>CAJUUM010000037.1:0-403401 GCA_910589415.1 Malachius bipustulatus | reverse complement strand
AGGTGATTACTGATTGCTCGGCGGTTAGAGCAACCCTACTCAAGCGAGATCTTGTACCTCGTATACCTAGGTGGTGGCTTACAATACAGGAATATGATATGGAGGTAGAATACAGGCCAGGCGATAAAATGCAACATGTCGACGCTCTTAGCCGTAATCCGGTGAGGGTTAATTTGATACAGATGGCGGAAGATGATTGGTTTTTGACAATACAATTACAAGGCGATAAAGCACAGGCGATTGTAAAGGCCTTATCAGAAGGAACAGCTGACGCAGATATGAAACGCGACTTCAAAATTAAAGACGGGCGACTCTGGAGGCGAACTGAGAACGGCGACAGATTATACGTGCCTGCAATGGCCAAATTTAGTCTATTGAGGCGACATCATGACGACATTGGCCACCCTGGGTACAAGAGGTGTTACGAACAGCTTCGGCAGCAGTATTGGTTTCCTCGCATGAGGCGTTTTGTGCAGAAGTATACGGCGGCTTGCATGAATTGTGCTTTTGCTAAGGGAGACTATGGGAAGGGTGAAGGTCTTTTGCATCCCATCAAGAAACCAACAACACCTTTCGACACAATGCACATTGATCATGTGGGCCCTTTCACTAAAACAACAAAACATCACAATTATATCTTGATGGTGGTGGATGCATTCACCAAGTTCCTAATAGCGGTCCCCACGCGCACCCTTAGTACAGCTGAAACAATAGACAAGCTTAGGTGGGTGTTTGGTGAATTTGGATATCCAAGGCGAATTATTTCCGATCGGGGGCGGGCGTTTATTAGCAAGGAGTTCGCTAATTATACGGCGGAAAAGGGGATAAGGCATGTGCTCAATGCCATTGCTACCCCAAGGGCGAATGGCCAGGTAGAACGGCCGAACCGTACAATCATTGAGGCGCTAACGGCGAGTACGGAAGGTGAGGCGCGGTGAGATGAACGACTACTTGAAGTTATATGGGGCATTAATCATACTGAGAATGCTAGTACCAAATTCTCTCCATCTGAATTGCTGTTCTCCTATCGTGGCGGGGCGATTGCAGACTTGGCAGGCGGTTCTCAAGTCTCCCACAATACAGAGGTGGACAGATTGCGGGCGGCTAGGCGAAAGGCATCTGATAATTTGGCGGAGACGTCTCGGCGAATGAAGGCGAGGTATGATAAGAGGCGGAAAGTTGCGACTGAGTATAAAGAAGGTGATTTAGTCTTGTGGAAACAGGCGGCTACCACTACTAATCAAAAAGGGGTTAATCGAAAATTGGCCAATAAGTATGATGGTCCTTATAAGGTAGTTAAGGCATTAGGGAATGATCGTTTTGTTATTGGCGTCACTACCTAGTGTTAGGGGATACAAACGATTCAAGGCAGTTGCGGCAGCAGATGCCTTGAGGCGATATCAAAGTGGCGCTTTGTATAGTGAGAGTGGTGACTGCGCTACCAGCGACGATGAGTAGCTGTCTGATCATTACCTCAACTAATTTTAAGGCGATGTAATTTCTTTGCATTAATGAGGACATTAATTTTGCAGGACGGCCGAATGTTACACCAGTAAGGCGATAACAGTAGGCAACCAGGGATACATCTTTGGCGCAGGCCTACTGTAGGTGAGGCGTAAGAGGCACAAGACTGGAGACAGGAGTAATTGGCGTATGGCGAATGGCAGCTGACATATGACACTGCCAGGTGACAGATACCGGCGTCAGGCCTTCCTCTGATTTGGCGGTGGAAGGAGAGGGAGGTAGAGGGCGGTTTAACAATGGCGACGGTACCTGTGACTTGGTAGCTACGTCATACTTTGCTTCAGGAATTTGTCTGTCTTTTCTAAAGTTAAAACCCAAGAAGGACTGCTATTCCCAGCTCAAATTTTTAGTTTAACATTATTATTTTTCATTTTTTAATCAAGTAACAAAGCCCAACCTGCAAAACCTGATATGGCAAACTTTTCACTTCACTTGTTTGTTGTTCCCTTGTCATTAGACATCAACGAATTCAATATATTCGGATTCGGTTATCATAATCGCAACAAGCAGGAAGAGGCTGAGTGAAAGAAAGCAACTAAGACAAGATTTTTTTGGCAAATGAAAAATATGCTGTAACTTGCTTATAGCACCTTGCTTGCATGTTCTCTCGTAAGTGCCCCCCCCCCCCCCCCACTTTTTTCTTCTTTCCTTGCTAGTGCAACTTCACTTACTCGTCCGACGAAATAGGATATCATTTGCAAGACATGCATTTAAAAACTTGCCTTTTAATCTTTTACTTTTTTGTTTACTTATAATCAACCTTCTAAAAACTCTCGCAAAACTGGATTCTTTAGTTTGGACATATTGAAATAAAAAATCCAGATGAACAAAAAAAAAAGGTAATCACAGAAAAAAAGATCTAGATCAACAACTACTCTTTTCGGTTTACAATGTAAACTACTTCCCCCTATGGGGATAGTGGAGCTTACAGACCAAAACATCTCACTAGTCTGATGAAATCGGATACAGACTCCCCCACTAGCACCCCCCCCCCATTTTTTCTTCTTTGCCAGTGTAACTTCACTTACTCACTAGTCCGACGAAAGCGGATACGTTTTGCAAAATGACTCCCCTAACTGGAACAACCCCCCACTTTTTTCTTATTTGCTAGTGTTCACTTACTCACTAGGCCGACGAAATCGGATATGTTTTGCAAAACGTGTATTTAAAGACTTGCATTTTATTTTTTTGCTATTTTGTTTAAATTAAATTGTATGTTGTATTGTATTGTAGCAGTAGACCAATATGCTTTGAATCGTTTGGTGTGAACGTTTGATCTGGTAGACTTGGAATCAACTTCTGTTTTACTGATTCGGGCTTCTATAGTCACTTTTGATCTGGTACCGTCTTCTGCTATCAATTCTGATTCTGGTACTTTTAACTTTTTCAGGATAAGAATACTCTGCTGCCAATTTTTTATCGAGTAAACTCTAATTCGTCTTCAATTACCAATCAATCTCTATGCAGTGGGACTTTGAATCAACTTTTGTTGCTACCAGTAAATTATTGATTTGGCAAGATTTGAATGATCTTCTGCTAAATATGAAATTTGCATGGATATTTAGATGGAATACCTATGTTTATTAACTCTTCTCAAGACTTAAGATTTCTGTTGTTAGCAGTGCATATTTGTTTGTTTTGTTGGTTCTTAATCGGTTAAACCTTGAATCATCTTCTGTTTGCAATCTTCTTACTACCAGCTCAGTTCCTGGCAATAGAACATGTGAGTAATGCTGTTAGGAATTGAAGACGTACCAAAAACAGTTGTCACTTTTTTTCTCCAACATTGCAGGACATCATCGCTTGTTTAAGTTCTTGAATGGCAGCTTCTGAGTTGCCTTGTGTTGATTAGAAGTAGCATCATTTAGAGCAGACCAAGATGGTATTAATAAAGCTTTGGAACCCAAATCGCAATGGACCCAATGTGTTAGAACGAAAAATGTCCGAGTCTTAAGTTAACCGGCTCTTTTTAAGAGGCTTATTCAATAATCGCTAATTAGCGATTGGGAAATCTCCCCTTTATATAATTCAAATGGAATTGTTGAGGAGAATGCAGAAACCCTTACCAATGAGGAAATAAGTCTCTAAAGGAAGAAATCAGTAATGGCTTATATCGAAACACAAGTTACAATTGGAGTTTCAAGTCTTCCTTAGCCCAACTGTACCCAGATTTGAGATTTATTTCAAAATATCTACCCTGGCCATAATGTTAAAAACTATTAGAAAAGCTCTATATTGGCAGACAACTTATTTCTACGAGTGGTTCTCTTCAAAATAACATAGGGCAAGACCTATACTCATAGGTCCATAACACTGACGCTGCTTCAAAAGTTTACAGCTTTACTCTACACTAGCAGTTAGCAGTTAATAAGCAAAAGTCAAGCTTACAAGGCTCCCAGGTCACAACACTCCATAACTGTTATTTTAACTAAACAGGATTCATCTTAAGGTGGCAACTAGTCAGAATAAATGCAGATCGCCACCAAGTGAAATTCGTGGTCCATACGTGTTAGGATTCAAAAGGTACGTTCTCTTGTAAATCGATCAATCTCCTCTCTTTGCAAGATTCAGATCATGATCCATTAAAAAATACCCTCACCCCTTACAAATCGTAGAATGTTTACTATTCATTGGGATTGATCCGAAAAGCTTGACCTACCTAGTTATGTAGCAAACTTGTTTGTTTACAGTATTGTTCCTGTAGTTATAAAGTTTAAGCAACATTTGTAGTTTTACATAAATGTATTCAGCTTCAAAAGTAATGAAATAAATAGTCTTACATTTGAAGTATGACAGTGAAATTTTGTACCATATCCATTTTGGTACCATAAAAATGATATTATCAAACCGTGTTATCAAGGTAACATTATTTTTCATTTTTAAGTCAAGTAACCAGGCCAACCTGCAAACCTGATATGGGAAAGTTTATACTTCACTTGTTGTTCTCTTGTCATTATACATTAACGACTTTATTGAATTCGGATTTGGTTATCATGATCGCAACTAGCAGGAAGAGGCTGAACGAAAGAAAGCAACTAAAACAAAATTTTTGGGCAAATGAAAAATATGCTGTAAAAATATCTTATAATAGCACCTTGCTTGCATGTTCTCTCGTAAGTGTCCCCTCACGTTTTTCTTTGCTAGTGCAATTTCACTTACTCACTAGTCAATGAAGTACGATAAGATTTGCAAAAAGACTCCCCTTACACTAGAACAGCCCCCCACTTTTTCTTATTTGCTAGTGTATGTTCACTCATTAGTCCGACGATATGTTTTGCAAGACATGTTATTATAAAAACTTGCTTTTCAATTTTTTGCGATTTTGTTTAAATTAAACTTCTAAAAACTCCTCGATCGACATGAATGAAATGTTACCAATTTTAGTTTATTCTTTTGGCAACTGATCGTAGGTACGAAATTTTACGAAAGTAGGTACCTACTCATATCAGAATAGTTTAATGTGTGGTAATAGGACTTGCTGCTCTTCAGACAATTTTTTGAAGAGAAGAGAACAAGGAGGACCCTTACCCAGGTGACAATATAAACAAATAGCAACAACGCTTTTGCTTAGATATTTAAATACATATCGCCTAAAAACAATGTTATGAAGTTTTTATTAAGACTCGGACATTTGGTGCCAACATTGGGTTCAGACTTTGAATCGTCTACTACTGTGAATTTCGATTCGGTAGATTAATACACATTCATCGCTTGGGGACAACCTTTGATCTGGTATATTTGAATAATCTTCTGTTGCTAATTTTGATTCCGTAGACCAATTACAATCCTTTTGATAGTATGATGTTACCATTTGATCTTATGGACTTGGAATCGTCTTCTGTTATTGTTAATTACTGATTCGGGCATCTATTGTATCTTTTTATCTGGTACCGGCTTCTGCTATCAATTCTGATTCTGGTACTTTAAACTATTTCAGGATAAGAATACTCTGCTGCAAATTTTTCATGGAGTAAACGCTAATTCGTCTTCAATTGCCAATCAATCTCTATGCAGTGGGACTTTGAATCAACTTTTGTTGCTAGAAGTAAATTGTTGATTTGGTAGGATTAGGATGATCTGCCAGGCATGAAATCTACATGGATGTTTAAATGGACTACCTATGTTTATTAATTCTTCTCAAGACTGAAGGTTTCTGTTAGCAGTGCACATTTGTTTGTTTTGTTGGTTCTTAATCGGTTAAACCTTGAATCATCTTCTGTTTGCAATCTTCTTACTACCAGCTCAGTTCCTGGTAATAGAACACGTGAGTAATTTCTGTTAGGAATTGAACAAGACGTACCAAAAACAGTTGTCACTTTTTCTCTCTAACATTGCAGGACATCATCACTTGATAAGTTCTTGAATGGCAGCTTCTGAGTTGATTTGTGTTGATTAGAAGTGTCATCATTTAGAGCATGCCGAGTTCGTGTTAATAAAGCTTTGGAACCCAAATCGCAATGGACCCAATGGGTAGAACAACGAAGTATGTCCGAGTCTTACGTTAACCGGCTCTTTCTAAGAGGCTTATTTAATAATCGCTAATTAGCGATTGGGAAATCTCCCCCTTTATATAATTTCAATTAGAAGTTGTGCTTCAATTAACCCTTTATAGATATATGGGATAATAATTTCCCACCCACCATAACCTAAATATTTTTTGGGACATAGAGTACCCACATGCGTAAACTGGCGACTCATGGCTATGTTAGCTCTGAACCAACTTGATTTAGTTCAGTTGGGGCTGTGTCCGCAGGCATGCATCATCGTGTGTTTATGTGGGAAATTATTATTCCAATGTGCTTTAAAAAACTATAAAATTGCCAATTATTCGTGATTCTGTTTAGTGATCCACAGTAAACTAGTTTTTGACGAACTTGAACAATTTCCTCCAAGTAAGCATCCAAGTATAGCCATTGTCGTTTGTTATTTTGTGAAAAAAACTTGCAATAAGTATGTTACTTATTTGATAAATATTTACTTCCAAAATGTGAAGTTATGCTATATTGCATATAAAGGGTATAAAAAAAGATGAAATGCAGATATTTGCAAAATTGAAGTCAATTTGTTTTTGGTTAGTGTTAGCAGAATAGTTATATTTTCATTTTATAATGGACAAAAAAACTCTGCAAAAGCTTCGGCAAACTTGTTACAATTATATAACGTGACCAATCTTTTTAGCACGTATTCATTAATTTAGGTAAAAATGGCAGGTTTGTCTCAGAGAGAAATGGAAAAACTCGTGAATGAGCTTGCTTGCGAATTTGATGGAGTGACAGAAAACAGGCTGAAAATTCCTATATTGGAGGCGACTCTGACGCTGAAGATGGATTACTATCACCATGTGCTAGCTCATCTTGCACATCAAGAACATCGATACTTATAGCTTTGGTTGGAAAAGAGATGCCATCTACATCGCTCAGGGACTCTAACAAGCAAGATGCCCTACTATGACCATGTGCTAGTTCATCTTACACATCAAGAATATCTAAAACGTCAATACCTGTAACTTTAGCTGAAAGAGATTCTCCATCTACATCACGGAAATCAAACAAGCGAAGGACTTCAAGAATTAGACGTATCGAAACTCTTATTGAAACTGCACCCGATAGTGACTCTGATGATAATTCCGTTGACGATAGTAATGATGATGAGAATTGGGAGCTATTAATAATTATTAAGCTATTAATATTTTCTCAGCAAATTCGTTTATCCAAGCTTTTCAAGAGTTACACTGTTTCCAACAGTTCTTCGACTACCATACCAAAGACCAATCACTTCCCAAGTTCGAATACCATGATTTTGAGAATGTTTTTCAAGTTCTCATTATCATGGTTCGTCTCATAGCGAACTGTGTGCCGATTTTGAGTTTTGTTATGATGTCGATGAAACGGTAATTTATGAAACCGTATTTGGTAAATGGGTTATGGGAAAAGCTTCAAATTTTGTTTTAAACTTTACATCAAAGTAATTAATAATAATAAGCATTATTAACCTTAACATTTACAGTGAAATAAAAGTGGTTCTCTTGCACATTCGTTCTGGCTTTCAAACAATAATATTCTGCTTGAATATCTAATATAACATTTTTCACAAAGCTATTTTCTTTCAAGCATTGTAGTGCACCTTGAGACATCCAGCTAGAATCTCTTTAAAAAAACAAAGCCGCCGAACCAGACAATTTCTTCAAGAGAAGAGAACAAAGAGGACCTTCTCTACCCTCCAGTAACCCCCCTCCCCTTCTTATCGAGGTGACAATATAAACAAATAGCAACAACGTTTTTGCTTAGGTAAAGTTGTAATTAGGAACCATAAGGTCTAAATCAGAACGTCATGAGCTCAGCAAACAACGCAGCTCGTATCATCAACAACTGATATTCAAATACCACTTGCCTAAAAACAATGTTATGAAGTTTTTATTAACCCATTATGACCTAGTGTTACATATAAGTAACATCTGCAGGTGCCTATAATTTTGCCTGTTAGACATATAGTTTACGTTCTTTTGAATAGATGTCGCCTTGTTGCTACTTATGAGCAGTTGATATTCGCCTGTTGTCATTTAGTTTGGAAGTTTGCTGTTTGGTGAAAATTTTATAGCTTTGAAAAGTACTTCAACCATAAAAACGACAATGGAACCAGACATCCGATTTGTGTAAGTGTTTTATTTGATTTTTCTCTTGTAAATTTATTTGTCCACCATGTAATGCTAAAACAGAATAGCTGTTTTTAAGGTTAGAAATATGAAAATGGTGAAAATTATTTACCACATGTGTTTGATGACGTCATAAACTTTGCGTTACATTTATGTAACGCTAGGTTATGATGGAGTCAATTTTTTTTTTTTAAGAATTGTACTTTATCATTAGTTGTTTCCATTGTAGAGGAGGTTTAACGCTTCAGGAGGCCCTAGAAATGATCGAAATGGAAAATACTACCGATATATATATAGAACCTCCGGAACCTAGTGCTCTAACAGATGAAGACTCTGCCGACGAAGATGATGGTGGAACATTAGATAATTTGAGTGGTAATCAGCTTCGCTCGAAGGTGGAAATAAAACTCTATAACTCTGCAAGAATTTCCGCTGAAGATGAAGTAACTGTAGATGAGAGTCTAGCAGACACTGAGAAAATAGTAGCTGCAAACGAAGGATCAACTGTCACCAGTCACAAAGAAAATTATTTTCAAAATTTTAATGAAGGTGCCATTCCTCAAAAAATCAAGCTTAGCGACACAGTAAACTGGATCCAAAATGCCGACCTAACTCAATCTGGCAGCAGAGTTTTTCCTGCTACTAATTACGAAAGGTACCGTGATTTAACTTGCGTTGAGATTTTTGAAAAATTCATTGATAATGATGTAATTGATCTATTAGTAAACGAAACACGGAGTTACGCAGCTTTTAAAAACTGTCCTGATCCCAAGATAACAGCAGATGAAATTAGATGTTTTATAGCAATTTTAATTGTCAGTGGGTATGACCACAAACCAGGCAAACGCTTTTATTGGGATTCCGGTACAGACATGAAAAATATTCTAGTAAGCAACGCGATGAGAAGAGACAGATTTACTCAGATCATGCGATTCATACATAGTGCTGACAATACCAGAATTGACCAATCTGATAAAATTTATAAGCTGCGTCCGTTAATGGAATTATTGAAAAAGCGTTTTTTGAACAATTTTGTGCCGACTGAGAAATTGGATTTTGACGAATCGATGATAAAATATTACGGGAGACATTCTTGTAAACAATTTATTAGAGGGAAACCTATTCGCTTCGGCTTTAAAATGTGGGCTCTCAACTCATCTGATGGTTACTTAGTTAACTGTGATGTATATCAGGGAAAAGCGCCGATGACTAATGATCAGTATCAGGATCTGTTTGGGAAATGCACAGCACCTTTCGTTTCTATGGTTGATAACTTACCACATCCAGAATATCCATATAAGTTTTTTTTGGACAACTTATTTACTGGAATAAATTTGATGAATCATATGCGGGAGAGAGGGTATGGCTGCACTGGTACCATTCGTGATAACAGAATACCCAACAACTGTCCATTACCCGCAAAACAATTAATGAAAAAACGAGATAGAGGCGCTTATGCTACAGCTGTTGATAAGGATCATGGAGTTATTTTTGTTAAATGGGTAGATAATAATGTTGTTGGTGCAGCTTCCACCTGTTATGGCATAACCCCGCTGGGAAGTGTTCGACGATATAGCAAAGCTGACAAGAAGTACATCCAAGTTCCACGGCCCCATATTATTGCGGAATACAACAATAATATGGGAGGAACTGATCTTATGGATGAATTTGTATCAAACTATCGTATCGGAATTAGATCGAAGAAATGGTGGTGGTGTATATTCACCTATCTACTTGACGTAGCTATCAGCAACTCTTGGTATTTATATAGAAAGGCCAACAACTCAAAAATTTCCCAACTTGATTTTAGAAGAAGCATCACACAGACATATCTAAAGAGGTACGAAAATCCTCCAAAAGGAGCTGGGAGACCATCTGCTTCAAAATCCAGTGTTTCGTTGAATAGAATATCTGATGACTTGAGATATGACAGCAAAAGCCACCTTTTGACTTTGATTGCAGATAAAAAGCGGCGTCGTTGTGCTGGTGAAGGATGCACGTCGAGCACAAGAACAAAATGTGTAAAATGCGACGTTGGATTATGCATTGAATGCAACGTCATATTTCATACAAAAACTATGTAACAACTAATGTAAATAAACCTACAATAAATAATTTATGGCAAAAATTTTGAATTTATGTTAAGTTAAAAACCAGGTAACTAAATGTCCTAGCGTTACATATATGTAACAGCCTTTTCTTCCAAAATAAACTGTTTTTTTTTTTAATAAATATTTTTTAATTTTAAATAAATGCTTTCAATAGTATTAAAGTGAAAAAAGCACACGAATTAAAATAAAAATAATTCAGGTCATAATGGGTTAAGACTCGGACATTCAGTGCCAGCATTGGGTTCAGAGTTTACAGCTTGCGACATAATCAGGATAAATGATGCTTCTGAGAATACTTCTCTCTCAATACTTCTGACACATATCAATTCTTAGATCCAACAGACTTTGAATCGCTTGTTGTAAATTTTTGATTTGGAAGACTTTGAATCATCTTCTGTTGTTAATTTCGATTCAGTAGACCAATATACTCTCAATCGCTTGCTGTCAACCTTTGATCTGGTATATTTGAATAATCCTCGGTTGTTAATTTTGATTCAGTAGACCAATATAATACTTTTGATAGTATGATGTTAACATTTGACCTGGTAGACTTGGTTATTCGGCGTTGCTGGTAGATATTGTGAATGCTGATTCCGTAGACCAATATGCTTTGAATTGTTTGGTATGAACGTTTGATCCCATAGACATGGAATCGTCTTCTGTTATTGTTAATTACTGATTCGGGCTTCTATTCTCACTTTTTATCTGGTACCGTCTTCTGCTATCGATTCTGATTCTGGTACTTTGAACTTTTTCGGGATAAGAATACTCTGCTGCCAATTATTTATCGAGTAAACTGATTAGTCTTCAATTGACAATCAATCTCTATCCAGTGGGATTTTGAATTGTTGATAGCAGTAAATTATTAATTTAGCAGGATTTGGATCATCTTCTGCCATGAAATCAGCATGGATGTTTAGATGGACTACCTATGTTTATTAATTCTTCTTAAGATTTCTGTTAGAAGTGTACATTTGTTTTGTTGATTCTGGATCGGTTATAATTTGAATGGTCTTCTGTTTGCAATCTTCTTACTATTAGCTCAGTTCCTGGTAATAGAACATGTGAGTAATTCTGTTCGGAATTGAACAAGGCGTACCAAAAACAGTTGTCACTTTTTCTCTCTAACATTTCAGGACATCATCACTTGATAAGTTCTTGAATGGCAGCTTCTGAGTTGCCTTGTGTTGATTAGAAGTGGCATCATTTCGAGCATACCGAGATCGTATTAATAAAGCTTTGGAACCCAATTCGCAATGGACCCAATGACAACGAAGTATGTCCGAGTCCGAGTCTTACGTTAACCGGCTCTTTTTAAGAGGCTTATTTAATAATCGCTAATTAGCGATTGGGAAATCTCCCCTTTTATCATTCCAATGTAATTGTTGAGGTGAATGCAGAAACCCCAACCAATGAGGAAATAAATGTCTAAAGGAAGAAATATCCTTTCAAAATATCTACCCTGGCTATAATTTTCAAACGTATAAAAGACAACTTATTTCTACAAGTCTCTTCAAAAAAACATATGACAAGAAGTATACTCATAGGTCCATAACACTGAGGCTGTTTCAAAAGTTTACAACTCTACTCTACACTGGCAGTTAATAAGCAAAAGTCAGGCTTACAAGGCTCCCAGGTCACAACACTCCATAACTTTTATTTTAACTAAACAGGTTACTTAACTCATCTTAAATAAATCTTCATTTTGGTACCATAGGAATGATATTATCAAACCGTGTTATCAAGAATATTGGGTTACAACAATTATTATTTTTCATTTTTAAATCAAGTAACCAGGCCCAACCTGCAAACCTGATATGGGAAAGTTTGCACTTCACTTGTTGTTCCCTTGTCATTATATATTAACAAATTTATTATATTCGGATTCGCTGATTATAATCGCAACTAGCAGGAAGAGGCTGAGCGAAAGAAAGCAACTAAAACAAGATTTTTTGGCAAATGAAAAATATGCTGTAACAAATCTTATAGTAACACCTAACTTGCATATTCTCTCGCCCCCCCACCCCACCACTTTTGTTCTTCTTTGCATGTGTAAGTAAGTTCATTACTCACTAGTCCGACGAAATCGGATATGTTTGGCAAGACATATATTTAAAACTTTGCTTTTTTAGTGTGGTAATAGCACTTGCTGCTCTTCAGACAATTTTTTCAAGGTGTTCAAGAGAACAAGAAGGACCTCCTCTACCCTCCAGTCACCCCTCCCCCTCTCTTACCCAGGTGACAATATAAACAAATAACAACAACGTTTTTGCTTAGATATTTAAATACCACGTGCCTAATAACAATGTCATGAAGTTTTTATTAAGACTCGGACATTCGGTGCCAACATTGGGTTCAGACTTTGATTTGGAAGACTTTGAATCGTCTTCTACTGTCAATTTCGATGCAGTAGACAAATGTATTTTCGTCGCTTGGGGTCAACCTTTGATATGGTATATTTGAATAATCTTCTGTTGTTAATTTTGATTCAGTAGACCAATTACAATACTTTTGATAGTATGATGTTAACATTTCACCTGGTAAACTTTGTTATTTCGCATCGCTGGTAGATATTGTTAATGCTGATTCAGTAGACCAATATGCTTCGAATCGTTTGGTGTAAACGTTTGATCTGGTAGACTTGGAATCGTCTTCTGCTATTGTTAATTAGTGATTCGGGCTTCTATTCTCACTTTCTATCTGGTACCGTCTTCTGCTATCGATTCTGATACTTTGAACTTTTTCAGGATAAGAGTACACTGCTGCCAATTTTTTATCGAGTAAACTCTGATTAGTCTTCAATTACCAATCAATCTCTATCCAGTGGAACTTTGAATCAACTTTTGTTGTTAGCAGTAAATTATCGATTTGGCAGGATTTGGATGATCTTCTGCTATCAAATCTGCATGGATGTTTAGATGGACTACCTATCTTTAGAAATTCTTCTTAATATTTCTGTTTATAGCAGGGTACATTTGTTTTGTGGGTTCTGGATCGGTTATAATTTGAGTCGTCTTCTGTTTGCAATCTTCTTACTATTAGTTCAGTTCCTGGTAATAGAACATGTGAGTAATTCTGTTAGGAATTGAACAAGACATACCAAAAACAGTTGTCACTTTTTCTCTAACATTGCAGGACATCATCACTTGATAAGTTCTTGAATGGCAGCTTCTGAGTTGCCTTGTGTTGATTAGGAGTGGCATCATTTCAAGCATGCAGAGATCGTATTAATAAAGCTTTGAAACCCAAATCGCAATGGATCCAATGTGTTAGAACAACGACGTATGTCCGAGTCTTACGTTAACCGGCTCTTTTTAAGAGACTTATTCAATGATCGCCAATTAGCGATTGGGAAATCTCCCCTTTTATATAATTTCAATGGAGTTGTTGGACCCAGATTTGAGATTTATTTCAAAATATCTACCCTGGCCATAATGTTAAAAACTATTAGAAAACTACTGCATTCTCTATATTGGCAGACAAATTATTTCTACGAGTGGCAGCTGTTCTCTTCAAAAAAACATAGGACAAGACCTATACTCATAGGTCCATAACACTGACGCTGTTTCAAAAGTTTACAGCTCTACTCTACTCTGGCAGTTAATAAGCAAAAGTCAGGCTTACAAGTCTCCCAGGTCACAACACTCCATAACTGTTATTTTAACTAAACAGGATTCATCTTAATCCATATAACCCTGCGTTACCGTATGGTAACGTTTTCAAGTAAGTGAATATGATTTCCCTGTTTTGATATTTCACTATATAGTGGCTAGAGGGCAGTCAGATCGCCAAGATAAATGTTCATTCTTGTTAACCAACAGTTTATGTCAGTGTATTTTACAACCACACGAAGTATTGTCGTCTAAAAAATTGACTCGTGCAGCGTTGTGATAAATTATGGACATTAGATTTGTGTAAGTACAAAATAAAGTATATAATTATTTTCTATGAAACTAAAACTTTGCATTAGCATTGATAATATATTAGGCTAGGTAATTATGTCAATATCTGGTAATTTTTTGGCATACAATCTTAGGTTATACAAGCATAGGTTAGGTTACAATCTTGCGTTACCATATGGTAACGCTAGGCTTTTCTCCTAGTCTAGTTAGGTTACTTATAGGTTTGCTGTTTATTTCATTTTCTTCCTATTTCAGAGGTGGTTTAAGCTTAGAAGAGGCTTTAAATCTTACGTATGATGAAGATTTAAATGCTGAAGCTATTTATATTGAACCTCCTGCAAGCAGCGTTCTTACGGATGAAGAATCTGGCGACGAAGATGATTGTGGAGACATCAATCATTTGCCTGGCCGTCAACTTGCAGTGCCAGCTGAAATAGTCTTGGCGAATAATCAGAGAATTTTCAGTGAATTGGCTGAAGTTGCAGAGGAAGAATTTACATCACCATTTATTGAACTGGAAGAAAATAACGTTTTAAAAGAAAAAATTATAACAAACCACAGCAGCATAAAGGGGACAACAAAAAAACGAAGAGAATAAGTCCTAAGAATAAGAAAAAAAAAACAGAAAATAAGACCTCGTCGAGGTCAAAGAAAAAAAGAAAAACAAGTAGAATTTGTTCCTGGATACAAGGTGATATTCAAAGTAGTCCCATAGAATTTCCTATTCCAAATTTTGCAAAATATTCAACTTTGACTCCCGCAGAATTATTTGAGCTATTTTTTGACGACGAAATCCATGGACTTATTCTCGAAGAATCTTCTAGATATGCATCATTTAAAAATTTTGCTGATCCTCAAATTTCTTTGGAAGAATTGAAATGTACAGTCGGAATTCTCATTTTAAGCGGGTACAATAATTTACCAGGACGACGATTTTATTGGGACTCCAAATGTGATATGCGAAATGAAATGATTTCTCAAGCTATGAGAAGGAATAGATTTTTTCAAATATTACAATGCTTACATTTTGCTAATAATGATGAGCCCAACCACAGCGAGAAAATGTGGAAATTGAGACCTCTAATGAATAAGCTCAAATCTAATTATTTGAAAAATTTTGTGCCAGAGTGCAACTTGGGACTATGACGAGTCTATGATTCGATATTTTGGACGTCATGGTTGCAAGCAGTTTATCCGAGGAAAGCCTATTCGTTTTGGCTTCAAGATGTGGTGCCTAAACACCACATCAGGATATCTAGTCAACTTCGATTTGTACCAAGGTAAAAGCCCAAATGCTACCGAAGAAGATGACGTAAACTTTGGAAAGGCATCTTCACCTTTTGTACGTATGATTAGAGAACTTCCTCATGATAAGAAAAAAATTCCTTATCAATTTTACATGGATAATTTATTCACAAGTTTAAACTTGTTAGATCATTTAAAACAACAAGGATATGGAGGAACAGGAACGATGAGGGCTAACAGAATACCAAAATAATGTCCACTTCCAGCAAAAAATACCATAATGAAAAATAGTGCTAAGGGAGATTACCACCAAATTCTTTAAAGGAATACTGGTATTATTTTTGTTAATTGGCTTGACAATAATGTTGTTACAGTAGCATCCACCTCATTTGGCGTATCACCAGTTGGAATAGTGAAAAGATATTCTAGAACTGGGAAGAAATATTTAAATGTTACCAGACCAAATCTAATCAAGCAATATAATACTGGAATGGGTGGAACAGATCTCATGGATCAAAATATATACCGCTATAGAATCTCTGTTAGGAGCAAAAAGTGGTGGTGGTGTATTTTCACTTGGTTAATTGATGTTTCCATTGAAAATGCGTGGGTGTTACATAAAAAGGCTGGAGGTGCAATGTGTCAACTGGATTTTAGGCGAGAGCTTGTTAATTCGTATCTTTTACGATACGGTGTACCCCCAAAAGGTCCTGGCAGACCAGCAACGTCAAAAAGCAGTGTGACGTTGAACAGGGTGTCTGATGGCATTAGATATGACCAGAATAATCATCTGCTTGTCCGTGTTCCTGACAACAAGAGACGACGTTGCATCGGTGAAGGTTGTTCTTCAAGCGGACGCACCACGTGTAATAAATGTAATGTAGGACTTTGTATCGATTGTAATCTCATTTTTCACACTAAATAACATTTTTAACTTGACTAGTCTATGCTGTTCTTGAATGTTGTAAAAATAATAATTTTTTTTAAAGTGTATCTACTTATTTACTATTAAAAGCCCTGCGTTACCATAAGGTAACACCATTTTTTTCTTAAAGTGGCGATTTAAAAAAAAAATAAGAACAGTAAATATGAATTTAGTAGAAGCGTTAAAGATAGTTTATCACATTTTTTTACACTGTTTCAAAAATAAATTAATTCGGGCTAATATGGGTTAAGGTGGTAACTAGTCAGAATAAATGCAGATCGCCACCAAGTGAAATTCGTGGTCCATACGTGTTAGAATTCAAAAGGTATGTTCTCTTGTAAATCGATCAATCTCCTCTCTTTGCAAGATTCAGATCATGATTCATAAAAAATACCCTCACCCCTTACAAATCGTAGAATGTTTATTATTCATTGGGATTGATCCGAAAAGCTTGACCTACCTAATTATGTAGAAAACTTGTTTGTTTACAGTATTGTTCCTATAGTTATAAAGCCTTGTTTAAGCAAGATTTGTAGTTTTACATAAATGTGTTCAGCTTCAAAAGTAATGAAATAAATAGTCTTACATTTGAAGTATGTTAGTGAAATTTTGTACCATATCCATTTTGGTACCATAAAAATGATATTATCAAACCGTGTTATCAAGGTAACATTATTTTTCAGTTTTAAGTCAAATAACCAGGCCAACCTGCAAACCTGATATGGGAAAGTTTATACTTCACTTGTTGTTCTCTTGTCATTATACATTAACGACTTTATTGAATTCGGATTCGGTTATCATGATCGCAACTAGCAGGAAGCGGCCTAGCGAAAGAAGCAACTAAAACAAGTTTATTTGACAACGAAAAATATGCTGTGATAATATCTTATAATAGCACCTTGCATGCATGTTCTCTCGTAAGTGGGCCATTATGACACCTTCACTTTGCTTGCATGTTACCGCATATACATTCGAGATCAGGAGAAAAAGTATTTTCAAATCAACTCAAAGAAGTTAACACCTATTTTCAGCACTCTCCCCACAAGCGTGCGTTTCTTGGTTCCAGCCCTCAATTCTTTTGAAATTAATTTCTTTGACAGATTCAGTTCTTTCAGCTTCCACGTCCAGTTCATTTTTTGAACAGCACGCGAGCTCTCTGCTTTTTTGCAGTGCCTTTCTGACTCATCGTCCATGTCTTGTACGCAGCCAGCTCAGGAACAATCGACCTGTAAACAAAAAAGTGCCAAATTTAACAAAAATTGATAATATTTCTCGAAAATTCAACAAACTATTATCAATTTGCTGATGGTAAAAAAAGCATTTATTTATACACTTCATTCATATCTTAAGCCATCTGCGATAACAAACCAAAAACAAAAATTGGAACAGTTTACTTTCATTTTCTAATAAACTGTTCCGGTACATTTTATTTGCATTTTTCAACATTACTGGTCATAGTTTTAGGTTTCACAAGATAAAATTCACTTTTTAAAAAACTAATATTTATTAAGTTCCGATTACAAACTATAATTTCATCGAGAGAGGCATAAGATGGTAAAGCCGAACAACTACTGACTGTACATCGAGTGCGTAAGAGAATTTATAACTTCTTGATGTAAACATTATACAGGATACATATGGGAGCCAACCCTCCTTGTAGGGTAGTCACGTAGGCACGAAGTGCCTGATGCATGCAACTGGTTAGTAAGAAATGACAATAAATTATCAATAACATAAATAATTAAATACAGAATAAAGTTGTTTTAATCTGGTAGATGGCTGCTAGACCCTTTCAAAGGAAGTTTATAGTATATTGCATCAAACAGGGTGCGGGCAGGCAACGACCAGATAAATATTTAAGAAATGTGTTTGTTCAACAACAAACTTTGTTAAGGAGTAACAAATTTGTTTATAAGAGGACTCTCACGAATGTTAATGATGAACTAAATTTGAATACATAATTCTATGAGTCTTAATATGCTAAATTAATAATAATTCTACTTGATAATAACTAATTATTGTTCTTGCACATACACGTTAATGTTTTCACACATAACACCTCCCGGCGAAGTTGGAAATTATAGAGAATTAGAATTTCCTCGATGAGTGTGATGTCTTGCGTGGCATCGCGTTCGTCGATAATGGGGTTACTTCTTGTTGGAACGATATTTCATCTAGGGCGTGAATCGAGGTTCTGCTTGAATGGCGTCTAGTAACTGGTGACTGTACATTGCAGTAATTAAAGATTTGTGCACAGCAACCTGGTCGTTTATCGTTTCCATCATCGTCAGAACCGGAACTTTTGAAGTACCCAATAAGATGACGTAGTATTCCGCATTTACGGCAGCACCACCAAGTGAGGATGAGAGAGAATGCAATGATTGTTAGAATGGCAAAGGTACCCAGATGTTTCGTTGCAAAGGACTGTTTACCAAGTTGGTTTAACATGTCTTCTTGTTCCGCAAGTTTGTGAGAGGCGGTATTTAGTTCATCTAGGTTTATGTTGTTAATTTTGATCATTTTTAACTTGATGGGATCATTTTTCTTAATGCCCTCGCAGCAATCGAAAGGAACTTGAGGGATGATGTCGTTTTCAGAGTAGTTGGATGACTTGTCTTCTTCTGCATACAACTGCGTGGCTCCAACGTAGGCACTGCATTTTGGTTGCATTGTTATTATTGAACTCTGCTTGATAATTTGAGTTCTGGTAGCATCGGTCGGGCAGGTGGAGACAATTGGGAGTCGATTTGATATGACAGCGATCCATTTGTTCTTCTTTAGTTTAATTAAGTTGTAGTCTTCAAATTGCATGACGACAGGCTTGCAATTGTTTGTGGAGAGTTTCGCAATCAATTCGATTTCGCATGGGGGATTTTCTACAGATAGTGGGACTACATTTTTGCAGAGTGATGTATTATCGTCTATCTCCTGGCATTGGTTTATGTTACTTAAACGTAAGTATTGTCTGTTGTCCTTTGACAACCCTATGTATTTTGATTCCGGTAGAATTGCATGAAATGTATCTGTGGTCACACCTCTTGTAGGAATAGAATATAAGTGATAGGTTGAATATAATTCATTTGAAACTAATGGAATTTGTAAAATAAAGACTAATCTTTTATCGGTCTGGAACGCTTCAAGGTTAATAACATCTATAATTTTTGGCAAGTTGTTATAATTAGGCTGCACAGGTAAGTTGTTATGTTCTAAAGATTTTGAAATTAAAACAAGCTGATCCATAAGCTCATCTGATTTTATTATGGAAGGATGAAGAACCTTAAGTTTTGCAAATGTAAGGCTTTCGGTAATGTCTTTGAGTTCGCTCTCGATTAAGACATATGATTCTAGTAAACTTTCGCAAATACCGATAAGATTGATTTGCTTTTCGAGAAGTCTCTTTTCATCTGAAAAGTTGCCTATGGCAAGCTGTATCTGGACTAAATCTTCATTAAGAGTTTGTTCGTCTATTTGCAAGTTTCTGACACTAGTATTGAAGGTTTTGATAGTAGCTGACACGATTTGGATCTGATTTCGCAATAGCTCTTGTATTTCAACGTCATCTTTTTCTAGCTTGTCTATGCATTTATTATAATATTCGCCATCGGACGCATCAAGATTACCTGTTATCGATTTCCAAATTGAACCGAGTCCATTTAAAATGCCTCGTTTGGATCTCTTAGGTGTCTCGAGCATTACATTTCGGAAAAGATAATTAATTCGGCTAGAAACTGCATCTAGCGTCTTGTAGTGGGCTCTCATGGAGATCGCAAAGGAGTTCTGTTCATGAGAATTATTGGGGGAGTATAAACTTTGCGAGAGCGTATCTAGAATTAATTCGTTGTGATTAAATGCATCGTATATTAAAGATAGATCTTTATAAACTAATAATTTCCAGTGGTCGTTTGATATTTTTATATCGTTTTCCCTTTCATAATATAATCCCACGGTGTTTTCGACTGGTGAGATGGTGACCTGAGTTTGGGTTACTGTCCAGAAGATGGACCTGCAACAACAGATTCGTTGTCAGGGCTTATTAAATCTGATAATGGTTCGTCGTCAGATGAACTAAAATCATCGTCGGAGATATAAGGCTTGATTTTGTCGATATTGATTATATATTTCCTAGAATTTAACTTAAGTTCTATGTTACGTTCATTTACTAGACGCAGGATTTTGTATGGCCCTGTATAGCGGGGGGAATGTTTCTTTTTGGGAATATTTTTCAAATATACTAGTTGTCCTACCCTGTATTCTGGTAAGGCATTATGAACATGACTGTCAAAACGATCTTTAGCTTTTTGTTTTGAGAAGGTGATGTTGTTCTGAATTTTAGGGTAGAAATGGTTAGACCATGTTTTCATTTCTTCAATTTCTAGATTGGTGATCGCGGCATCGTTTGACGCGCTAATTAAATTTCTAGTAACGTCTAAATGACCAAAGATTGTTTCTTGGGGAGTGAACCCTGTTGAACTATTTTTGCTGTTGTTATATGAGCTGATAATTAAAGGGATAGCGTCGATTAAATTATCATTTGGGTTATCATTAGAAAAGCATCTTAGACTGTCAGCGAGGGTAGCATGAAATCGTTCAACGCTGCCGTTGCTCTGGGGGTGGTCTGAGGCGCTGAATGTTAATTTTATATCGTAAAGTTTACAAAATTCTTTAATGATATTATTATTAAATTCGCTGCCTAAGTCTGTGTGTATTCTTTTAGGAATGGGAAAATGTTGAAAATAAATTGCGAGTTTTCTTTTCACGGTCGAACCTGTTTTGTCTTCTAGTTCGTATATCTGAGCGAATTTAGAAAAATCGTCAATAATAGAGAGGAATGAGTGTTTATCATAATCGAAGGTGTCAATGTTTATGCGTTCGAATGGTCTATTGGGGGTTTCTGTTAATACAAGAGGATAATCTAGGTTTTTACGATTTATTTTCGCTTTCGTACATGTTTCGCATGATTTTACAAAATTCATCACGTCCTCTCTCATGTTTCGCCAATAATATTTTAGCTGAAGTTTTCTAAGGGTTTCATTGATGCCTTTATGGAAGTTCTGAGGGTCCAGGTGAATCATTTTAATTATCGCTTTCTTTTCGTCCTTAGGAGGATCTCTAACTATTACGTCATGGCAAATGACAAATTTAACATTTTTATCTTGGAAAACTTGACTTAAAATTTTAGGTAGGGCGACGTTTTTTATTGCTGGCAAGTAATAGGTATTGTTTTCAGGAAGAAAGTCTGCAACTGCGAGAAATGCTCGAAAATAGCACGGATTAAAATCGCGTGGTTCGCGTTCGATTAAGTAAAACTTTTTGTTTTTGTTCGTCATACTGTGTTTTATTTCGATTTTGTCTGTAAAAGTGAAGTCGTCGTCGTTTATGTCCTCCCGTATTTTGTTCCAGATTCGTAAGTCTTCGTTTGATCTAGGATTGTTTGGCATGCAGAAAATTACATCGTGAAAACTCCTATGAAAAATTGAGTGGTTCGAGTGATTTATTTTCTCGTAACTGACATGAATGTTTTCTATGTAGTTTTGCCACTTTTGCGGCGTGGTAAGAGCTTTAATTTCGTCTTCCAATCGAATTACATTTATAGCAATCCGAGACAAGGCGTCTGCGTTGCCGTTTTTCTTGCCTGGCTTGTAAATTATTTCGTAATCATATTCTTCCAGTTTGAGTCTCCAGCGACTCAATCTAGAACCTGGATCTTTGACAGAAAACAGCCACTCGAGGGGTTTATGATCTGTTACGAGCTTGAATCGACGACCGAATAGGTAAGGGCGGAAATGTTTGACTGACCACACTATTGCTAGTAATTCGCGGTCAATTACGGAATACCTAGTTTCTGCGGGGTTGAGACTTCTAGAAGCATAGGCGATTGGAAGATCTTTACCTATAGGGCCTTGTGAGAGGACAGAGCCGATCGCGAAGGCACTTGCATCGGTAGTTAAAATAAACTCTTCGTCGAATTTTGGGTACTGCAAAATTGGGGCTTCCGTGAGAATCTTTTTGCAAGTCTCGAATGCCTTCACGCATGAATCACCAAACGTGAAAGGGACTTCTTTCTTTAGGAGATTTGTCAGGGGTTTTATGATTTTGGAATAATCTTTTACAAACCGACGGTAGTAACCGGTTAGGCCCAGAAATTGTTTGACTTCCTTAGTGTTTTTAGGTTGCGGAAATCGTTGGACTACATCTATTTTTGAGGGGTTTGGCTTCACCCCATTTTCGGTGATCAAGTGCCCAAGGTATGCAACTTCCTTCCTGAGGAACTCGCACTTGTCAGGCTGAATTTTGAAATTTGACTGTCGGAGTCTTTTGAAAACATTCTGAAGTCTTTCAATGTGTTCCTCGAGGGTGCTGGAGTAGATTATGATGTCATCCATATAGACGAGACATTGTTCACCTTGGAGACCTGTCATAACGTTATCCATAACCCTTTGGAATGTCGATGGCGAATTTTTCAAACCAAAAGGCATACGCATAAATTCAAAATGACCATTTTCAACCGAGAAGGCAGTTTTGGGAATATCCTGAGATAGAACTTCTATTTGGTGAAAACCGGACGCTAAATCAAGCGTAGTGAAAAATGAACATTTACCTAGTTGGTCGAGAATATCGGAAATAATTGGCAGAGGATATTTGTCATTGACCGTTAGTTCATTGAGTTTCCTGTAATCAATGACGACTCTCCATTTTTGGACGCCAGAGGCGTCTAATTTTTTCGGGACGACCCATACAGGAGATGACCAGGGGGAGACAGAGGGCCGAATGATGCCTTGGTCAAGCATAGTTTGGATTTGAGATTTAACCTCCTGTTTGTGAATTTGAGGGTAGCGATAAGACTTCGTGAAAACAGGTTTGTTGTTATCCGTGTTGATCTCATGCTTGATAGCGTTAGTAAATGACAGTTTGTCACCATCTAAGAAAAATATGTCTGAGTACGAAATGCACAGGTCTTGGATGAGTTGGGTTTCTTCCTGGTTTAAATGTTCCAACCTGAGATTTTTAAGAACCGTATCTATTCTGGACTGGTCCATAGAACTATTTTCAGAACTGTCGATTGAAAATACCTCGGTCTCTTCAAATTTTTCCAATTCAATTAGAGGGAGTTTTATTTCGATATCTGATGTAGAAATGTTTATAATGGAGGTGATAAACGAATCCTTGTCGACACGTACAAGGGCGCTTGGGATTCGCACCGTTTTTCCGACGTCTATGCGTGGACAAATAGCGGATTTGTAATTGCAAGGAGTGCTCCTCATTCGTACGTACGATATGGTGCGAGCGGGAATTTGAACAATGTTTTGAGCGGACTCAGTGACTGGTCTGGCACCAGGTGAGATTCGCGAACTAGTGTCAATCGCTTGCGACTGAGAGTTTGCCAATTTCTTGGCGAGAGAATTTTGCAGCAATTCACCATTACTGTGGAAATTGCCAGAATTCGAATTGAGTTTACACTGAACGGGAGCCGAACTATCGGCTGCTTGTCCCTGGTGTTCACGCGAGCTAACGTGGGTTTTTCCTGGGACGGCTTCAGGGTTTTTGAAATCCCTTACCAAAGGGATATTGCGGAAGTTGGTATGTAATATTCTATTGGGTATATCAATAGTGCAATCATATTGTTGTAAGAAATCCAGGCCTAAAATTCCGTCATGTCGAATATTTAAATTATGTACATATATTTTATGGGGAATGCTTGCATTAGGATTAGGTAAATATGTATAGCTTTGAGAAACAAAAATGTCTTGATTAGAAATGCCATGTATAATAATATTTTCTGAGCAGAGTTTACTGTGATCACGTATGACGTGGGGTTTGCAGAGTGAAATAGCGGCACCGGTGTCTATGAGGAATTTATTACCGGCTTTATCTTCGATAAAAAATAAATTATCAGAATTTGTGTTTAAAATACCAGCTCTTCGAATGGATTTACTAGGGAATTCACGACCGGGCAATCTTGAGAGTTCGGAGACAGATCGCCCGTTTCTGTCTCCTCGTGGGAGTTTAAATGGTTGATTGTTGGGTTCCTCTGAATGACAGGTGTTCTCTCAAAAGGCGGGTTATGATTGTTATTTCGAAAGTTTTGATTTTGATTAGTGAAGGGTGGCCTAGGAGCGTATTGCGGATTATTTTGCGGTTGCCTAGGGATATTTTGAAAATTTTGTTGTTGCTGGTTGTTATAGGTTCTTTTTCGACATTCTGTTATTAAGTGACCCTGATTTTTGCAATAGTTACAAAATTTTGTGTCTTTTCGCTGGTCAGAAGAAAAGTTTGATTTCGGGACGATCCTTTGAATAGTTTTTGAGTCTTTTGACGAATTTTTATTCCTCAAATAATAAATATTTTCCTCCTCAATTATGAACTGAACTGCCTCGTCAATTGACTGTGGTCTTTGTGCACGAATAATCGAACCTATCGGATCACCAAGTCCAGCTAGCACTGTTTTTAGACCGATTCTTTCATGAGACTCATTTAGAGCTTCTTTAGTTCTAGCGTCAATATCTTCATCTAAAGCTACCGTGTTTCTTAGTTTTGTTAATAAATTTTCGATTCTTTGCACGAAGGCTCTGGGTGTTTCGGAGGACTTTTGAATACAGGTAGTTAAATCCCTCAGCAAGGATTCAGTGTCCCTACAATCTCCAAAATGACCTATTAGCAATTGCCTAATGCTGTTCCAATCGTTGAGACTTCTCGAAGAGATAAACTGTCTAGCTTTTCCTAATAATTTATTTTTTAGAATTAGCAGAAAACCTGGCATGATGCCGTCGTCGATTTGACCGACAACGAATTCGCAGGCGGAAATAAAATCGCTAAGGGTGGCTTGGTCGCCGTCGTATTCAGGAATCAGAGAACTTAGGGATTGCAGCAGTTTTAAATTGTCAACAAAATTATTAGCATTTTCGTTTGCCATCTTGTAATGAGTTATATGTAGGTATAGGTATAAAATTAAAATGCAGGCGTTTCCGCAGTAAATATGAAAAGTGTCAATACCAATAATACATGTAACCTATAATAATTTATGTGACGTTCTTAAGGTTCAAGGGGCCTGTTCAGTTCTAATTACATGCAATATAAAAATAGGAAACATAGGAATTAGTAGGTAATAATGATTCAGAGAGCTGCTAGATCATGTGTAATATTTAACTTAACAAGCCAAAAATAGGATGCGATGAACGGTGAGCGTTATTCAATAATTATTATTGTCGTTGTGATATAGATGTCAAATAATTTAACGACTCGATAAAATTATAGTTGATTATTTTACAAACTTTGTCACGATATTAACTGCGAGAAAACTTAATTTTGTTTAATCGGAAAAAGAAAATTTATTTATTTATTTATTCAATATTAGTATATAAAAAATTTTTTGTAGTAAGTAAGTGCACTTTTCTCGTAACCTAGAAATTTGATTCTATGTAGAATTGAACATAATAAGAAAGTTTTGACCTTTCTTAAATAATTTTAAACATGTAGGTATAGCAACTCGCAACCACAAAAGCAATTCGAAAAAAATCAAAATACAGGGGATGTAAAGAATGCAAACACTTACAGTAACAGCCCTCGAAGTTGGAGCTTCATTAGTCCGTCAAGATGAAGTACTGGAGTACAAAAGTGTCTTCTCAGGAGAGGGGCCGCTGAGTTTTCACTTTTCTTGAAATCCTACCGACTGCGCCAATTTTAGGTTTCACAAGATAAAATTCACTTTTTAAAAAACTAATATTTATTAAGTTCCGATTACAAACTATAATTTCATCGAGAGAGGCATAAGATGGTAAAGCCGAACAACTACTGACTGTACATCGAGTGCGTAAGAGAATTTATAACTTCTTGATGTAAACATTATACAGGATACATATGGGAGCCAACCCTCCTTGTAGGGTAGTCACGTAGGCACGAAGTGCCTGATGCATGCAACTGGTTAGTAAGAAATGACAATAAATTATCAATAACATAAATAATTAAATACAGAATAAAGTTGTTTTAATCTGGTAGATGGCTGCTAGACCCTTTCAAAGGAAGTTTATAGTATATTGCATCAAACAGGGTGCGGGCAGGCAACGACCAGATAAATATTTAAGAAATGTGTTTGTTCAACAACAAACTTTGTTAAGGAGTAACAAATTTGTTTATAAGAGGACTCTCACGAATGTTAATGATGAACTAAATTTGAATACATAATTCTATGAGTCTTAATATGCTAAATTAATAATAATTCTACTTGATAATAACTAATTATTGTTCTTGCACATACACGTTAATGTTTTCACACATAACAATAGTTTCAGATAAGTATTTTTCAAGAAAATATTTCGTTATAGGCAACCTGTATGATGTGCATATACAGGGTGTCTGGTGAGTACCTCCTAATTTCTTGGGAGCATACAGGGGAGGTCAAAAAAACCTAGTCTGTCCTAAAACAAAAATTCCAAAAGTGTCGCTAAACGCAGATACAGAGCCCCAAAAGGGTACCCGGACATTTTCTTTTTTGTCTCTAACTTTTCAACCGCCTGTTAATTTGATGAAATTTCAATAGTTCATAGAGACCATCAAGAGTCCTTAAGGCATATCACAATAGATGTTTACGTCGTCAGGGAAGTCAGGAACGGACTTGCCACCGCACTCGTTGGGTCACAGTTTTGACAGGTGTCATTTTACAGAGGTAAATCAATTAAAATTACTGCAAGTTGAAAAAAATAATCAAGGATTCGAATCAAATTCAAAAATTAGACTGTTCGTTTTTTTTATCTTAAAAACCCTCATCTTACAAAAAACTTATCCGAATCGAAATGATTATCTTAAAATTTATCGTTACCAAGAAATTTAAGGTGGAAAACACACTGAAATGTCAGTTCTGCTTGAACGTGAATCGTGAAAAGTATTCTAATAGTATTTTTACAGTAGTAGAAGTAAAACAAATGGCGGCTCGTTTAACGGGAAAAGAAAGAATGTTTGATTTTTTGATGATGGTTGGATTCGGAGATCAATTAAGATCTCAAGCTGAAGTTGATTTGTTCAATCAATAACATCCAGATAGGCCGCCTAATTAGTACGTCTACAGTAAGTAGGATAGTTTCAAAATTTACTGAAACAAGAAGCGCGAAAGAAGTAAAGTCGACCTAAAATACCTGATGATAAAAAATCTTGAAAAATCTTGAAGTTGAAGATAATCCACACACAAGGCAGATAGCTCTAAATCGCGATATTGATCATTCAACTGTCATTAAACTACTGAGAGAAGAAAAATGTCACCCCTACATAACTCAATTGATCCATGAATTAAATGAAGATGATCCCGACCATCGACTGCCGTTCTGTGAAGAGTTCCAGTTGAGATGTGACGAAAATCCCAACTTTTTAAATAATACCATTTTCTCGGACGAGGCGCGACTTTTTGTTTGAATGGGACAGTGAACCGCCATAACTCCAGATACTGGTCACTGGTAAATCCTCAACCCAATAATGTCAAAGACAGAGAGGGGAAAATAAACGTGTGGGTTGCAATAATTGGAGACCAGCTTCTAGGGCCCTATTTTTTATGAGTATTTGCCTTGTTGAGCGGTGGTATTTACATTTTTTGCGAGGAGAACCCCTTCGATCCTTAACACTTGCTTTTCCTAACGATGCGAATAACAATACGCCCCACGAAAGAATCTGATTACAACAGGATGGATCTCCTCCTCATTTTGGTGTTAATGTTAGGCTATCTCGCAACAACCTATTTCCTGGCAGGTGGATGGGGATTCGAGAACCGCTAGAATGGCCCGCGAGTTCACCCGACTTGACACCTCCAGATTTTTTCCTCTGGGGGTATTTAAAACCAAGGGTACATCAATAGGTCCAACAATTTAGAAGATGTACAGCATCGAATTCGCATAGAAATGGAAAGTATCGCTCTGGATGTCATTCAGCTTGTAATACAAAGCGTTTACATTCGTGCCGGACAGTGTAAGGAAGTGCTTGGCCGACAATTTGAACAATTTCGATAATAATTAATTGGTTTCAAATTTTTTTCAAAATTTCATTGAGCTTGTCCGATTGGTTCTCATCACAGAACTTATGCAAAATGAAAAAGGCGATATTTTCTTCTCAGATTAAATTACATGTTGCAACATTGTAAACAGTTTTTCAATGTTAAATATCGACAGAACAAAAGATAAAATGTACTCGTCACACTGGCTGTTTGAAATGGCTATCTCTAGCTACAATACACATACGACATTACGACATCTTAGAAAAATTCTTTTTAACCTTCTGTCATAATCATAAGTAACATTCACCTCATAAGTAAAATAAATTCTATAAAACGGAAAGCGCTGTTCTTTTTGAAAAAATAAAAACAGGTTGATATTTCAGTTTAATTTATATTCTATTGGCAAAACATTTTTTTCATATTTTCCATGTTTCATTCATTCATATTTTTTCATGGACCAGTAACGACGACATTTTGGGTTTTTTTATTTTTTGTTTTTTCATATTGTCTGAGAAAATCCAGTAAGAATGTTTTTTACAGTTGCAGTTTAAAACGAGTAGGTTATTATGAGTTATAAACAAGTGAAAATCGCAGTTTTTAATTTTGAAAGCACTGTACATCGGAAACGGCTCCAAATATCTGAAAACGGCTTACACGATACTCCCTATCTTGTCTTTTCATATGGTATCCTACTTTGTGGTTCAAATTTTAATACAGGGTGATGAAAATAATCAGATTTTTCCATCACCCTGTATAAAAATTTTATCTACGTCATAGGATAGTACATAAAAAGTTAAAATGGGGACATGTAAGCCCATTTCCAATATCCTGAGTCGTTTCCACGCCCGCTGCTTTCAAAATGAAAAATTGCGATTATCACTTGTTTATAATTATTCATAAACGAAAGCAAATTGGACACATGTTTATTAGAAATCATGAAATCAACATTTTAAAATTAAGTGATCTATCATCTGTCAAAGTTTGTCACAGAGCTTATAGAACACCCTGTATACAGGGTGTTTCATTTTTTACCAGTGTCATTTTAGGAGGTGATAGAGAATTGCAAAATAAGTGGACTTTCCTCATTAAATAATTTCTTAAAAGACATAATAACGGAGGTAGAAGTCTTCAAAGTTGAAGTATGAAAATCGAATTCTGGGAATAACTTCGGGACCGCTTGAGCGATTTTGTTCAAATTTGGTACAAACAGTTCTGAGATAGATACCTATTGTCTACTGGTAATGACTTTTTCCCAAAACTGTCCAGTGGCGTAGGTAGTGGGTGGTGGCCTCCATTTTCCCACCCCATCTCCTATGCCCCTGCATATTTTTCACAGATGATCATATTTTTAGACTATACGTTCTAATTTGAAAAGAAAAATACTCTTACAAAAATTTTGATATTAAATATCGTTTCCGAGCTATCAGAGGTGGAAAACAAACACAAATTAACCGAAGACTTCTACCTCCGTTATTATATGCCTTTCTGAAAAATATTTTATGAGGAAAGTTGACTCATTTTGCTGACACTGGTAAAAATGAAATATCCTGTATATGGTTTATCCAAGATAAAGCAGGGATAACATTGAGATATTGGAAATGGTAAGAGATACCAGGTTGGTTAAATTGAAGAAAAGTTGCACAATTTGACAACTAATAGAACTCAAAAAGTTAAGTTAGGCAAAGTAATGAGTCAATCGACAATCGTTGAAGTTGGTGTTCCTCAAGGAACAGTACTTGGACCGCTTCTTTTTGTCACATACATAAATGATATTTTTTTACACTGCCCGGATACTTATGCATTTGCTGATGATACTATTGCACTTAGTTTCGCTGATAATTGGAGAGAATCACAACTTTATATGAATCGAAAACTAGCCATCATTAACACATGGTTCACAGAGAATAAATTAACACTAAATGTACTCAAGACAGTGTATATAACTTTTGGCTGCTACGTAGACAGTGTGCCTGCAAATACTGGTGTTAATATTAATATAGCTAATATGGAAATCAAAAGAACAGAAGTTACTAAGTACCTGGGTGTGATTATTGATTATAAATTGAAATGGAATCATCACATACAAAGTGTAATAAAAAAGACAAGATATTTTCTCTACATAGCTTATAAATTGAAGCATCTACCTAAAAAGGTGCTGGAGACTATATACTACGCATATGTTTATAGTATCATAAATTATGGATTGATCATATGGGATGGTGCAAACGTGACTGAACTTAGACCATTAATAAATCTGCAAAACAAATTTTTAAGATTGCTAAGCAATGGTAAAATACCTACATTACAACAACTTTATTTAACTAAATGTGTTATGTTTCACTACAGACACCTGAGCACTACATTTTGTAGCACTAATAATAGTACTAGAAATAAAAGCATAATGTTACCAAAACACAAGAAAACCATATATGAGAAAAATAGTATATATACTGCCACTAAATTATTTAATACATTACCTAATGAGTTCAAAATTCTAAGAGGACCTGATAAAATTATTAGAAATAAAATAATGAATTTCATTAGACAAAATAGTGACCGATACTCCACATGGTGAGAAGAGAAACTAATGTATGGTGAATAATGTAATGGACAAATTATTTAGTTTTATACTTTTCGGTTTATTTTTTTGTTAGTTTTAGTTATTCTTTAGAATGATTTTTTTGTTCATTTTCTTTTGTATCATGAATTATTTTGTTAACCAGTCTCACTTGCAGGTGACACTGTACACCTTTGTGGGAGTTGCGTGAGATTTTTTCCCTTGCAATGAAATGTATAATTTACTGGTGTTGAAATAAATTGAAATAAATTGAAATTGAAATTGATGCTTAGGAGAGAAGGGGGCAGGTTCGGACATGGGGCAGTTCCGGACAGTTCAAATTTACCACCAATAAATAATACTAGAATAACCAATTCCGCAGCAGTTACACCCGCCTACCATTTCGATCCGTGGACAATGTGCACTGTGATGTGAAATTAAAAAATTATGATTTTACATGATAAATTGTGAAAAGGGGACTTGAGATATAAGATTGAGTTACCTACTCGTAAGGTCCTGCACCTCGACTTTTTAAACTCAGGAAGATTTTATTGTTTCACTGGAAAGAATGCGGATTTCCATGTATACAGGATGTCCCAGCTCATTCGAAGCGGTCTCTGTAGGCCAAACGATGGACTTTTTCAAAAAAACTTTTTAAATAATTCAAGTACAGAATCACAATGGCCATAATTTAAAATTATTTTGGAGTATACAGAGTGTCCCATATGACAGTGGCATATCATAGTTATATTTTTTTAATGGTATGCTCCTATGTTATTGCATTTTTAGATTGTCTGAGAAGAGGAAATAAGATTGGCTTTTACAGTTGGTGTTTAAATTCAGAAGTTTGTGAGTTATAAACAAGTGAAAATCATCATTTTTCAAGTTCAAGGCCCTGTACAACGAAAACGGCTCAAGATAGAGAAAAACGGTTTACTGAAGAATATTATAATAAATGTATATAGAGGCAGATAGAAAGTCCAGTACATTATTTCTGATTTGTCGTTGAGCAAAAAAATGGTATGTTATCCCATTTTTTATCTTTGGTGAGGGGGTGGTGTAGCGTGCGCTTTCCCATTCTAATAATATTGGGCGAGATTAGAGAATTTCTGAGCTATGTATTTCATAAATTGAAGGGCAAGCCCTGTGACGCGCAAGTCGCGGAGGTAGAGTTTCCTTTAATTTAATATTCTCATCCCGCTGTCTAAGTTGACGGACAGTGACGGACACCAGGTGTGTAGTTACTCGAAGTGAGGGAGGTGGCGCGGGGAATGTCAATCCAAGACTCGAAGAGGCCAAGACTCGCTTGGCCTCTTTCTTCTAATAGTTAATGTGTGGTGTTTTCTAATCAAGACAGGTATGGAAATAAAATTTGAGGTCGTAATAGCATTGCTGATTTCTGTTTATATTTCATTAGATGGAGTTTGGTACGGATCGGCATTAATGCCATAATTTAGGAAGGCCCGGGTAATGGCGCGAGGAAGCTTCCAGTCTGGTGAGTTGAAGATAAATGAAGAGTGGAAGTACCAAAGGTACAGTAAGTGCCAACATATAGTTTCAATGAATATTTGCCTCAAAATGCCATCGCCAGTGTCTCTTCAAAGGTTTTAAGTGCCATCTGATATATTGAAGTTTTAAAAGTAAACGAAAGATGGCACCAGGGGTTATGTTCATGAAAATTTTATTTACAAAGGGTATAAGTACCACAGCAATGCTATAAAAATATATTTCTTACCTAATAAATGTTCTTAATATAAGAAGTCCCTGAAAATTTATTAATGTCCGAAACTGCCCCAGCCTTGTCCGTAACTGCCCCATAGTGGGACACTTCCGGACAATTGCAACTTTTAGCAAAATCCTAAATTCCTCAAAAAATAACTCACATGTGTTTCTAAATCATAGCAAATGTAGAAAAATATCTGTACTTCATGGTCGATTATCACTTTGCTATTAAATTTTATTTTAGGCTGAAATATAAGACTTTGTAGAAGTGTACAAGCCTGCCCCCTTCTCCCCTACTAAAAATCTGAAATAAAATTTAAGAAAACTTCCGAAATATGCTGCAAAAAATTAAAAAATGTAGCTTTTTTATTTCAGCCATGTCTTTTTTTATTGTTACAAACTAATTAAATTTTTCTGTAGATTACATATTGTACAAAAACAGCAAAGGAGATAATATGGTAACTATGTACCCTTTAGGGAACAAAGGCCCGCTCAGCTCCAAAACATTTTACCTTCAGTAGAGTCCCGGTAATCCGACCCCTCGCTAATCCGAATATCCTCGTAGTCCGAACAGCCCTCCAAATTTCTAAAGAAATTAATTATCCTCGTAGTCCGAACAGTCGTCCAAAAATATCCTTATAATCCGAACAGCCAACCTCTACATGCATAATACATATTAATAGAAATAATAAAATTGTGCCCCTGAGATATGCAATGTAAATGGTTTAGCAGGGTGAACGAAATTTACAACATCCAGGAAATAAAACCGACCGAATGCGGGAAACAAGTCAATTCAATCGAAACAATTGCCTGTTCGTGCTTATTTCTCTTCAGTCAGTCTTCAATTTTATACGAGTTTGTTACAATACATATCATCTGATCATGGCTAGTAGTCGTCGTCATAAAACATCAACGCTCGCCATTATAATCAGCTAATTTAAAATTCATTTTGACGCAAACACCACTTACAAAAGGCTTAAATATCAGTATTTTGTCACAAGCGCCATTTTTTGACATTATTATAAATAACATAATAACTATAAACAAATATATACGCAAATTTATAATATGAATTACAAATACTCCTTATAAGCTGTTATCAGTTCCAAAATTCAAAGAAATTTTGAAAAATAATGAAAAACAGAAATTTAAAACGTTTTTTCTGTCTCCTGAATAATTTTATAAATGGCTTTTACGTCTGTCTGGCTTCCACGCGTGGCTGGGAAAGGTTTGTCCACTTCCTGCAAAGCCCGCATGTAAGGAGTAAGGCTCAATACAACATGGTGCGCCAGGTGCCCTGAAGTAGACACACTATACTAATGGCCTTTAATCTTAAAAAAATTCAAGAAGCAAATAAATGAAAAATAGTGAGTAACTTTTTTCGAATTTACAGGTAGTGTAGTTACATTGTTAAATTTTGCCAAATTTTTTTGTGTTCTTAAATTTTAAAATCCATCCTAAGGCACGTTATCAAACGAAATGAAATGCACTTTTCACAGTAAACCACTACCTACGCTAATATGACCGGACTATCGAAAATTACAGAAAGCCAATTTAAAAAGCGGCGAACATATTCTCAATCGAGTCGCAATAGGTTTGCCAAAAAGTTCATTATTTTACTATTTATGCGATTGATGCGCAAGAAGATTTCTGAGCTCTGTGTCTGTTTGTATCCCAAAAACTGTATAAATAAATAAATAACAATAAAACAGTTTTTTTCTCTAGCTGTGTTTGCCTTAATCTATTTCATTGTAATGATAAGGATTATGAGGATTCGGGCAAAAATTGCTCTTCGGCTGTCGCCACTGAAATTCGTGTTGTAAAGCTAAAAGTGAGCAATCTAATGGTTTTCTGTTGTAAGGATTTCTTGGTCAATGGCAAATCTGCTAGGCAGTCAGCTGATGTCTCATTACTCTCATTTGATTTGCCTTTGATCATAAATGAGATTAATGATAGCAAGTACAGAGAAAATAATTTTCTCATTTATAATGTGCCCGAGCAAGTAAAAGAAGGGGATAATAAATTGCTTCGTAAATTGGATCTCAATTTGGTTTTGGATATGCTGAAGGATATTGAAAACATTGCTACAACGCTGAACTGTAAAAAGGTCATACGTCTGGGTAAATTTAAATCTGACAAGATTCGTCAAGTTCTTGTTAAGTTTGATTCCCGTCAGGATGCTATTAATGTTGTTACTCATTGACGTCTTTTGCCTAAGTCTGTATCAGTATGTCTCTAGACTCAACTAAATGCCAGTGTGAGCTGTATAATAAATTGAAAATTGAGGCTAAAAAGTTCAATGATTTATAGATACTGATAAGGAGGATGGGTTAAAACAGATAGTTAGGTTTCATTAAAGTAATCCTAAGTTGGTTACTATCAAGGATCAAGCAAGAAGATTAGAAAAAAAACCGCATAGGGTCTACGGGTTATAATTTATTAGTGTCGGGGTTGCTAGTCCCCCATCGGGAGCCTCCCCGGGTGGCGGATAGGGGAATGTTGTCCATATAGAGATGACACCGGGGAAATTAAATACCCCGGGGCTGACCAAAACTAGCAAATGGTAGAGGACATAGAACCCATACAGCCTCGCCCGGTGCGACGGCGTGAAGTTGCTTTAAAGAGCCGACGTTTCGTTGCTGTGCCAGAGATTCCGGCCCATGGGGTAAGAAACAATTAATTTGCATGGATGGCGTTCCCGGGGTTAAAATTTTCCGGAGTTAAACGACCCCCCACTCGGATATCCGGGCGGGGACTGATCCAGGGGCACATTCATGCAGGAGAAAGAATAATAACACCTCCAGAGTGGAAAAATTTACAGTCGACTTTTGTAATATTGGAGGTTTAAACACGGACATCAGTTCAGTACATCAACATTTTCAGGCAAATAAACCTCACATTCTAGCACTGTGCGAAACAAAAGTCGAAGCGTCATCAAGCACAGTTAATTATCTTTATCCAGGATATGACTTTCGTTCCCGATTTACACTTAACTTCGGAATTGACATTTTTGTCAGAAGTGACCTATCCTGCCAACGTGAGGAAGTCTTTGAGGAAGACTTTGACGTCATGTGGCTTAGGATGACAGACCGACAAACGACGAGATTAATCTGTTGCTTATACCGACCATCCAGGAATACACAGTCCCTTACAAAGACTGTTGACTTCATACAGATAAACTACCCCAAAGCCAAGATATCCATCTTGGGTGATTTTAATGTACATAACATCAACTGGCTTAAATACTCAAACTTTACTGATAAAGAACGCCGTGAAGCGGAATCGTTTGTCACACATTGTGTTTGCTCAGTTCCGTTTTCATTTGTAACAGTGAGAGTAAATTTGATGTAATTATCACAATTTTTTCATTTTTTTTGCTAGCAGTACTCATATTTTACTAATTTTTATTGATATCGTGCTTATCCCAGCGTAAGCGACGCTATTACACTTCACAACAAACAGCTAGTCACTGAATGAGCAAGCCCGGGGTGAGGTGAAGGGCATTAGTTAGAGCCCCTATATCTGTTATATGTATAATCAGTCACTAGTTCTTGGTCGCATGCCGACTTGTTGGAAAAAGACACTTATTGCTCCAGTCTCTAAGTCTGGTAATAAATGTGATGTTAAAAATTACAGACCTATTGCTATAATTGGTACTATTGCCAAAATGTTTGACTCCATTGTTGCTAGTAATCTGGCTGATATTTGCATGTTGTTTATAGTGCGTCAACAGCATGGTTTTGTTAAATGGAGATAGGGAGATCTACGCTTACAAATTTAATTTTTTATAATAATTTCATTTCTGATGCTATCAATGAAAGGTTTTTTTGACCTGATGAACTGAAACAGGTGGACTCAATATATCTTGATTTTGCTAAGGCATTTGACTCAGTCAACCATGAACTTTTGATTTATAAGTTTTGAAATTTGGCTTGAGTGGTGGATTTTTAAAATGGATCGGGTCATATTCAAGTGGTCGAGAGCTTATAGTTCGTATTACAGGACACCCTTCATTTGTATTTTCATCTGCCGTACCCCAAGGATCTCACTTCGGACCCTTCTGTTTCTACTATTTATTAATGATTTATGTGACAACCTAAAATTTACAGTTGTATTAATTTTTGCTGATGATATAAAAAAAAATAATTGGGATTTTTTATGACCAAATTATGTCTTCAACAAAAGGATCTTGAAACTATTTACGCATGGTCTAGGGTTTATTTACCTATAAAAATTAAATTGTTCTAAATGCAAAGTGTTATCTATTAATAGGAGCAAAACCAAAAGATTAATATTTTATTACTCTTTCGTTGGAATAGTTTTAGAAATAGTTGATTGTATTAAAGACCTTGACGTCATTTACCATTTACTTTGAATTTAATTTCCACTTAGATGCTGTCACATCCAGTTCTTTTGGTATGCTTGGTTTTGTTATTAAATCTACTACAGAATTAAAGTCCCATAAGTGTATAATTCATTTATTTAAAACTTTAGTCAGGCCTAAAGTTTTGTACGGCTGCATTATTTGGTCTCCCACCAAATTAATTCGTATAAATTTGCTTGAATCTGTTCAACATGGGTTTTTTGGATGCTTAGCTTTTAAAATGGGCTGTCATTTTATTTTATTTATATAAAATGGAATACAAACGGGACAAACCCAAAATAGTATTCACTATTGCTAATTGATGTGAAATTACTTTCATAAACATAACAAAATTAATTAATTAATTAATAATTAACATAACAGAATTATACCAAATTAAACTCATCATAAACAATAACAAGTAACGTTAAGGTGCTACCCACAAAAACCCATTTAAACGAAACAAATTGATACAATAATAAATCATTCTTATAAATCAATCATGCTTCAATGCATGATCGAATTGAGAAGGTGAGAGGGCAAAAACATCCGCCCCAGAGAGACCACATAATGTATTGCAAGTTCTCAGGCAGCGATTTAGAGGAGAATTCTGATAATAATTTGTGGTAGATGCATTCAAATAAAACACATTCTTAGTTCTAGTGTTATGCATGGGCACTGTATAGTGCAGAAATGCAGTAATGTCAGGAGAATCAACCAAATTATTGATAATTTTTGAAATAAACTTGGCTTCCGAAAGCTTCCGGCGATCTTCAAGTGAATACAATATCTAGTTTATCTATGTAGGTAGAATAGCACGGACTCCATATAATCGAGCAATAGTCCAATGAGCTATTAACAAAAGCCATGTACAAAGAGCGTAAAGCAAAAGGATCCCTGAAACCATAAGAGGCCCGCCCGTGTTATAAAACCCAGCATTCTTCTGTTAGCTTTTTTTGAGACATAATATATGTGCTGATCAAAAATCATTTTGGAATCAAAAATGATACGAAGGTCTTTTATACTATTAACCGTATCAAGCTTGGTCTGACCTATTGCGAAGCTATTTTCTATTATAAATTTATTTCGTGAAAAGGTGACGTGCTGACATTTTTTTTAATTTAAAGGCAAACGGTTTTTTTCACAAAATGTTTCTAATCGTTTGATGTCTTGCTGTATTAAGGTAAGGTACTATCCTCAAAACATTTTATCGAATGAAAAATTTTTAAGTCATCAGCATACATTAGAAATAGAAATTTAGCAAATTTAAAGCATTCTGAAATTTTGTCTATATAAATATTAAACAATAAGGGTCTCAGATGGTATCCTTGTGGAACGCCAGAAGTTGCTAAATTTACTTAAAAAAGGGTTCAGGACTGCGCATACAAACTGTGTACAAATATTAATTTATGAAATTGATTCCAATATGATTCTGAATATTAAATTATCAACTGTCAAGTTTTGCATAAATTTAAATTTGTAATTAGTGTAAAACCTTCCAACAAAGTATTCTTTACCCATAGGTACCTATTGTTTTTTAGCCTATTATGAATTAGCACCAGTTATAATAAAAAAAAACTTAATTCTTATTTCCAAATAAAATTCTGGCCCCTTTTACCTGCAGTCTGTGAGCGGAGCCAGTCCTTAGGTGGAATTAAATGGGTAAACATTGAATGTTCACACTGTGTGCAATTATTATTCACATAAACCTAATTACCCCTTATATGAGACTCAATGTATTGCAGTGGTAAAACACTACGAATTGGCGACGAGGATATAAGTGAAATCATGTTAAGTAATGAAAGATAATCAGTGCATTGACGCTTGAAAAATTAAAATAATATTTTACTTCTTCTCGAGAATCTTATTAAATTCGAAGTTAATTTTTTGTGCGCGCGTGTTATCAAAATGCCAGACACCAAAGAGATGATTGTTGGTCATCTCAGGGAGTTTATTTTGAACATTTCGGACTGGTCCACATATACGTAAGGCTAGATTAGAAAATTATTTTGCGGCAAATGAAATAACCGCGGACGAGAAAAAGCGTGCTATTTTACTCAACTTTCCTAGATGAAGAAGGCTACAAGTTGATGTATAGCTTATGCAGCCCAACAAAACCGGAAGAAGTGACTTACAAAAATTTTATTGGGAAATTCGACAAACATTTTACCCCGCAACCACCTGAGGAAGTTAGGCATAGAAGAAAATGGCGTCTGCAGATTCTGCGGGAAAGGAGACGAGACATCACGTCACCTGCTGCTAACTGCGATGCGATAGAACTCAAAAGAATGTTCTGGGCCACCACCAGCCAGAGGCAGGGAACTTACCCGACCATGGCCCTCTCAAAATCCTGAAGTTTCTCAAGGAAACAGACTTGGAGAGGGTGCTTCACTAAAGGGATTCCACACCAGACGAAGCAAAGTAGAGGGGATACAATAGATCTTTTAGGTCGCAGTAACTTAATCACCCTCAAAAATACAAATACAAATTACCCCGCAACAAGTACCGCTGGCAGAGCGTTATATAAATTTAATCAGGCCATGAAGCTGGACTCTGAACAGCCTCGAGATTGGTCAGCGAGACTTCGCAGCTTAGCAAGCAGATGTCAATTTGGAGCAGAAATGGATGGCATCTTACGAGATAAATTCATTTGTGGATTTCAAAAAGGTGCAATTCTGGACCGTTTGTTAGAAGAAAAGGTGGCAGCATCTTTTGAGGAGATAGTCATGACAGCTGAAACAAAAGTAGCTGCTTTAAGCAACTATCAAGATCAGGTGTCCATTAAGAGGGAGACGGTGCAGCATCTACGGGGTGCAAGGCAATTTTCCAAGGGGCAAGGCCGATCACATCCAGTTGAGAGCAGCAGCAAGCTAGGAACGTCTTCTACGGGAAAGCATTGCGAGGTTTGCTGCAGGAGTAATCACGAAAAAGATAAGTGTTTTTTTTTTTTAAATAGTACTTGTAGAATTTGTAAGATGAGGGGACATCTAGCTTCAGTTTGTTATAATAAAAATAATAATTCAAATAATAATTCACACCGTCACAATAAGGGTTCAAAAGCGCATTTTTATGTAACGGAAAATGATTCAAGAGAAGTGGAGGATATTGATGACTTAAACTTATTTACAATCAATTCAAAGAAGGGTACAAATGATTTTGAAATAGCAGTGTCGATTGAAGGGGTTCCTCTTAAATTTCAGATTGACTCTGGCGCAAGTAATTCAGCAATTTCCGAAAACGTTTTCAATTCAAAATTTAAGCACTGTAAATTATTTCCTACATATAAATCATTTTATTTTTATAATGGAATGCAAGTAAAGCCTACCGGTGTTATCACGGTAGGGTGGCTTATCAAAATGTTTCAAATAATTTAAATTTATACGTGATGAAAAATGGAGGCCCTCCAATAGCAGGTCGAGATTTCTTAAATATGTATAAGATTGGATTTGCAAAGCTTCAATTACCTGAATAATGAAGAGAAAAAATTAAGGGAACTTTTTTCCAAATATCAGTCAGTATTTGCACAGGGAATTGGTACATTTAATAAACAGACAGTTAGCATTAGATTAAAGGATAATAATGTCAGTCCAAAATATTTTAAAGCGCGGCCAATTCCTTTTGCAATCAAAGATAAGGTGGAAAATAAAATTGACAGACTCTTATCCTTAGGTATTATCGAACCGGTAAACTACAGCAGATGGGCAACTCCAGTGGTACCAGTTCTTAAGAAGGGGGGTGATGCGAGACTCTGCGGAGACTTCAAGGTCACAATCAACCCTTGCATAGAAGTGGATCAGTGCCCGCTGCCTAGGATCGAGGATTTATTCTGTGCACTAAGTGGTGGTAAGAGCTATAGTAAACTAGACCTGGCTGATGCATACCAGCAATTGTGTGTAGATGAAAGCTCGAAAGAATTATTGACGATTTCGACGCATAAGGGGCTTTTTCGGCTCAACCGCTTGATGTACGGTGTTGCCTGTGGACCATCAAAATTTCAACAGCTCATGGAATCTTTATTAGCAGGCTTAGATCGTGTTGTTGTATTCCTTGACTGATGACACTGGGTCAACAGATAAGATGCCCTACCAAAGATTAGAGAATGTACTAAAAATATTGTCTGAATCAGGACTAAAGGTAAAGTCTAAAAAATGTAAATTTTTCCAACCCAGCATCGAGTATTTAGGGTATGTAATCGACAAAAATGGTTTACATGCATGTAAGAGCAAAACTGACGCAATTAAAAATACTCCTAAACCAAATACAGTCACGAAATTAATATCATTCTTAGGATTAATTAGTTATTATGGCAAATTTGTATATAATTTAGCGACAATTTTACATCCCCTGTATCAGCTATTGAAAAAAGATAAAGAATGGGTTTGGTGGTCTGAGCACTGTGGATAATCCACCAAAAGCAAGTCTTACCCCATGGGAATGGCCAAACACACCTTGGGAAAGGTTACATTTGAGATTTTATGGGACCGTACTGTGGAAAGCATCATTTTGTAATTTTAAGGAGCGTTTTCACCAAGCGCGCAAAACGTTTGCAATTGTTAGCAAATGTTTGCAATCACAATATTTGTTTGGTGGAGACGAAAATGACGCGCATTCGCCAACATTTGCAATCATTTGTCCGTGTTCCGATCGTTGTCGGTACATCAAAGGGATTTGTTGCTTGTGCGTGCGCAAAGTATTTTCAGTGTAGACGGGCAGGGAGTGTTCGCAGGAATCTCAGGGAATCAGAGCAGTGTTGTTTGTTGTTTTCCAGCAACTGCAACGTGTCTACCAAATTAACTATAACTATAACCAAAAAATGGGATGTCCAAAATCTACGAGTTCTCTTTTTATTATTCTGTTTTTCAATTAAAACAGTCATAATTATGAAAGCTGCGGCACTAACAATACGTTTTCTTTTCGGAGCCATTTTTGCTCGGAACATGAACAAATGATTGCTAATAACGTACCAGGTGTCTGTGAATATTCAGTGGAGACACTTTAATTGCAAACATTTGGAAACATTCGCAAACATTTGCGAACGTTTGCTAACAATGATTTTTTGGTGAAAACGCACCTTTAGATGCGCATACTAAATGGTTGGAAGTTTTTCCTATGACGCATATTACGTCAGGTGCTACCGTAGCAGTGTTAAGAGGCCTATTTGCAAGATTCCGTCTACCAACAACTGTAGTTTCTGACAATGGTCGCGCATTTACCTCTTCTGAATTTTGTAAATTTCTGGAGTTGAACCAAATTAAGCAGGTAACTAGTCCACCATTTCATCCGTCATCAAACGGTGCTGCCGAAAATGCTGTGAAAACAGTCAAAAGTGCTCTTAAAAAAGAGCTATATAGGTGAAAACAAAACACAGGATAAAGCCCTGATTCTATGCAGATTTTTATTCGATTATAGAACAACTGTACCACTGGATTAAGCCCAGCTGAAGCTGAGCTAATGTTCCGTAAATCTCTTAAAACTAGATTTAGTAGAGTCTTACCTAGTAAAAATTCAAAAGTAGGGGAAAAGATAAGACAAGTTCAAGATAAACTAAATAAATATTATAGAGGAACCAGAGAGATCAAATTATTTGAAGTAGATGAATGTGTATTAACAAGAGATTATAGAGATGGAAATAATTTCCTAGTAAAAATTATAACATTCGGGAAGTACAGAGACTCGGTTCCAAATAACTTTGAAATTCTAATAGATGGGAAATTGATAAAGAGAAGTACGACCACTAAATATTTGGGGGTAATAATTGACTATAATTTTAAATGGGGAGGAGCATGTGAAGGGGGGAATAGTAAAAAGAACAAAGTACCTGATTTATGTGTTGTACAAACTTTCATTTGTTGTGAATATCGGTAATTTACTGCAAATACACTACGCATTATTTAATTTATTTCTAATTTATTTAACGCATTTCTACTTATGGGATTATAGCTTGGGGAATTGCTTATGGGAATGTAATTGGAATGCTCGATTCTATTCAGAGAAGAACATTGAAAGTTATATTTACAGACACAAAAGTTGGAAAATGGGTAGTTATATAAAAAACCTACGAGTATAAGTCAAAACTTTGAGCTTGAAGCATTGATGTTTTGATATTGTAAATTAAGTGAAATATATCAAAGAAGCAGGAGTGTGACTAGAAATAGGTCCATCCCTTTTCCGGTGAGCAAACTTAACAGTGGCATGAGAAAACATACATATCGTCGGCTTAGAAAGAAAACGACGTAACTCCATTTTTAGTCAATATTTGACTTTTGCTGCCATCTAATGGGAAAGTAAAATATCTACCGTCTTAGAAATTCCCGTAAGAGCCACTATTATTCCAAACATAATGATACTCATATTAGAAAACCGCGTATCTCCTAGGATCGGCAATATTAGACATATAGGTTAGAAAATCACTCAACTCCATGTGTGTCAGTGCTAAGTGTGTTAGTTAATGTCGTCACCTACTTGTTTCATTTTCTAAGTAAGTACAATATATTTATATTTGCAAAAAAAACTAGTGTTATTGAAATAAATATTCACAGTAATTATTAATCACGGTTTCACAGTTATTTTTTGATGCTATGTGATATTATTTGTAAATTATTTCTGTCATGGAGATACGTGTTTTGCATGATGACTATATTCATTTAGTGATGGATATGCGTGGATTTCTAATTAAAATTTTTCCACACCTTTTTCCAGCTTATCAAATAATAAAATAGTGTTTGTTAAAAAAATAACTTTAAAGGGCCTTTTAGTTTCTTGCAGAAAACAATGTCTTCACGAAGCAGAAAAATTTTGAACTTGGCTTTACAAAATAACACCATTATGGAATACGTGGTAGACAGCAATGATGGTACTTTGTTACCTGCAGCTTCTAGAACAGAATTAACACCACTGAATACAAAAACCTTACGTTATTGCATGTAATTATAATTATCAAGACATTGATACTTATCATTCAAATTCTATTGAGGAAAACATCAATCTAACAGGGTTTAGAATTGAGGAGGGGATTCTGAGAGAAGCTCTAGTTGAAGTAGAAGAACAAGAAGTACACGATCAAACTTTAAAAATAGTGAAAGGCATGCAACCTGACCATATTATTATGCATCAGGAACCCCTTAAACAACAGAAAAGTCTTACCACTAACACAACGAAAGAACTAGAAGAGGATGATTTACACAGAATGGCCAATTTATTGCTACAAGAATGAATACCCTGAATGAGAATGCAGAGTTCGAGGAACACTTTTCAGATGATAAATCCAGCGATGAAACTTATGCCCCCGATGAGACAAGAGAATCAGAAGATAGTATGTAATTCAGAAGATGGCAAATCCGGTGATGTCGAAACTCAGTCTTGATAGGGCCGAGGCGGGTGAATGTGATTCCACTATTCTTACTACTAAAATAAGACATAAGAGAAGGAAAACAGAAGATTGGATCAACAATGTCAACTGGTCCCTATAAGTGCTACTGGAGTAAGAAAGCATCAGCAATTGAATGTTGTACATTAATGGAGCAGCATCGTTTAAAAATATTTCAATCATTCTGGGCAAATATGGGGTGGGCAGAAAGAAAACTTTTGGTACAAACATTAGTTAGGTGTAAAACTGTGAAAAGAAGAAGGGGAACAGAAGAAAGTTCTAGACGAAAATTCAGTTTGGAATATTATTTGAAATCTGGATTCGAAAATATCAGAGTTTGTAAGAAAATATTTTTGGGAACATTAGGTCTCAAAGAAACAATGGTTTTAATGTGGGTGAAACAAGGTACATTACAAGAAACTGTATCTGAAAAACGGGAAGTAAGGCGATCAAGATTTGCAGAAAAAAGGGATTTTCTTCTAATGTTCTTCAACGGTCTGCCAAAAATGGAAAGCCATTATTGCAGGGCCTCAACTAAGAAGTTATACCTGGCAATCCATCTGGCAATCAAAGGCCGAAATATATAAGGTCTACAAAGAAAACTTCTGCCAAAAGAACAATTTTACCAGTTCCTCAATATTCACATTCAACGAAGTTTTTGATGAACTAAATTTGTCACTATTTCGTCCAAAGAAGGCCTTGGGTGATATATGTGAAGTCTACAGAACCAACAATTTGTCCGAAGAAGAATACAACACACATCAAACCTTGAAACGAGAAGCAAGGGAAGAGAAAGAAAAAGATAAATCATCTAACAATTCTGATTTAGTCTATGCGATGGATTTACAATCTGTACTACTTAGCCCCAAATCAACTGTTTCCAGTATGTACTATAAAACCAAACTGATCGTGCACAACTTCACGATTTACAACCTAAAGACAAAAGAGGGATATTGCTTCATTTGGAATGAAGTTGAGGGTGGCTTGACCTCAAATGAATTTTCCAGTATTATTAGTTACTTTATAGAGGAAGAGATTGTAAAAAAAATTGATAATGAGGTGCCTGCGAATATAATATTCTACAGTGATGGTTGTACTGGTCAAAATCGAAATGCGACCTTAAGCAACGCTCTTTTAAATCTGTGCAAGCTTCACAAAATTACCATTAAACAAAAATCCTCTTTAGAGGTCACACGCAGATGGAGGTTGACTCCATGCACTACTGCAATAGAAAAAAAATTGTGTTATCGTAAAATTAATGTGCCAGCAGACTACGTGTCATTTTGTCTGGCAGCGAGAAAAAGTCCATCACCATACCAAGTGAAGTGCATCACACACCGTTTTTCTTCAAGAATTTTTCTAGTTTAAGATTCTACAATTCTATCCGTCCAGGTAGAGGAGTAGGTGATCCAGTTGTCACAGATTTAAAAGCATTGCGATACTCTCAGAATGGAGATATTGAATACAAATTGCGCCATTCAGAGCATTCGTGGAATGAATTTCAACAACGGATTAACAGCAAAATTAGAGCAAAAAAATTAGACGACCTGCCATACTTATTTACTGAAAGACGAAAAATTACAAAAGCAAAGTATGAACACCTACAGATATTAAAGAAAGGTTTGCTACAAGATTATCAAAGCCCGACACAGAGCTGGAGTTCCAATTAGCAACAATTTTTGTTTGCTGGGTTTTTTTATTCATTTTTTAATGTCTTAGAAATCCCAAAACCTTCTAAGAGATTCGCACACGTCAAGGGTTATGATATTTTAATAATAATAATAATAAGCACTTAATTTAGCATAAGCTGTATCGTACTACATCATACTTCCATTAAGAACAAAAACAATCATAAACTACTCTATCAATTGTACAATTATACACTAAAAGTTAACATTGGCATTTTTGTACCTATCCCTTAACAACACTTTAAACATGCCCACATTTCTTGCCCCTTTTAAACTATCTTCCAATTTATGAAACTCAATAAAACCTCTTACAAATACTGAATTATAAGCTGCCTTATAATACCAGCGCATTATACAATGTGTATCTTGCAAACAATGTAAACATGTTCCTACTTCGATTCAACATTCCCAATCTTTTACCTATCTTTTTACATATGTATGTACTCAAGATATGAACCAAGATTCACGTTAAAGCACGCACGTTGTTGGGCCGTTTTCTGCATGATGGTGTGCGGAGCCAGGACAGTAGTTAAGAACCTTTTTTATTATTAAATTTGTCAAATTTAAATTCTATTATAAGATTTATTGAATGAATGGTCTTTCCCAATTCATAAGAACTTGATTTATTTTATATCTATAACCATAAAGGAATAACAATTGGTTAATTGATGTTTAAAAAAAGACCAGCAAACAACCCATAAAATGGACATTGCGAAAAGCAAACTTCTTGAATCTTAAGCACCTTACTCACCTCCTAACCAACTCTGATCCACTATCTTTGTCAATCCGCTCGGCCCGCTTGATAGAGGTCAACTCTCTTGGCAGCCAGAAGGGAAGGTGAGTCTCCAAACAACTGGTATCAAGGGGGCAAGTGCTTTGAAAGGCTACCAGGTCTTCCCATACCTAAAAATTTAAAATTAAGAATTAGCAAATCTTGGCGAAAAAAAAGAAGTTCAAGTATTCCTTGTATTCACTATTCCAGATCACCGGATTTCAATTTTGTGATTTCGCAAGCACTCCCTGAATGCTGTCCTCATTTTTTTTCGAGGATAGCAATCAACTTGCTTGATTAACCCGCGAGTGGTCGCTAGATGAGCATTTAGCTTACCATTGTCTTTAAACTGTAATTATTATGTTATTTCAACTCGTACGACCACCCACGTGACTCAACTGCTCTTACCATTTCCTGGTTTTCGGAAGTCTTCTGTTCCGGTGATTCGACGACGATCTGGTTCGTCGTTTTGAATTCATAAACACCTTCAATGATTCCATCTCGATTCCTTCATAGGAGTCTGTACTTTTCAAAGCAGATGCTGGAATACAGATCTCCATGACTGCAAAAAAAAAAAAAAAATAATACTAAAAATCAGTTACAAACTATTACAAGACCTGCCTTTGATATCAAGTGTCACCATTCTAACACTGAGAAAAGCATCAAGCTTGCTCGTAACGTTTACCTAGACTGTATGAGACAGACAGACTAAACTTTTGAAATTATTATCAATTAGAATTTTGACAGTCTGAGCGAGTGGTGGCTCAGTGGGTTAAGAGTGCAGAGTACTAAGCCGTTAAGACTGCCATCAACTGGGTTTGAATCCCAGCCTCGCTATGGATGTTTGTGTTAGTCTATTCAACTATTTAAATTCTAAGAATGAGTCTTAATAGAATGAGCTAGTTCTCGAAGCCCAAAATTACTGGAGTGGACCCACTTTTGAATCATAATTGGAGATTTGCTCCTCCTGAACAAATTGTCATGGACCACGGCACAACAGCCCGGAATCAATTACGATTTTCGACCGTGAAAGCCTACACACATCAATTGGACCGACTTTGTTTTATCTACATAGTTGAGACCGGTGTTCTCTCCTTTAAAAAAATTTTTTTGGCCCCCTTGGGAGGCTTTTGGGATTTTTAGTCCTATACTTCATTAAAATACTTATGCTCCTGCCAAAATGACGATAAAGCTTGTGATTATTTATTTATTTTTATTTATTATTTATTTTTTTGTACAACATACAGACGAAGGCGAGGTGGGCCGCATTTTGATGGGAATGGAACCAAAAATGTCGTGTGGACTAGATCAGATCCCACCAAAGATAATAAAATCAGTAGCATCGTATATCGGCAAACCTTTGACGAACGTTATTAACTCGAGCATCAAGATGGGGATTTTTCCCGACTCGTTAAAGGTTGCAAAAGTTGTTCCCGTGTATAAAAAGGGAAATAAAGGTGAGATTAGTAATTATAGACCAGCATCACTGCTTTCTTCATTTTCCAAGGATTCAAGTGAACAAAAGGATGGATTCATATTTATGTTGGGAGACTATGCTAAATGAGAATGTTGGAAATTGATAACATACTTAAATCTGAACGAAATTTGAAGTTTGGCAACCGCCTAAACTCAACTTAGAATAATATAAAATATTCAAATGCCTTCGTTGCTATGGAAATAAAAATAATAACAATACCATCTAACCCGAACTTATTCACATGTTCAGTAAATAATAATAATATTCAGTTGCCCCCTTATTTTTACAAAAATAGTCATATCTTCGGAATAAAAGAACTTACAACACTGCAGTAAGAAAACTTACCACTCTTAAAAAATGAAGTTTACCGCAGCATGCTCTGAGTGCGCGAGTTACTGATCACCCTGTATATAATTGTATAAGTAAAAAAAAAAATTTTAAATAAGACAGGTTTAGTTGGTAAATTTACAAACGGGTATATCAATGTTTACCCGGGTGAGTGACGTCTTAACGGGTACCCTAAGGATTCCCTAATACTGACCAAAGGTAAAAATAAAACAGTTATTCCGAACACGGTACATGCTTTTCACTATGGTTCCACAAGAATTGAGAAAATTCACTGCAGCAGATAATCGGAGAAAAATCAAAGAATATTTCAGCACACGACTAAAAGGTTTGCCTAGGATCCATAACCAAAACAATTCACGGCAATAGGATCTCCAACTACATAGAATAATACACATGAATACATAGCAATCATATCATTGTTACTTATAAATACTTACGACAGGTCAGGTTTTTGTTTGAAATAAAATCTCCACTTTCGGCAGCCAATATCTCGGAATCCCTTCGTTATTTAGGGGTCTGGCACAGTCTGATACTCTGTCACTGTTTAAGAGGCTAACCAGACTTGCTGTAAATAGATTTATCTAGACATTTGTTATGATTACCAACTGTATTCAAACTGTGTACTCATCTATTAAACTTAAACTACACATTGTATAAAGGGTATTTACCCGTTGACTATTATAAAAATAAATAAATAAATAAATTTATGTTTGCGCCCATAAAGACATTTGACCACGATGACTTGACTGACATTTTACACTACTACAACTGCACTAGTTTTAAAAGTAAATTGAGTGAAACCCAATTTCCATTTCAAAACTGCGGGGTCCTTTGAAAAAGGAAAAAGTAGCTTATTATTAATTAGTGGCTACCAATATTTCAAATTTATTACTGGAATTAAATCATATATGCAGAGAATAATCATAACAGCATGAAGAAGAATCTTTTGCAGATCAAATAAATTTAATAGATCCGAAGAACCCCCTTCCCTAATTTATAATTTATGTTTATACCAAAGGTTCGAGATTGTCCTCTCAAAATACAATTAAACATTTCATTAGCAAAACAAACAAAACATAAAAAAAAGAAATATTAATGCATCAATGTTTCTAAAGTTCAACTACAATACCAACAGTAAAAGTACATAAAACCAGTACTTTTGTTAGAATTTAACAATTCCCTTGTGCATAATTTTTTTCAGGGCCTGCATAGTATTAGAAAGCAATATTCACACCTGCAGGATTAAATGTTTTCAAGCAGGAGGTTGTATATTTCCTCTCTCGTCTCTAGGAGACTCTGGATAAATTGGCCAAAGCAATGAGAATTGCGTTCAAGTTACCAATACCAGTTTTTTTTTTTTTTAAGTTGATAATTACAGTGCTTCAAATGATGATCCATTGCCAAGTACATCTAATTTTGGCAGAGGAATATACAATGTGGTTGAGCGTATTTCATCAACCAAAATTAAACGCTTTGGCTGACTATGGAAGAAATGATTCCGACGACGAAGAAAATTTATGGGGGAAGACAGTGATGAGTATGTATCTTCGGAAAGTGAAAATTATTCAGAGGAAGATATTAAATGCCCGCCATCAATGTTGGATTTAAGCACTACACATCTCAGAAAAAAGAAAAAATCAGTGCTATGTCCCGATCCCCACAATGGAAGGGGAAACGTCTCTGAAGTAAATGAAAGCTCACATAAAAAGGGTAAAAAGCGTGTACGCAACCCAGATAAATGAAAGAAAAACCAAGCCAGATTGTTGAAAAATGCAGGAAAAAGCTGTATACTTCTCGAACAGGAAAAGTGGTCAAGAAGAAGATTATGGGACCGCCTTGTTCTGATAGATGCGCCCTTAAATGCGCTGCAAAAATTTCTGATGAAGTTAGACTTGAACTATTTAACGACAACTGGAAGCTGGCTTCATTACAACGACAACGTGACTTCTTAGCAACATGTATAGAACCACTGCAGCTGAAGTATCGTCGCGTATCTACGTTGCGAGATCAACAATACGTAGGAGACAAAATTGTGCATTTGGGAAGAGAATGCGTGTGTGCAAAACATACATCACAAATACTTTTGGAATAACAGAAAGGATCATTTGATTTGTTATTCAATCAAGAGCTAGTGGTTCTGGTATTGTAGCCGAAGATAAACGTGGTAAGACTGATAAGCATGACAAACACTATAAAATCAATCAGGAGTGTTTGAATTCAGCTAGGCTGCATATAAACTCAATTCCGAGAGTAGAAAGTCACTACCAGAGGGCAAATACAACAAGACAATTCATAGACGGAGAATTGTCCATAGCTGAACTATATAGAAATTACGTTAAAGAACAAACTTCCCTTGGTAAATCATCAGCCAATTATCATGATTACTACGCTCGAATATTCAACACAGAATCTAATATCGGTTTCTTTTATCCTAAAAAGGACCAGTGTGATTTTTGTGAGGGATACAAAAACGCAAAAGGGGAAGAAAAAGACAAGCTAGAAAAAGATTATGAACTGCACCAGGAGGAAAAAAAACTAAGTAGGAGGAAGAAGGCAGTCGACAAGGGAAAGGCTAAAGAAAAAGGATCCAATATTGTCTTGACTGCATAGGATTTGCAAGCAGTTCTGCCCGTGCCAATGGGTCATAGTTCAGCTTATTTTCATAAATCAAGGTTAAATTGTTTTAAGTTTACGGTAAGGGTTAGCAATAAATTCAGCACTCAGATATAATATTTAAACTCTTTCGGCCAATATTATAAACGCTGGTTAAGTTAACTGGCAGATTTCTGTGCCCGATTTTGAAGCTAATATTGACCTCGAATAACTTTTATTAAAATTTTTGTAATCCCTTTTATGCCAAGAGTAATTAAATTGCAATAATTTCGACCTATAGTCTATATCTTCTCCAGAAACGACCACAGAAATCTGCCAGTTAACTGAACCAGCGTTTATAATATTGGCCGTTTGTCTGGCAGGTTTCAAAAATGAACAACGATAACACTTTATGTTATTTTTCGCATGAAGGACAAGGGAATAGAGGTGCCGTGGAGATAGGATCTTGTGTCTTTATGTTTATCAAGGAAATAGCTCAGCGTCGTGCTGGTAGTGACATTATTTTCTACTCGGACAAAAACCAGTAAGATTAATTCCTAGTGCTTAATTTTTAATGAAGAATGTGACCTTTATATTCGCAGCAGTCTGTCACTTGAATTATTTTTCTTTTATTTTCAGATTCATGTTTGGGATGTATTGTTATGCTGTTGAAAAGCTTGAAAAGAACTCAATTACACATGAGTTCCTCATACATGGTCACACTCAAAACGAAGGTGACACCACTCATTGTATTATTGAAAAAACAGTAAAAAAGGTTAAAAAAATCTGGCCCAATCTACGTACCTGATCAGCTAGTGTCACTGATTCGGGCTTCAAAGAAAACAGGAAAACCATTTAACATTAAGGAATTGAGTTACAGTGATTTCATTGATTTAAAATCCCTTACCAGTGAAATTGCTTTCAACGTCCTTTACAAAAACATAAACGGGGATCAAATCAAAATAGCAGATATAAAACTGCTACGTTTTGAAAAAGGGAGCAATGAATATTATTACAAGACAAGCTATAAACAAGCAAACTGGGAACAAGCTCCCGTTAGAGCAGCCACTAGAAAAGGGCGATCTTCTGAAGCAAAATTGCTGAATGACATTACTACCAAACCTGCTTACAACTCAAAAATTTCCATCTCAGAAAACAAAGAGATCTAAAAAGTCTCTTAGCAGCAAACATAATGCCAAAGTATTATGAAACTTGAAACTATTTATAATGTTTTTTTTTGGTCTTATTGTATTTCTAAGTATATCTCTATCCCTATCGCAGCTGCCAGCTGCTGCTCTGGTCAAGGAAAATGCAACTCGTCTGTTCACGTATTGTAAATAAAAATATTACTACTAGGTCCGGCCCGGCATTCTCGTTACAATTAATTATTATTGCGACGATAATAGGTACCTATACAGGGTGATTCATGAGTGACCTTACATAGACCAATGGTGATAAGCGGACTTCAAGGCGGGTCGAAAACCACAAAAGAAATTTTTTTTTTGTGATTCGTTAAGAAGTTACAGGGTGTTTTATGTCTCAGGTACAAAACTTTGATAGGCGATATTTCTGAAACGGCTGGAGATATTTTGTAGAAATTTACCAGGAATGGTGCATTCCGGAAACTCATCAAAACCGCATTCTGAGTTAATTAAAAATCCAGGACCGGACTTGAAAATTTTTGCTCCCATGGTCTTTGTTGAAAAAGTTAATTTTCTGACCGTGCTACTGAAAAACTGTCATCGAATTTGAAAATATAAGAAAAAACTCTATAGAAATTATTCCTCAATTTGAACGGCACACCCAAACCGTCTCGAAAAAAAAAATGTCAATGTAAAACTTCTCAGTAAATTATCGTTTTCGAGCAGACATATTTTCCTTAATGTTCGTCTGAATTCCTTCAAATTTATTTTTTGACTTGTTTCTGTGGAAAAAATGTCAGTGTAAATTAAATGTTATCAATATTAATGTTATAAATGGTTCTCAAAATGTCCTTTACCAACTTCAATACATTTCTTGCAGCGTTTCCATAAATTTTGGTTTGCTTTTTGAATTATTTGCCTGTTGTTTCTAATTTCATCAGCAACTACCAGTATTCGCGTCCTGTGCTCCTCTCTGGTACTTACTTCCGTTTTTTAGACTTCCTGCTTCATATGGCCCCATAGGTAATAGTCTAAAACAGTGAGGTTGGGGGACCTAGGTGGTCAGGAATGAGGGCCGCCGCGCCCGAACTAACGATTGGGGTACTCATTGTGGAGATGCTCTCTGACTTGTCGAGAAAAATGCGGTGGTGCCCCATCTTGCTGGAAGGAAAGAGCACGCCTGTTCACGTTCGCCTCTGCAAGCAAGCCGGGCAAAATGACTTGTAGGAAAAGTAAATAAATTTCCCCCGTGAGCCGCCCAGCAAAAAAATGGGGTCCTGTTAGGGTATCATTTGCAATGCCACACTACCTACACATTTATAGAAAATCTGTTGCGAGTTCTTCTGAACAACAAAGCGCGGATTTTCATATGCCCATAGGTGGGAGTTTTTTTTATTCGTTACACCATCCCGCGTTAACTGAGCTTCGATCAGGAAATGGTCATCATTGAATGGTTGAAGCCTCTGTACGCTTTGTACGTGACAGGGTTGCATCCGCTCTTCTTTTTTTCAAGGTTCGCCATACTCTTGATTGAGAAATGCTCAGTGCTTGCCCAATTCTTCGCGTACTTGTACTTGGATTTACTGTCACCATCTCCACGATGTTTTGATGGCTCAGATTTTCCAATTGAGGTTTAGCATTCCTTTGAACTCAGGGAAATATGCCGTGGTTTCGAGAAAATTGGAAAACAGACGCGAAACGTTACATGGGCCGGTGTTCTTCGATTGTGATCTTCTATGGTATTCTCTCGCAGCTGCTCTTGAATTTCCATTGCAGAAACCATACACAAACATAATGTCTGCGTATTCGTTATTAGTGAAATGATTTGTGATTATTAGTGAAATCTGAAAATTTTGTAGTTGACACTTGATTTCCCAGTAATAAAGCTTGGCCTTCTGTCAAACATTTTTCCCACAGAAACCAAGTCAAAAAATAAATTTGAAGGAATTCAGACGAAGATTAAGTAAAATTATGTCTGCTCGAAAACGATAATTTACTGAGAAGTTTTACTTTGACATTTTTTTTTCGAGACGGTTTGGGTGTGCCGTTCAAATTGAGGAATGATTTCTATAGAGTTTTTTCTTATCTTTTCAAATTCGATTATAGTTTTTCAGTAGCACGGTTAGAAAATTAACTTTTTCAACAAAGACCATGGGGGCAAAAATTTTCAAGTCCGGTCCTGGATTTTTAATTAACTCAGAATGCGGTTTTGATTAGTTTCCGGAATGCACCATTCCTAGTAAATTTCTACAAAATATCTCCAGCCGTTTCAGAAATATCGCCTATCAAAGTTTTGTCCCTGAGACATAAAACACCCTGTAACTTCTTAACGAATCACACACAAAAAAATTCTTTTGTGGTTTTCGACCCGCCTTGAAGTCCGCTTATCACCATTGGTCTATGTAAGGTCACTCATGAATCACCCTGTATAAGGAACGATCGAAAAATGATATACCTATCACTATCACCTATCAGAAGGAAGACTTTGATTATTAATAATAAATTGATTAGGTGCCTACCTATCCAAACTACTAAAAGCACTAATTCTACTTTGATGAGACGGGGGTAAGTTGGGAGGTATTTTGTGTAGATACACAACCTGCAGCAAATACGTGTTTTAAAACATCATTTTGTTCGATGGAACATGACTTGTTTTTATGTATTTATAGTAAGGGGAAACATGGAAAGCTGTTCAGCAGTTATACCCGTTAAAGAATGAGGGAAAACTCACCAATCATGAGAGGTGATGAGACAAAATAAACAGAGAAAAAGTTATTCAAAAATGGAACTCACCAGCAAAATTTCAACTTCGGTATGGTTAGTCGGATGCTCTAGCAGCTTGCCCTACAGGTTTGGTCCATCCCATCGGTCAGCCACTGCCAAGTGAAGGGCCATTTGTTGCTGTCAGCCTGTTCCTGGATCGCGGATTGCTGGAGTCCCCAGAATGGAACGAAGGTCATTTGGATGTTCACGGCCATGTGAGCTGAGGTCCCTGCTAGGTATTGCCTCCTACGGAAAAAACAAAGAAATTCAAAGGCGGCTCTATAAAATAAATCACTCAAAACTCGAGAAGGTAGCATCAAACATGTCTCACGTCCAGTCAAACTGGTGTCCGTGCAACTCAGTGAAAGTAGGTATGTACGTACATATTTTCCAAGATTAAAAGTTACCTATACCTAAATTTCAGCAGGTATGTAGATAGGTGAATACCTAACCAGGGTATTTGTGGTGTAGCGCGAAAAGTACTTCAAGTTTCGACATTCTTAATCCAATCAGTTGTTATCTACATCTCAACCACCCTTCGCCATTGCCCATCCACTAACCTGTTTCAATTATTAACAAAGGTCTATTTTATTACTACATCCACTAATAAGCCAGACGCCTGCTGGCCTGACGCCGCCTTAATACTCAGCACTCAGCGTTCACAAAGAACAAAGAGACACGCCGCTATACGCTATACTTCACTGTGGCAGTGGCGGTAACTTGGGAATCGAATATCAAATGAATCGAACTTCTGGCACAGAATAGCTTCGTTCGCGGATGCGATTCGGAATCAGTTCAGAGCTATCCCGGATTATTGTAGAGCGCATGCCTAAGTGCGAACTGGCTCAGGATTTTATTTCACCGCGAAAGAAGCAGGGACTGTTATATCTTCTTATGGTTGTGTAGTCTATCTTATTATTAATACCACTTGTAACGTACATTTCGTACGTACCGGCTAGATGCCGGTAACATAGCCGGTAAAACAGAGACAACGGCGGGCGTGCGCAGTTCGTGAGTGACAGTGGTTGTTAGTGCATCGACCAACTCGAGTCGTAACCTCGACTGTCAAGTTGCAATGAGGTGCGTTTCAGCATCATACCTGCGTTTTCACTTTCTTTCTCTCCTGGAACTCGCAAAAGGAAGGTCGGTTCCGCAAAACACCTGAGGTTCCTGAAATGGCGTCGTGAACTTTCACGTTATTTACTTTTAATTATTCTAAACATCGCCCACGTTTTTGGCTTGGTAAGTGGCGTAAAATGATGTTATTAATTGTGCTAGAATTATACCGATCATATTTATTTTTCTTGATACCGTATGCTAATTTTAATTATAGCTTTTAAACCGATCGAGTTCGTTCGCATGCAAAATTTTGTCAGTCACCTTTTTATCCCAACCTATCTTGAGGACGGGAATAATTCTATGTACCTTAGCAAGCAGACTCGATCGGATCATTTATTATTGCAAGAGTGTTTCTGATACACATGACATTGCAGCTTTTTCCTGCGGATTGCATTTTTACCTGGAGGCACATTTTTTTCTACGGATCACATTTTTACCTGGAGGCACATTATTCCCGGAGGCACCTGCCTTTTCCGTGCCAGGCCGATTGTCCGGAGCCAAGCAAGAAGACCCAGGCCACTTCCAGCTAGACCTCTGAAGAGCCAGACGAAGCTAAGTGCCTTTTAACCATCCTACCAATTCATTCGACTAGCACCGCACGCTCTTGTTATTCTTTTTACTATCTGTTAACCGTGCTCAAGTTAATAGTATTCATAATAATTGTGATATTTTATATTTTAATAAAGAGAACCTGTTATTCTGCTGACCCGCTTGTTATTGTTGACCCTCTTAGACTAGCGACTCAACCTACGACCCTTGTTTCTCTTGTCTCATGCTCTCAGCGACTATTTTTCCCCTCTAGGGTTAAATAGTTCGTTTCACTGTATTTTATACAGGCTGATCCCGAAATGGCGGACACGGAATACAGGGTGTTGTAGAGGATGTTCAGAAAGACTGTAAATTTCAAACAAAAATGTGTTCCTCGGCTTCGTTACCGAGATATAGGGTGTCCTTGTTCTAAAATTTAAATCGAAATGGCGGTCAAATTTAAACAACCTCCACTGGCAAAGCACATGATTTCACATAACTATAACGATAGTGTTTGCTTTTTCTTTTTTTTATTATCGGGAACGGAATTACAGGCATTCAAAGTTTACCTATTCCCTGTGTTCAACAAAATTTTTCAATGTGACATCGTTGTTCGAATTCGAGATTTTGAATAATATTACCGAATTTGTATCCGCGCAACGAATATTGTTTTAAGCTTTGTTGTGTTTCCATTTCATGTTTCCATGGTAACATCTATCTGGGTATTGTAGACCTACACATTATTTTTCTGCCTGAAGAAGGGTATCCAGTGCAGTGTTGTGACTTTATTGTCCACAAAAGTGGTAATATCTTCTTAAGGGAACCATACTGGAGAAAACAGAAAATAAAGCCTAGAATCTTTAATCCACAATAGATGCTGAGGTGCTGTCCGTGTCCGCCATTTCGGGATCATCCTGTATAGTATTTATTTTAATCCTTAATATACAACTTATTAAACAACTTTTCTTTTAATTCTCTCCTTCCACCTTCCCCAGTGAAACAAGCCATCTGGCCTAACCTAATTTCCTTTTCTTGCCTGTACAACCCCGACTGACAACTGACATTCCCCAAATGTCACAATGATGGAAGATGATGATAAAGAGTCGTCAGGAGGGCTCGTCCAGACCACGATACACATATACACGGTATGCCGATAGCGTTTTCTATTTTGGTTTTGGTCAACTACTGCGCAATGACGTCATGTGGTTTAAACTCGACGAGATGGTTTAAACGTCAAATTTTAATGCGTCCTTCCTTGGTTGATGGCTGCTTGTGTTTTTCTTTGTGCTGGAGCTATAAAATATTATGTATTAGATTGTTAAGAGTATATTACTGTTTTATCAATGTGTTAAAGGTGTTATTACATCTGATAAACATGCCTTGTTGTGCAATTTCGAACTGCAAGAACAATTATTACGTGACTAAAGGCAGTCCAATTAAATACTTTAGATTTCCAGCACAGGAAAATATGATGAAACAGTTGGTTGATGCATGCTGTAGAAAGAGGAGACAAAATTAATTAAAAAAATGGTAAGTATACCTACTTCAATTACTTAAGAGATATTAATCGTAAAATAAGTTTTTGATAATAATTGTAAAAGGAAGTTGGACAGAAAATTGTCAAAATTTATGAACTGTAAATTAAAACAATAAAATTATCAAAAGGTTTGTTATACACCTTTATGTTCATGTTTATTCATTCATTTGTTTTTATATTTTTATTTTTTTCATTATATATACAGGGTGTCCCAGCTCATTCGAAGAAGTCTCTGTAGGCCATACGATGGATTTTTTCCAAAAACTTATTGCAAATTCAAGTACAGGATCACAATGGCCATAATTTACATTATTTTAGAGTATACAGGGTGTCCCATATGACAGTGGCATATCAAAGTTATGTTTTTTTAAATGGAATACTCCTATGTTATTTCATTTTTAGATTATCTGAGCAGAGAAAATAAGATTGGTTTTTACAGTTGGTGTTTAAATTCAGAAGTTTTTGAGTTAAAAACAAGTGAAAATAGTCATTTTTCAATTTCAAGGCCCTGTACAACGAAAACGGCTGAAGATGGAGAAAAACGGCTTACATGTCCCATTAACTTTTTATGTACTATCCTATGATGTAGATGAAATGTTTATACAGGGTGATAAAAATTTTTTTTAAATTCTGAGATTTCTCCACGCGTCGCCAAATAAAAAAATGAAAGAAAGTACAAATGTTCCTATATCATTGGATAGTACATAAAAAGTTAAAATAGGGACATGTAAGCCGTTTTTCTCTATCTTCAGCCGTTTTCGTTGTACTACAGGGTCTTGAACTTGAAAAATGACGATTTTCACTTGTTTATAATTGAAAAACGAATTTAAACACCAACTATAAAAACCAATCTTATTTTCTCTTCTCAGACAATGTAAAAATGCAATAACATAGGATAGCATTCCATTTAAAAAAAACATAACTTTGATATGCCACTGTCATATGGGACACTCTGTATACTCCAAAATTATTTTAAATTATGGCCATTGTGATTTTGTGCTTGAATTTGCAAATTTTTTTTTGCAAAAATTGATCGTTTGGCCTACAGAGACCGCTTCGAATAAGCTGGGACACCATATTTATATCCTATATTTCTTTAAAATATTCCCTTTTAAATAATTAGCCTATAATTATGATTAAATATGACATAAATCTCCACCTCCACCTTTAACCGAATATCAGAAATAGCCATAAAAGTAATGCGTACAAAAAATTATTTAATTATTTCTAACAATAAAATAGATATGAGCAATCTCATGTGTAATATTTGAACCACGTGACGTCACAAGACCGGAACGCAGCCTGCGCGTCATCGTCTATCGGCATACCGTGTATATGTGTATCGTGGTCCAGACTTACATCATATATAACAGGGACCGGATGAGAACTCCGAACTGTCAGATGACGAATGATTCCGTCTAACCCGCAGAGTAAGGACTTAGGAACTAAAAGTTCTTATTTTGTGGTCAACAATTAATTCAAAATTTAACCTATATATACAGGGTGTCCCAAGATTTCTTTATCAAGGGATATCCGCGTTATTTCAAAAAATAAACAAATGAAATTCAGGAAATTTCAACCATACCCCTAAGGCTTTGCAGCTGTACCCTCAATGCCCCTTTACGCCTTTCCACCCCTAAGTAATCATCCCCTACTTTTTTTTTCAAATGACACCCCCATATTTTTTTTGATCGGCAGGATTGTTGACTTCTTTCTGAATACATTCTCATACGATTTTTTCAAATCGAGACATATCTAGCACGCCGAAAACAATATAATATCAAAACAAACGAGGGTTGTCAAGGAGTTGCAATTGCTTGTTTTTTGTGTTAATGTTTCCTCCAACCACCTTAACTAGTAATACCGGTGTTACTCGATATAGACGTTAATAATAATAATTGCTTCTGTGATTTTAATGTCATATTAAATGTTAATTGTTATTCCTTGACAACCCTCGTTTGTTATATTATGTTATTTTCGGTGTGCTAGATATGTCTCGATTTAAAAAATCGTATGAAATTCATATTCAGAAAGAAGTCAACAATCCTGCCGAGCAAAAAAAATATGGGGGTGTCATTTGAAAAAAAAAGTAGGGGATGATTACTTAGGGGTGGAAAGGCGTAAAGGGGCATTGAGGGTGCAGCTGCAAAGCCTTAGGGGTATGGTTGAAATTTCCTGAATTTCATTTGTTTATTTTTTGAAATAACCCAGATATCCCTTGATAAAGAAATCTTGGGACACCCTGTATATAGAGTAAACGCTTTGTGCCTTTGTCACAGTATAGTTTATCTGTATCTTTTGAAAAGATCTTTTGTGTAGCAGTACCTAACCACACAAACCTTTGCGATTGTTTTGTTTTACTGTTATAAGATACGGTGAATTGTTAATTATTTTTATATTGTTATTTATTTTTATTCTACTATACGTCAATAAATAATTATATTGGAATAAAAATGTGCGAATCTGAGGGAGGTAAATACTTTGAATAATATCTACTTATTTTATTATACAAATTATCGACATCAGAGCAGAATTACGCATAAGCAGCGGAACCGAACTAAGTTCCTGCAGAATCCCAGAACTGCTAGAATCGGTTCTGAACCGATAATGAACCGGTTTGATGAGTACCGCGAACGTAGAACTGTTACTAAAAATTCAGAATTTATGCATCGCGAACGCCGCTTTACATACTGCGCGTACGCTAGAGTTCTGAACCGGTTCAGAACTGTATCCGCCATAGAGATAGAATAGAGAGGAGCCGCTATGATCACCTAATAGTACATTAAAAAACGGCATCAGTGGGTGGAGCTTATAGGAGTAACAATATGGCGACTCGACAGGGTCAGACTTAATTTTTATTTGCAAAATTTTCATAAATAAAAATGTTTCTCACATTTCATACATATTTTTAACACGTCTTCAGATGGATATTGCAGACCTTTTGTGTTTTTCAAGTCAATAAAAGAATATAAAATATCCGGCAAATAATCATGGTCATTTTCAATTTTAGATTTTTAGTGTACTATGCAAGTAGGTACGGTCCTGTATATTGTTGATACTTACCTATGGAATGTTATTCCGGACGTTTTTTTTTATCAGTGCAGTCTCTACTACAGCAGGTACGAACTGCACAAGAAACCATCTTTGGCTTTTCAATTTAACACCAAAGATCTTAAAGACAGTCCTTAAATCAAATTAAATTCAATAAAAAGCGTTCACTTATGTCATAACATAAGTTTGACATAAAAGTGGTATCAATATGGCGGACCTGATCCCATTTGTGTCACGTCATGTCGTCTCCTCTCTATTCCATCTCTATGGTATCCGCGAACGAAGCTAATAATAACACAGTATAGAGCCAGGCTAATAATATGATTTCTGAGTTTTTGAATCGATCTTTTGACCAGCGATCTGTGATGTGCCTTTACGCGTAAAGAATTCATCCTCTACGTTTGACGTAAAGAATGTAAAGAATACGTAAACAATACGTAAAGAATAGGTAAAGAATGAAAACAATGGAAATTGGAAAAGCAAGGTTATGTTCTATGTTTGTTTTGATTTTTTGATAACAAATTATTATTATGTTTTTATTAATTTTCATGGAATCCCACTACCACACACGCACAATAGATTACGATGGTTGGCAGAAGTCAAAACTCAGGAATATTTTGAGCTCCAGTTCACCGAAATTAAAATAGATAACAATGAAAATTAGGTATGCTTTATGTGTTGTGGAACATGCGAATATGTGAGAAATACCTTGCTAATACTGCAGTTTCTAGACTAAAGGCACATAACATAATAGGTAAGTTAAAGTCAAGTCGTTGCTGGCTGAGTGAGATATATTAAATTGTACTTATATTCTGGTCTTGATTTTTATTCGCACTTCACTTCAAGCATCATTTTTCCACATTTTAGGAATAATACCTGAGGTCCTCCTGAACCAGCAAATTTAATTCCCACTACTTCGAGTAGTAATTATGAATTATCAGAAGGAAAAGTTCCAAAACGTGAACATTGGACAGCGAAAATCAAAATTCTGATAATGAATCATTACGATCATTCGTACCACTGCCAATTTATGAGTCAAGCTTGGAAGAGGAAATTAATACAACAAGTTGTGAGAATGAGAATGCGCTACCCTAGTAAACGTCAGTGTCGGTAATACAGGTTCCCTAAAGGTTGATAAAGAATGTTTGAGACTTTCAGTTATAAAAAAATTGAGTGAAGTACTGATTATATTTATTCATTTTAGGGTTTTGCTTCAAGTTTTTACTATCACAAGCACCATCGACATAGAACACGTCATTTGGCGTTGCACTGCTGCAGTCGCCATCTGCTATTAGGCTCGCTAGACCGCTTTCTGATCTGGCGAGACTAGCTCTGGCATATCATCATCAAATAATATGGATTCAAGTTACCAAGTCGCAAAATATTATCAACTACTTAATGCTTACAAGAAATGTATTGGTAGAACACATCTGGATCCCTCAACATGTAGAAACTGTTTATTGACGGGTGGGAAAATTCGTCTAGGAACTCAAAAATGGTCTTAACAATGCTATATAACTCTACTGGTTCACAAGCCTTCCTAATAAATGCATGAGATCAAACGGGGGAGACAGTGGCGGATTTCCGATTAGGCTAAGTAGGCTATAGTCTACGGCGGCAAATTTTCGAGTGCTGGGAAATTGCGTGACCTTGGATATTGAAAAAAAAATTGCCTGCGGCGCTTTGTCGAGAGGGAAAAACCGTTCTAAACCCTTTCGAAACCCTGCTTCGCCTTTGAATTCATATTCTTTTTGAAGCCCACAAGGACACGGCCTGATTTACCCACAGTCAAATCAGGCGCTAGAGCTTATAGAGCACAAGGACTGAGGGGGCGCTGAGCTTGCCTTTACAATCAGCATCACTTATTTACAGAATGAAAATTAAAATTTTTGTAATTTTGCGATCTTTTCATCACTTTCTTAGAAAATAATTCTAAAAATTTCCCGAGGGAGGACCCCCGGACCCAATACGACAGGGGTTAAATACTACCATAGGCGGCGATTTGATTCAGCCTATAGGCGGCACATTTGTTAATCCGCCTCTGGGAGGAGACAAACTAACTGAAATCGTAAATGAACCGATTCCGTTAGCAAAGAAACTATATTGCCACAGTTTATGCCGTCAGCTATGCTTACAATGGGAATGGGACGTACTGTTGAAATTTGTCACAGTAGGTAATTGCAACTGCATGTTAAATAACGTCCTCAACTTTTTGGCATACAGCTTGGATGGCGTTTATCCTGAAAGAGGAACGGATCAGTCGGCACTATTAGAAAGGTTTAATTTTTGTTCCTTAAAAACTCGGAGATCCCCTCCCAGCAAACATTCTGTGACATGTTGCATGCTGTGCATATCGCCTCTGAGTGCGAAAAGGAAGTCTCTTGTCTACGTGCATCTGATGTGTCTGACACATCCTCTTGAGACATATTTGGCGTTGTAACAGTAGCACCAGTACAACACATCTCGGCAATGTCTCCCGCACACTATAACGAGGCATACCTTTGTCCTTTGTGTTTTATGTGGTAACTGGCGTCAGACTCACACTCACAACTCACAGCCAGTGTCGTTTATGTCTCTGTGTCAGTGTTCCAAGTTTGAGAGTTTTTTTTCAATATTTTTGTAATATTTAAGTGCACGCTTTCTTATGCGCTTTCAAGTTTCAATTTTTTCCGGTTGGATTTTTTTAAAATATGTGATAAATTAGTACTTAATTTTTTTTTACTTTATATAGTTTTTTTTTTTTGTAATACCAGTATTTTTCTTATGCACTTTTAATTTTGAATTCTTACGAGTTGGGAGTTTTCTAAAATATTTAGTAGATTCTTATAATTTTTGTAAATGTTTTTATGTTTAATAATATTCATATTATGTTTGACGTGTGTTTTCCATTTTTCAATAAATTATATTATTTTTATTATGTTTTGTGTGCATTAATCATTTATTATACAGTGTGTTCCCGGATAGGTAGAAAGACTCTTATAAAAGGTAAAAAGTTCTCGATTTGAATTTTAATTTTTTGGCGTTCAGCCTCTGCTTGGTCAAAGACTTTTTTTTTATTATTTTTTTTTATTTCTTTATTTTTTTATTATTGTCTTAGATTAGATTTTTTATTCTTGTCTAAGATACCTAACTATTTTCATTGTGAAAAAACAAGTAAGTATGTCTTGGAAATTTTGAAAAACTTTTCTAGTTTTCTGTGAATTAAAAAAGTGTCGTTTATTGGCAAACACGACAAAAAGTTATTTAAAAAGTTGTTTAGAATCAATTTAAGGTCTTTATACCAAAATTTAAGGCTAAATATGATTTTTCATTTATTTTATGTGATTTTACAAATTTTTTTTTAACAAAAATATGAAATTTGGTATAAAGACCTAAATGTTGATTCTTAACAACTTTTTAAATAACTTTTTATTGCATTTACATGGCAGTTTACTTCACTGAAAAATAGATTTTTTTTTTAATTTCCAATCCATGATTATTTTTCAAAGCTAAAATAATAATGTCAGAAATAAGTCTTTAACCAAGCAAAAAATTAAAATTCAAAATGGAAATTATTGATCTCTTATAAGAGTCGTTTCATTTATCTGCGGGGACAAACTCTATACTCACCTAGGATATATCCCGAGAAAAACCCTGAAGAATAAGTATGTCTATGTGAGGTGTGTACATTTCGTGCTAGACATATGTATCAGTAATGTGCTCAACATATTTCATCTGTGCTGTGTCAGACATGTGTCTATAGTGTGTGCTTGTTGCTGACATTTAATGTGTCTAGGAGACATGTTTGACATGTGTATCAGTAATGTGCTCAAGAAGTTTATGGGTGGTGTGTCAGACATGTGTCTCTAATGCTAGTAGGTTGCTGACATTACTCGTACTTGAGCACCTCCCATGAACATGCGGAGCACTTTAATGCGGATGTAACATGCTACCACTGCTATGTGTATGCTACGTGCTTAGCATGTCCTGGTGTTTGCTGGGCTATACCTATAATCAAATTTCTCTATGGATTACCAAATGGCAGTGTGGACTGTTCCTAGCTACTTTCAAAGATTTCTTTTAATGTTCCCAAGTTCTCTTTCCGACATGTTCCCACCTTCACAGTGCCTAACCATAGGACCAATATATTTCGAACTGCTCCGTAATCATTGGTGTCTCATGAATTCAACAACATCTCCCATGCATGTGACATCCATACAGATTCCTATGCTAGCATCAGAATTACAGAATTCACTACATCAATTATCATAATTCTCTTATTAGGGAGTGATTTGTCGAGTGTGTTATTAGTTACTGGTTATTAGTTTTACTAATTGGTTGTAATTAAAAATATGTTAATAAATAAGTATTTGTTATAAGTGAGTATTATAAATGGGTATTATAGATTAATTAGTTAGTTAATACCTAGTACTTTTTCTTATTGTATATTATTTTGTATATTTCCTCTTATTGGGTTTTTAGCCTGTTGGAAATAAAGCTTTTATTATTATTATTATTATTATTATTATTAAAATAAATCGGTTAACATTTAACCGATCTAAAAAACGTTCACATGTGTAGGTATTTATCTTTGAAAATTCTCGATTCTAACTAATTATAGTGAGAAATACTGGAATACAAATAGTGTAACTGAGTTAAATAAATAAACCAAGAAAACCTGCCTTTTTGCTTTCTTATTAATTACTCAACCTTATTTAACATTAATTTCAGTCCAGCTAAAATGTAGGGTTAGGGTTACCAATAATAATCATAATACTCATTCAATCAATAAAAAATTAGGCATACATAATTTATTATTATTTAGTATAATTAATTAGATACATAAATTATTATTAACTGCTTAAGGAGTAATAATCATGATTTGAATTATTTATTCTTCTTTTTTTTTTTCTTTTTCTTTACATTCTTTACGTATTTGCCTTTCTTTACCTGGTTTACTCCGAAAAAAGTCCATGTAAAGAATGAATTCTTTACCCGTAAAGAATAGAGGTAAAGAATACGGCCATGCCATGGCATTCTTTAACCAGGCAGAACAGGAGGACTGAAATATGGCAACGTGGCGTGCCGTGTCGATCTCGTGTTCTCGTGGCGTGGTTATAGAAGTTTGAAGTTATAAGTATTTTACTTATTAGGTGGTTGAATTCTTTTTAATTAATGTTCAATTTTGATGTATAATAGTATTCCTAGTGATTTTTTTGTACATACGATCAAAAAAAAATACGAACAAGAAAGAAAACATCATTTATTAACCCAACAAAAAATATTGCAGGTATAAGTATAAGGTAAGAGAAATAAATATTTCCTTTCGCATGCAGTTATATTAGAATATACCTACACTTTTTAACCATTGTTTTGATTAGGTAGCAATTTTTACAGTTACTTTCATAAATGATTCGCAAAGACATACAGTAACTCCACTTCACTTTATTTTTAGCTACCTACAAAATGCCAGATACATGTGCTGTTCCCGGTTGCAAGAGTAATTAGTAATTACAAGTCTCAAGAAGACACCATATCGGTTTTTAGAATTCCACGAGAGGAGGCAGCTCGAAGAGTGTGGTTGAAAAACATCCCAAGGAAGGATTGGACTCCAGGAAATCGAGCTGTCGTTTGTGAAAAACATTTTGAGGCTAATTTAATTTCAAGGGAGGAGGTGTATATTGATGGAAGTGGAGTGAAAAAAAGTTTCATTAGAACTGTAGAGAGATGTAATTGTTACTAGAATTTAAGATAGTTTGCGAGAGGTGACAACAGTGCGAAGGAATGCGCATGTCGCGCAAGGACTAATGATGAAGGTAGATGCTGTTGAAAAAAGGAACAGAATAATCATTGTTGTTCATGATGGTGTTGTTACTGTAAGTTTGAGTATTAAATAAATCTTGAAAATATTATTTGTTGAGTATTATTAGAACAACAAATATAAAACAAGAACAAGGCCAGTACTTAGTCCTGGTGCTGTACCAACTTTGTTTCCTAATCTTCCATCGTATTTAAGCAAACGAACCATGCCAAAACGAAGAGATCCTTCTGTTCGAAGAGAAGAAATGTTTCAGCAACATGAAGTATGAACAACAAATGGAGCAGTGGATGTCTAGTGATATCATCAAGGATTTTGATAGTCTTACTTAAGAACAGTTACACAAGGAACATGTAGATATGAGTTTGTGGAAGTGTGAAGTAAGCACTGATAAACTGTATATTTATCAGATTGATTTCCGAAGGAATATACCAGCTGTGGTAGTGTGTGTGAAAGTGTTCCAGGATATGAGTGTAGAGGTGTGCCAAGACAACTTTTAAATCCCAATAAAACTCATCAAATATTATATAACTATTATTAACTGGATAAGCAATAATAAGCATAAATTTGCATTGTTTATTGTTTGTTTTCTTTACATTCTTTACATTCTTTACCGTCTTTACATTCTTTTTACCTCCAAAAAGTCCATGTAAAGAATGAATTGCTTACCAGTAAACAATCGCGTAAAGAATAGAGGTAAGCAAATATACGTCACATCACTGGACGGCATCATTTATCATCTGACAGTTAGGATTTCTCATCCGGTCACTGCTTCGTTCGCGGTAAATTAAAATCCTGAACCAGTTCGCACTTGACATGCGCTCTATACAGGGTGTTGATTTTCAAAGCGGGCCATAGGGGATTAGCATTGCAAAAGTGGTTTTTGAGGATTCCTGCTCGCCGTTTAAACTGACAGAAATGGTTTTGGAATCAAAATGAAGCTAAAATTATTGCGCATAACGCTTGACATCAGAAATTAATTTATAATTTCACGTTGTTTTCTAAAATTCTTCAGTAAAAGTTCAAATAATTGTTAAAGCTTAATCACAAAATATAGCATGCTTTGCCTAAACAATAATGACGTTTCTACGTTTTGACAATCTAATAATAAAACTTTATAAGTCAGTAGGTAATAATAAAGTCGGGTTCTATTTAAAAATGGGTTAATGCTATAATATGCTCTATTCCCTATGGCCCGTTTTGAAAATCAACACCCTGTATATAGACGCCGTCAGTGATGACGTCAGTGGTCGGGGAAACCGGTTACGGTTTCAAATAAACAAGCATTTGCCAGTTACAGAGTTGCCAAAGTTGCTGTAAACTTTTGATTGCAGAAAATGCGAATTTTTTAGTGATAAAAATTTAACTACTGACAGACGGCTCGAGCTCCACGCGGAAACCTAAAATATGATTTGGTTCAATTCAGTATTAATTGATGGCGATCGCAAGCCAATGCCTGAAAACAACCGCAATAAGTCAAACTTATAGGACCACGTGAACTTAAAACTTCAACTAAATCACGACAAACTGGCCACGTGAACGGTTTGTCTACTTGGAACCGTTTACACTTAGCCCAGCCTAGTGACGTCACACTGTCGGCGGCATTGACAATCCGGAATAGTTCTGACTGATTCGGGGTTCGGAATCGACAATCGGTTATCGGTTCTGTTCTGTACTGTTCTGAATCGCATCCGCCAACGAAACTAATAATATTTATTTATTAATAATAATATCGTTTCGTGTTTCGTCGTTTCTATACAAGCTCAAGCAATAATGATGACGACAATGACAACATTAGCTGAGCTCCTGTTACATTAAGCATGAAGCAGGTAATTGTAAGTATTATGTTGTCACAGGCACAGGCCTTAAAGAGACTTTCGTCTTTTTCACAGGGGATACCTAATGGCAGGGCACCAACAGTAAAGTTCTACTTCCGAGTAACAGCAAAAGGACCTTATCCTCCAACCAGTTCTGGATGAAGGAGACAAAGCTGCAGAAACAGGAAGGAGCTACAGGTGAGACGCTGAACACATGGCTGCTGGCAGATCAAATTTCAATGAAGGGGGATGCTGAAACAGTCTGTAAGCCGCTGGCCCATCATACTGGATCACACACTGCCGATTTTGTGAGTTGCATTTTGCTAAATTTTGTCATTATGGAGATGAGTGGCATGGGTATAGGGCGAAATGGCTTATACTATCGGATAGCAGCTTGTGTCTCTGGGAGTATCAAGGTACCATTGAATTTTTGCGCCGGCAAGTAATAGTCGAGAAATAAGGCCTTAAAGTGTCATCATCCTTGCCCTAATCTTTGAACATATGCGCTCGAACAGGAAGCATCCGTTGCTACACACGACGATGAAGAGCGTGCTTCCTGTTCAAGCGCATAATGTTCGAATATACGTAGTAGGGCAAGGATGATGACACTTTAAGGCCTTATTTCTCAACTATTACTTGCCGCCGCAAAAATTCAATGGTACCTTGGTACTCCTAGAGACACACGCAATCCGAAAGTAGAAGACAAATCTCCCTATACCCATGTCGCTCAATTCAATATTCCCCTGGCTCCTACGCCTCAGGTCATTGGTCAGGTTAGGAATTTTTTTCCCTAAAATTTCAAGTAAGTAAATTATAAAATTTAGATGACATATAAAAAGCCGTAAGGCAAGGGAAAAAAACCTACCCTGACCAAAGACCTGACTTACCGAGCGTTATCGTCTCAATAATAATTATTATTTGTAACGAGAATGCCGGCCGGGCCTAGTAGTAATATTTTTATTTACAATACGTAAACAGACGAGTTGCACTTTCCTTGACCAGAGCAGCTGTGATAGATATAGAGATAGAATGATCTAAGCGGGCGGGGAGCGAAGCGAACCAGGAGGAAGGACGCTTGGGCCGAGATTGTCTGCAGAACGTAGTAGAACGAACAGCATGTGGCAACGCTGAGAGTAGTCAGCCGGTCGCAAGCAGACAACATGTAGTGGGGGTAATAGAGTGCAATTACGGAAAGCTAAAAAGCAGTTATACCAATTTTTGTTATATTAAGGTCTGGATGTGGAAAACATTTTTTTGTATCTCTCCTGCTATAGTGACTCATAATTTGGAAATTTTGAGATATAGTCATGAATGTTTCGTAAGTCGGCAGGCCTACTTTTATTACCAGGTTCTTTTTTGCCATGTTTATCAAAACTGCTTGTTCCTGATTTACTCACATTTTGTGTCCGTATATCCACAAATCGCGCTCATCCGAAAGAAAACTGACACAACTCAAAAAAACGTAAATTTTCAGGAGAAGTAAAAGAAAGTTTGTAATTATTTCCACCCGCGTCTTCTAAGTTCCATCAATTTTCTTCACTTTCGAGATTAACAGTAGCACAATTATTATTATTATTTTGAAATTTTGCATTTATTTTGCATTTGCATTCCAAAAAACGTGACATCAATCACTGTTTATATTCCGGTTACGTTACGAGTTAGCTTAGAGCGTACGCCGGTCCTGACGCTCTCTCGCGGCAACATCATATCCGGCATCATCGGCTCGACGGGCTGCCTTTGCATGCGTTTGGTTGATGAATTAGAAAAAAACATTACCATTTAAGGCAATTATTGTTTCAGCATCAATTCCATTAGATGGTTTTCGTTTAATTTCTTCGTTGTTATTCATACTTCTTTTTGTACAATATCTTGAATTATTGTGCAGATAGTAGTTTTGAAACTTCTGTCGTGAAATTTTTCAATAATTCATTATAAATAACTTTCTTTCCTGTCATTTTGGGAACGGGTATTTTGTGACATTTTCCTGAAACTTCAAAACTTCTTCCTTAAAATCGACAAATTTTTAGTTTTCTTTGAAATATCATTGATTCCAGATATTCTTCTCCGATGAGGGAACTACTAAATGTTGAAGAGAATATTGCTTCGTGTAAAAAATTTAATATTTATACCAAAAATACGTAAAATTGATTAGACAGAATAAATCTTTGACTGACCAGGTTGATTACAAATAAATTGAATCGGAATAATTAATAATTATTAAAACATAATGTCAGTTAGTGACTACTATTTTGAATCTGAGCTTTAGTGAGAAACCACAGAAGATGTCTGTGATCTTCTGTGGAGAAACTGTGAAGATCTGTTGTAGGTCGCCGACGTTTCACGGCGATTTTTACCGTAAAAAGCCCCAAAAAAAATCCTCTTTTTATCCTTGACAGGAGAGACAGAGAGGCCTTTTTTCTGACAGTGATAACAATCACCACTGGTTTCACTCACCAACACACACTTGTAAAAAGGTCACTTGAGTTTTTCATAATAATTCGACTGTTTAACTAATCATAATTATTCTATTCTATTCTATTCTTTTATTCGCCATTTTAAAGAACACACAACATATTTACATGGCTCGTCGTTAGTGAGTACAGTACATACAATAACAAAAACATTAAATTGACACTACGAAATTACAAAAAAAAGCATTGCACGTCTTAACACAGCTATAGACTATAGACGACATCCGCAGGGCTCCGTGCTCACTTCGCTAAGCTAAAGCTCCAGAAAATTCACCGAATTCTATATAGGCATGGTATTCGTCTAATGTATAAAAGATATTCGAGGACAGTATAGTCTTTATAGTAATCTTAAACTGATTTCTGCGTAAGCTCCTAATATTTGCGGGAAGAGCGTTGTAAACGGAGCAGCCAGCATAGACCGGAGACTTCTTATAATTTAGATGTTTAATCTTGGGCATATGAATCAAATTATTTGCTCTAGTCGAATAGCCATGAACTTCATTTCGTTTTACAAAACTCTGCAAGTTATCATACGTGGACATTAATATTTTATAAACGTACAATGAAACAACTGTCATGATTTTATGCCTACTGAAAACATTTCTGCATGTTTCCATCTGTGTCAACCCAAACATTACACGAAGAACACGCTTCTGACAGACAAACACTCTTTTCACGTCAGCTGCCTGACCCCAACAAATGATGTTATAAGATATGACTGGATAAATTAATCCGTAATATAACTGTATCAGACGGTTACAGTCAAATATTTTCTTTAACTTCAGCATAGCATAAGAGAGAGAATTCAACCTTGCGCATACACCGTTAAGGTGGTCAACCCAGTTAAGTTTCGAGTCAATAATTATCCCCAAAAACTTGATTACACCTACTTGCGCAATTTTTATGCCGTCAAGCACAACATCAAAGTTGACCGGTTCCCTATAAATACCTGTAAATTGCACATATTTCGTCTTAGAGTGATTCAGAACCAAGTTATTAACCTCACACCACTTACCAAACTGTACCAGTACATCATTTACCTCCAGGGCAGCCAAATCACTATCTCTGTGGGAGATGACAATCGATGTATCATCGGCATACATAAAAATCCTTCCCTTGTTAATATGATCCGGCAGATCATTCACGTACAGCAGAAAGAGCAACGGGCCCAACACACTACCCTGAGGAGTTCCCATCCTCACATCGTATTCATCGGATACAGCCTCACCCATAGCCACGACCATCCTCCGCCCTGACACAAACGAGGTCAAAAACTCATTTATACGGCCCCTAATGTCGATACGGTTCAGTTTGTCTGCTATAAAGTTAGGATTAAGGTTATCAAAGGCACGAGACAAATCAAAGAACACACCCACGACACACTCACCATCATCTATTTTCTCGCTGATGTACTGAGTGAGTCCCCTGGTGGCTGTTTCAGTAGACAAAAGTGTTCTAAATCCATGTTGACTTTCTGTCAAGATGCTAAATTTCTGCAAAAAATCAATTAGTCGGTTATAAACGGCCTTCTCTATTATTTTTGAGAATGGACTAACCAATGAGATAGGTCTATAATTTTCAGTCAAGTGTCGATCTCCTTTTTTAAATACTGGTATGGTTTTAGTTAATTTCAGCACGTCAGGAAACTCACCCACCCCAACAGCTATGTTTATAAGTTTTGCCATGTATTCCGATATATCCCGGGAGCATGCCTTTAAAAGCGTCACAGGCACCTCCTCAATACCCGCCGAAGCATTCTTCAAGTTTGCTATTATAATCGCTACCTCGTCGGCAGTGACTGGACGGAAGAACATCGAGGCAGACTGTAGCCGGCCACCTGTGCATGAAGCACCAGGGACTGAAAAACGCGACGCAATCCCGACTGTCGCGAAGAACCTGCCAAACTCATTCACTATACCCACGTGATCCTCAACTTTACCCAACTCAGTTTTGAGAGTGATGGGAATGTTATGTCTGGACTTACCAAGCTTATTATTAACTATCTTCCAGAATGCTCTAGGTTTATTACCTGAATTGTCTATCACAGATATATAATAATCACCTCTAAATGTGTCAAGTTTTTTATTAAACTGCCCTCTAAAGCTCTGATACAGATCACCTAACCATTGGTCACCTAGGATCTTTTTCACCCAGTTTAAGAATTTTAAGTTATGACATTTTTTTAGTTCATCTGAATATCGAATTGTCATTCGATCATGTTTACCAACTTTCACACACCTTTTAGGAAAAGCCACCTAAAAACACCACATAAAATGAGACCAAAATTTACCGAAAACATGGTCGACATGTGAATATTTACCATCATCAATATCTATCTCTGTCTTATTGAATAAATATCTAAATTCTGATATTGCTCCCTCTGTAATCATCCTTTTGTATACAAACTCACTGTCATTATTATCACCTTTGCTACCGTTCCCATCCTGCACCTTCCACCAGATTCTCTGAGCCAGATGATCAGAGATGCCTAGTTCCATTACTTTACATGGTAAATCTTCCCGGAAGTTAGTTACGATATAATCTAACTGTGATCCCTTCCCATTAGTATACCTGGTTGGTTCCCTAACATGGTTCCTAACTCCATATGACTGGAACACGTCAAACAACTGCTTGGTGTGTCTGTCATCCGCGTCCTCTCCGTGAATGTTCAGATCGCCACAGAGAACTATGAATTGATATTTATTTATTATGCGAGTCTTAATTGATTGAACGAGATTTATTATTTGATCCAATTATAGTAGGTCTGGATCGCCTTTTATCGCTATCTACTCGTCCCTTATCAGTAGACCGCTGGTTCACTGCTGTCTTGTTACCATCATCGTCGAGTAGGCCTAAATCTCTCTTATTGCGGTTCTGAACTACTTTAGCTGTAGCGAGCGCATAATTCAGTCCTCTGCCACTGCTGTCACCTCCGTCAACATTAGTAGATCTTGCCTCTCTCTCCACACTAGTTTGTGTTCGGTCGCACAGTTTGTTGCTGTTCAAGGCCGTTGGATTTACCTCTTGATTTGTACGCCTTATCACAATTTCAGGCTTTTTCAGCTTATTAATACAAGTAATATTATTAATAATATTATAATATATAATATTATAATAATATTAATTAATAATATTATAATAATATTAATTAATAATATTAATACAAGTAAGTGCAACTGGTGAGCTAGGTACTAGTATCTCTCTCTCCGGAGCTCGCGTTCAACGCGCATGCCCTTTTTGGAGTCCCAAGTACCACTCCCTTCTTCTCTGTGGAAACCCTGCATAAAAATCTAAAGGACCTTCCGCGACGCACAGGTGTTCTCTTTAATGAGGATGGTTGCATCACTCGAGCCACCTGGCGAGTGTGAAAAACGAACAAAACATTGATTTTTTTATTTTTTATTTATTTTATTAAAGTCAACGGGTTTAACCCCTTTTCAATACAAACAATAGATTATATATAAGCAGCATAATGAATTAATTACAAGTACGGCAGCACGAAACACATCCCCTAGTAGTATCGATCAACAAGTTCCCTTAATTTAATCTTAAATTGACCTAGATTGTTAATACATTGTATATTGGACGGAATTACAATTTTATTCCACTTCCGCCTCAATCGTGGAACAGAAGAGTAATAAATAAAATTTTTATTAGAATTAACTTCTCTTATTCCTCTGACCAATCTCAGATCAAAAGGAACATTACGCCCAACAAATAAACCCCTAATGCATTCACTATTAATAAGATTAAGAGTGACTTTTTTTACAAACAACAGGTCATGATATACATGTGTAGATTTGATAGACTCAAGTTTAAGAGAGAGGGCTATATCCGAGTAATTGTGATCATCATAACCAAAACTTCTGCCCATTTTGTAAGCAAAAAACCTAAAAAACCTGTGCTGCACCGATTCAAGCAGGGTAATATGGGTTATTTTTGATGGTGACCAAATGATAGATCCGCAAAGTAATACCGGCCTAATTATCACTTTATATAAGTGTATGATTGGTTTATAAGATCTGAACTCCCTGGTTGACCTCTTCACAAATCCAAGCAATTGAAACGCCCTGGAGGTAACTGCATTCAAATGAGTGTCAAATTCGAAATTGCTTTGGAAAATGACCCCAAGGTCTTTGATCTTATCAACAACTTCAAGAGATTGACCAGCAATAGAATATTGGAACTGAAGTCTCTTGGTTTTACTCCTAACAAAAGATAAAACCTTACATTTAGAATAGTTCAATCGCAATTGATTTACACTAGACCACTCATAAATGATTTCAAGATCTTTTTGCAAACTAATCTGATCATGCAGATTTTTCACTCTAGCAAATATTTTTAAATCATCCGCAAAAATCAAGATGGAAGCAAACTTCAATTTATTTCCTACATCATTTATAAATAAAATAAAAAGCAGTGGACCAAGGTGAGATCCCTGAGGAACTCCAGAAGTTGCAACAAAGGAATCAGATACTAGGAGAATTCCCTTTTCTCTTTAATATTTCAATTTCGGATCATTACAACGTGATGCTTCATTGCAGCGAGCTCTGTGAAACCTTGTAACATCTCAATTGAGATGTTACCATTTTTTTTACATAATTTACAATTATTATTTTTCTATAGTGCGGTAGTGACCGTGATCGCCCTGTATGTATATCTCGATGGCTGAGTTTTACATTTCACCGCCTTGGTGAAAATTCTCGATGGTAGGGAACGTTGTTCGGACGTCGTCGAGCAGTCGGTGGCAGTCGCCGGTGATAATTTAATTTTGATAAGAAGGGAAATAAATTCGGCGCTTTTGGCTCTCCTAGACGATTTTTCTTTAGAGTTCTCGAAATCCAGAACCATGTCCGGCTAGAAAGTGATTGTTCTCTTCCAACAGGGTGAGTACTGAATTTTCTCGATTTTTAATATTAAATTATTTTTCTTGAATCAGCGGCAGGCGATGCATTTATAATTATTCATGATCGTCATCATCAATGCTTATTTTATGGCTGTTAACTTTTTGTACTATTTTGTTTCATATTTTGTTCATGAGTGCTTTTATAGCTGTAAATTAATAAATTATTCTCTTTCGTATTATTTCACTTCATATTTTGCTTTTTATAAATAGGTTTATTTTTACTATTGTTATTATCTTTAAATTTGTAACATTTTATTTGTGAAATCATGTAGGCGTATCTTCAAGGCGATCTGAACGACATGGCGTCAGGTGGCTATTGAAGATCCGGCCTAGTTGTTGGAGTGCAAGTACTGATCTCTATTATTATTTTGAAGGCACTCGCCCTCCTTTTCTGGAGATGAAGAAGCAGCGTCCATAGGCAAGCACCATCCCTTGCCGTCAAGATGAGTCCACACTACCAGGACTCATCAGTAGCAGGACCCAGTCACCAGAACTCCAGGGTGACAACTGGGATATCCTGAGGCAGCGGTGTGCCGTAATTCCAGAGCTGCTGGAAAATCCGATCCTGAGGCCACGTCAAGCATCGCATCAGAACAAAAGCTAAGTGCCTGACGTCATTATCATTTTTCTTGTTTTGAGTTAATTTATTTCAATAAAGACATCCCTTGAAGATTCGTGAGATCTTAAAAAAATTCTAATGCTCATTCTGAATGTTAATTATATAATATAGGGATTTTGTATTCTCTTTCCGATAGTTAGTTTATTCTCAAATTTTTTCTAAATTAATCTTTTATAATTAATCATTACTATTACCTATCACTTGTTAAATCACTTAAGTTACAAATATTCAGCTTTGTTAATTAATTCATTACTGTGCCTACCTATTGCCCATTTTTATTGTTATTATTATTAGCATTTTGAATAATTATTGTGCAATTGAATAATGCAATCTTGTTAAATAAATTGTTTTAATCTGTGTCGTTCTTATTGTCTCACCCCATCTGGTTACTCTTAATGTGCATTGCCATTCAGTAAAATGTTGCTTAAATTTTGCTTAATATGCTATTGATAAAATTTTATTGAAAATTTATTTGGAGCTAGCTGGCTGCTAAGTAGCGTTCTTTCCCTCCCCGAAATTTGCTCGGGGTGGAATTGAATGTTATAACCTGATTATGTTACATTTACCCATATTCAGCATCATTTGGTTCTTTGAACACCAAAAGGTTAAACAGATCGGTCTGCAACAGAAGATAATCCGATTGATCAGTAACTGTGCGATAGAACTTGAGATCTTCGGCAAAAATAAGACATTTGGAATTTTTCAAACAAGAACAGAGAGATGAGCCCCATGAGGTACCCAATCCAACATGGATTACATCTGAGAGGTAGCGCTTGATTTTAACAACTGGAATTCTGTCATTCAGAAAGCGTTTGAACCATCTCAGCAAAGGATTTCTAATTCCAAGTTTCCCTAGTTCAAGAACAATGGACTGAATGGGAATTTTATCGAAATTTTGTCAATATTAACCCGTAACTGCTACTATCCAACATTCGCAACTTAATAACTACTATCGGGTCCTAGAGACCCATTTAAAAAAATGATTGATAAAAAAAGAAAAAACTCATATTTATTAATTTGTTTTCTTTATTTAATGAAGATATTTCTTTTATTATGTGTCAGTACCATGTAAAACAAGTTACATGCATTTTGGACACATTTGGGCTGCACATTTAAGACAATTGGGGAATTTTACACTTGACACAGTAATTTGTGGTTTTTTTTTCGGTGCTTTCCTTGCGGGCAAATGCGGCATCTTGGTCTTTTCGACCTAGAAGGTGTTTCCGAAGGTACAGCCCGTCCAATATTTGAATACGGAGATTTCTTGGAATAGGAACTGCCAGATAAACCGGTTTATTTCGGAAGCGTACACATTTCATAGGCGTGCGTTAGAAACATGGATAGGGAATTCTTTAAATAATTATTGTTATGTAAATGCGTGAATATGATAGTAGTACAAAAAAATTACGAATAAAATTATAAAATAAACTATAATTCAGGGTAAGTAAGTCTTCGATGTCCTTAACATGCTGGCAGTACTTCCTCCAGTTTTCAACGGACACTGCAGAAAATTCTTGCGCAGCTAATTCTTTGACGTCATCTAATTTGAATTAAACGTTCTTCTTCGCCACGTTGTTCTTAACCTGAGCCCAAATCATTTCTATAGGATTTAAATCTGGGTGATATGGGGGAAGCCTCAGTCAGTGCACAATGTCCATGTTGACTTACGAGATTGTCAGACTTATAAACAATGTACTGTTTTTTATACTGTTTAATTATCTCGTATAATAATTGTGGCTTTAACAAAATGGTGTTAAAAGCTATATTCCTGGCAGTTAACCAGTCTACCATGTCGCTTTTTCTAGAATTGCTAGTTGGAGCTTTGTCAATTTGAATGTTGTGATACGGTGCATTATCCGTGACTATCACAGAACGTGGGGGTAAATTGGGAATTAACTTCTCGTTGAGCCATTTTTCATAGTTCTTGGAGTTCATATCATCGTGATAATCTCCCGACTTTGACCCAGATTTGAAAATCAACAGACAATTAGGTACAAACCCCATTTCTCCTCCTGCATAGGCAATAATGAGGCGATTTCCTTTAGATATATTTTTCTTCAAGCCATTACTACTGCCATCTGACCAACTTTTTGACATGGTGTGACCAGCGTGAATGTATGACTCGTCTAAAGCGAGGAACGCTTGCCAGTCCATTCATATTCGCTAGATAATTTCTGTTGTAGATGTGACAGATTTACACGACAATTTTCGATTCTGTGGAAATTGTAAATTATATTTCTTACGTCGTATTTTTCCCATTCTTGCAAATCTGTTACTGTAGATTTTCTTTAGAAACAAAACTAACGCTTTCGTGGATAATTTTCTCGATCGTTCTTAGAGACACGCCGGTCGCTTCAACCAAACGAGTTCTAATTTTTCCCTTGTTTTCTTCGGGAAAAACTAACTTTAAATAATTGTAAACTTTAAAAACAATTTCTTTTGTTTGTGAATTTAATTATTTCCTTTGACTTTCCGCCGCCATGGAAAGAAATACACTAAAATCACACACTAAGTATAATAAGTCAACCACGTGAATAACCACAAAAATTTACACTGGGAATTAGAAAATCCAACACAAAATTTCTCAAAAAAGGTAATATAGTTCTGAAAAAGCACAGCAACGTTAACGCGTGTTTCAGGAAGCTGCGTCACTAAAAACACACTACGACAAGCAGTCGTAAGGAAACTAAACTGAAACTGAAAGAAAGCAAAATACAAAAGCTCTTAAAGCGAGCAAGCTATCACTAACTCATTAGGCGCTTTATTGTCACGGGACTGGTTTCTCAGCATCGGAGTTCCTAGAATTCTTCTAAATAGACTTGTTCAGTATCTCAAGTCATTTCCAAACACAGGAATTGTCATTTTATTATTATTCAACTAAATATTAATAATTCTGAAAAATAATATGATAGGTATATTTTATTTTGGCGGTTTTTATTTTATACACTTTTTTATTATTATTATTATTTTTTTAAATTTATATAAATTAATTTTTCTTTTCCGAAAACCGAAGAGCAAAAAATTGAAAACAATCAATTCACTTTTTATATTCAATTAATTGACTAAAAAAATATTTTCTTATTGTTCGAAGTTTTTCCAGTGCTGCGAGTTCTTTTAAATTACAATTTAATGTTTTTACATTTTTAAATTACTACAAGAATTCAGTAAATATAAACATGAAAAATATAATAAAAACGATCAAAAAGTGCAGTCGACGTATTTACAGCCCGTCACTATAGTATGAATACCACGCCACTGCATATGGAGCTGCCGTTGGCGAGTCGATGCTTTCTCGATTCGATATTTATCTATCTCATGCTATCTTACTGCAGTTGGATCTGCTGTAGTGGCGTGGCGTGCCATTGATGTAACTGTAATCGCTTTAAGCCAGGTGCGCAAAAGGGAGGTAAGCGTAAAATAAGTAGGGGGGGTACGCAATGATGTCAGCGCCGCAGGCGAAAATTTTTTCAATGTTCACGGTCACGCAATTTCCCTTAACTCTAAATTATACCTAGTTGTTTTATGAAATCTTTATAACAAAAGTCCAATTATTATAGTAAATAAGAAAAAGGTTAAACCCACATTTAAATAATAGTAATTGAAACTAATTTTTATTTATCAGAATAAAAACTTACACGTCACGAATATTTTGTAATTAATCACAAAAGTCTGCTCTTAAATTACGCAAACTATACATGTTCTAAATTTACTTATTTTACTATTTTACTATTAAATTTACTAATTTTTATGTAAAGTTGGTTGCATACAACGAACCTCGTCTTTATTCAAAATCATAAACTAAATTCTTTATCTCAAATGGCATTCTGAACACTTGTATAAATTTATTACATACCTACCTAATTTTAATTATTATAAATCACTCTACATGTTTTTGCTTAAAAATATGCAATCCAGTTAGTGATATGTATTAGTATACATCAGGGTTAGAACTATTTAAAGGGCCACTACAAGGATATCATAAACCATTAAAGATACGAGTTCGGTTAAATTACAGAAACGTTGCGCTATTTTTAGATGAGTATTTTACGAAAAAAATGTTGAAACACTATCCCCAGTATTTTCGGAAATATCCTGAAAAAAACTGAAAACTCTAGAAATCTAGTTTTTGACATATCTTAACTTCTTATATTCAGCCATATTATTTTTTTATGTCGTTCGATATGAAAAAAATCATTGAAACCAAAAATTAATAAACTTCAGAAAAAAAATTCCAAAATTTTTACTCTAATTTTTTTCAAAGAAAAACGAACATTTTTCGCTGAAATAGGTCAATATGAAGTCATACTGCTTGCCTTATAGTTTGTTTTTAATTTCTCTATGATATTCAATTTAAATAGTTGTCTTTGCTTTTAGAAGAATAAAAATTTTTTAAATTTATTTTTTGAAGTTTATTAGTTATTGTTTTCCATTATTTTTTCATACCGAACGACATAAAAAACAAGGTAGGTAATTATTTACATCCGCGTGTCCTAAGTTCCATCAATTTTTTCGGGACCGAGGAGCGAAATAGGGGTGCTGGGTGGGTAAGAATCTAAAATAATAGCCATTGCAAACTAATATTAAGGTCAGAACTAAGGCCTCTTTGACACTACGGTCGAATTGCTATTTTTTTCTTCACATTCAGGGCAAGGAAAATCTTCGAGATTAACATTAGCACGATTATTATTTTTCATTTGCATTTATTTTGCATTTGCATTCCAAAAAGCGTTACATTTGATCACTATTATTATAGTCTGGATACGTTATGAGTGAGCTTGGGAACTTATGCCGGTACTGGAGCGTTCAGATGATGAATCTGCCGCGGCCTTGCATGTTTATATATGTATTGTTATGGTATTTCTTTTTCCTCCCTTATCTTATTTATTATTATTAATTCTATTTTTAAAAATGTAATACCATAAACAAAAAATTTGAATTATTCTATGAGGGAACTCTCTTTCGCAGGTGAGTTCAGATAGATACTTCAGTATTATTTTCCAAGTTTGGATCAAAATAAAATATAGAAGAATTAGTTTGAAATTATTATTATTTTTTTTATAACTTGTAACTTACAAACTGTTTTTCAAAATAAAGGAAAATCTAACCTACCTATGGAGCTCTGAATCTGGCTATTTTCTATCTAATAATTTAAATCAATAACTATAAATAATTTGAATTAAATAACATTCAATTTTGTGTTATCTACCACCATCAAACTTCCTTGCACCTTTCTCCAGGAAATTTACTCCAATTCTTCTTCTATTCTCTAACCAGCTCTTGTTGTATAGCTTTTAATTTTCTATATAATTTCTACTTATTATGTCTTCTTTTCAACGCTCGTAGTATCTATATATCTTCTTTATTATTTATCAAAAACCTTACTTCTTCTCTTCTTCTATAACAGCAGCAGCTACCATCTCCTTTTCCAATTTCTAGTTTCCTAAAGAATTCCTTTTCCCAGTATGATTTTACGTGTTCTTCTATTTTTTACTCGTCAAGATTCTTTCACCTGCTCCTTTAATTTCAAAATTTTCTTTTCGTTGCTTATATTATTCCTTGGTTTAAAACATCTCTTTTCTCCTCTATTTTCCTGCTTCCTTTTGTTCTTGCAAAATAATTTCTTTTGTCCTTTTACTTTTTTCTCAATTTTTTATGCACTCATTTTTTAAACAATTCAAATATATTTATTTTTTACGTTTATAATTATTAATTACTAATAATTCTTATTTGTTACAAGTCATAAATTTAATTGTCATAATATTCAAATTAGATCCAAACTTGAAATCACCGGTTTCTTACAGCTGAACCCAATTTTTCATTACAGTGTACAGGGTGTTATGTAATTGAATGTCAATATTTTGGGGGTGATTTTTGGGTCAATTTTAAGAAGAAAACTTCATAATAACGTATGTCCTAAGAGAAAATAAAAGAGAAAAAAAAATCATTTTTTCGTAATATCTGTAATACACCGCTCTGGATATTTTAATGAAATTTCGTATACAGGTACTCCGCATCAAGGGGCATTTTTTCATGTACCGCGTTTCATTTTATTTCCACTTAGTGACGATGGTGTACGATCGTGCAGAATTTTACCGGCACATTTTAGCAGACATTGATGGTACGCCACTGATTTCTGTTCAAATAGAAATCATTTTTGGGATCCCCATTCATTTCCAAGCAAATTTGATTCCTTATTTTTTTTAGTCCCATGCACGGTTTTCATTGAAAAAAATAAAATCTGTTTCACTACAATATCACAAGATTGTCGTTAAATGACAATAAAAAATATAAAAATATTCATAGGTAAAATTCTGCAAGATGTCACTAGTGATAAAACGAAATGTGGTACATGAAAAAATGCCTCTTGATGAGTAATACCTGTCTATTCAATTTTATTAAAATATCCAGAGCGGTATTACAGATTTTATGAAAAAATTATTTATTTTTAAAAACTATTACCACCCTGTATCTCAAAAGTTAAGACTTTTAGGACATACGTTCTTATGAAGTTTTCTTGTTAAAATGGACTCAAAAATCACCTCCTTAAATATTGACATTCCAAAACCAGGACCGATGCTAACCAGGACCGGACTCCCTAGACCGATTTTTAGTGCCTTTTTTTGCTAACCATGCATTTGCAAAGCAAATGAATACCTTCCTGGTGTTACTATACCCTTCACCCTTATAATAAGTGCCATAGTGAAACTGTAGGACACCAAGACTTAAATAATGACAGTGATATTTAATTGACAGTTGGTGGAGTGTCTTTATAAGATACCATTTCTCACCCTGGCAGGGATTATTTCTTTTTAAATTTTACCGACTAGTATTTATTTAATTCCTCTGGCACTTCTTGTCAGTCCCGATAATAAACTGGTATGGCAATAATACATTGGCGGTTAGTAATCAGGACAAAGTGCGGGAAGAATTATTATGACAGCGGGAAAATAGGACTTATAGGATAATAAACAAGTTGAGGTTGTGTATTATTGCTTTCAAGGATGAGAAGAATATGTTTGTATTGTTTATATTGAATTAACAAAACAAAAATAATATTATTTTTTCAACATTTACCATTTTTGTGTATTTTCCAAAGCAAATTTTTGAATCTACAAAAATGTGTTTCTAAATAGAGTACCATAAACTGGAGGACGTGTAGATAAAGCTAAAATATTTAGAAAGTTTAAATAATTTTTTTTCCGAAAATACTTTTTAACCGAGATACAGAGTGTTTAATATAAGTATCGTTATTACGAAACTGGTTTTTATTTTATCTTTTTATAGAGTGGACCAATAAATAAAAAAATTCTATAGGTATAACCGAAGCACCCAGTGGAGTAGAATCCGAGGTCACCGCACAGGGCAGCTTTTTTCTCGTTGAAAATTTCTGAACCGGTTTTTAATTTTTTTTTTCGTTTTTCAGAATGCCAGATTTAATTGCTATAAAAAAGCAATACTATCAAAATTTTTAATAACCGTTTTCAATAAAAATTCAAATGTAGCGTTTTCAACATTTTTTATTTCTTTATTAGTCTAGCCAGTCTAGCTAGTCTAGCCAGCGAACCTAACCTGACCTGACAGACAGGTCATAATAACCGGGTTAGGTAATATCTATTCATGAAAATATTTAACAATATATAAAATGACTGGGTGGTGGTGTGATAAAAAATGACCTCCGAGTTGCTCTCCATTCCAGAATATCCTTTTATTGATAATTGAAATAACTGGGGATTTAGTAAAAAACGACAACGCAAATATCAAGAAAATAAATCTATGGAAAAGTTTTATTTATTTTTTGAACTAATTTTAATAAATTTTCTCAAAAGGTCGAAAAGAAAATAGCGTCTCCATCTCGCGAAGAATAGCTATTATCCACTCAAACGTTCCAACACTCGCGTGTCAGCTCGTGTTGAAATTTTCGTTCTCGTGAATAATAGCTATCATTCTTCGCTCGTTGAAGAATATACTATTATAAGACCCACAATAGACAGACAATTTACCATATTGTAATATGTACCTACCAAAAAATATTCATAATCAGAGAGGAAGGCAAAAAAGAGTTGTAAGTATTCATGTCCCCTTCAAAACCCATTTTTATTTTTATTTATAAATTGTTTGGTTTTCGAGTAATTTCATTTTTTGACAAAATTTAAAGTAACAAAAAATTCGTGAGCATCAAAAATAGAAAATTTACAATTTCTTAAATAGGTACTAAATAACTCTAAAACTATGACATATATGAAAAAATTGCAAAATACCTTTTTTTAGAAATCACTCTATAATAGCTTTTCTGCTTCTTTTCTCTAATACGTATTTTTTTTAATTTTCCAACGATTAACGAGTTACTAGCAAAAAAAAAATTACTTTTTTCACCAAAGGGATGGTTCTTTTTTGGGCGAGGGGGGGGGGGATGCGCTACACCCCGAGAACTATAATTTTTGTCTGTTTATGTTCTATAACCGGTTCATTAACAATTATTGAAAGAATATCTTAGATAAGATTTTTTATAAACTTTGCTATATATTTTACTTTACCGACTGGACTATGTGTTCCGTTATTAAGGCTTTTCCCGATTTTTTTCGCAAAAATTACTTTGTATAGGTACCTATCTAGGTATGAGAATTCCTTTAAGAAATTATTCATAAGCGAATCCGAATAATATGTTTTTATTTCAATCAAAATTAGGTAGGTCTGTACTATTTATAAGTTGTTTTTTTTTGATAGTTTATTTGCCTAGGTAAATATTATTCCTGAAATGAATGGAATTTTAGAGCGCGACAATAATGTGATATAGGAGTATAATATTAGAAGAGTCTTCTGAAATACCTACGTATTTCACTAGATTTTTTTTCTATGTTCATTGACTAGAAGAGCAATAAATAAATATCCGGAACATCCCCCTGGAGCTGACAGATATTGGTCTTGGTCATAAACTACAACCGGTTCATTCTACATAATACAAAATTACAAAAATACAATAATTCTCTTATCTACATTATATAATTGAAGGAATTCAGCCATAAATGTTGAAATATCGAAATTGTGATTATTAGATTTATGCGATTTATGCGATTTGATTCTGGTTTATTTTAATTCACGTCAATTTAAATGAGACAAACTATGTTTCAAAGTTTTGTATCAAATGACCATAGAATTGGAAAAATTATCCGAAAGTTTTCTGTGATAATACTTGATGATGACAACTACATTAAAAACAAAACCTCGTAAAATACAAACATACCTGCTAGAGTCATAATTCGAAAATCCACAAAAAAAAATCTACAATGTTTGTGGAAATTTTGTGGACAAATGGTTATTTAATAACCACTTTTAAACACTTAAGAATAATAATAGTATTATATGTGCGCAAGAATTTTAATTTTATCTTTACCCGTTTGCGAAATACAGCCCTTTAAAAGTGTATCGGAGTACATAATTTGAATCGGCGGAACGCTCTACTATTGGCTTGACGTCACTACCTCTGTCTGAATCTGGTGGACCCGCGCCCCACAGTTCTCATGCATAACGCCGTAAACTAGGCATTCCGCTTCTATTCTGTCCACCCATCTGGGCCATTGCATCAGATTGTCGAATGATTCAATTGTGAACACATTCTGTATTGTAGTTGTAGTCGTAGAACTCGTAGAAGCAGCACCAACAGTAGCACCAGCAATTGTATTTCCACCCGCCATTTTGCAAGTAGCACTTGCAAAATTTATCGTAGGTAGGTAGATAAGATAATAATTGAAGTTGAACGTATGTATTCAGTTACTCAAAAATTCAAAAATAAGAATCCTCGTCGCCAAACTGTTGTGTATTCCGCGTAGGAATTAGCATTAATTAATATGTAGAGAGAGTAACTACCTTTATTATCCCAAATCACAATTACTTACAACATAAAATAACTACTTCTAATCACGACAATAACGTAGCAAGACTCGCAAGTAAAGTGCATGTATCCCCGTGACCCGTGAGGGTTTCGGAGAGAAGAGAGCGAACTAACCTTTCTTATCAAATAAAAGAACTTCTTCTTTTTACAACTACAGGAGGCAATTAATAGCCTAACTTATACAACTCATTTACCCAGTACAATGACATATGTAACAACTACACACATCCAACTAAGCTTTAGTAAAAATATGCAGACACTTGCAGTCTTCTTGGACCTAAAATCGGCTTTTGATAACGTAGACCTATACACCTTGTATAAAATTCTAATAGAGGCAGGTATTCAAACCCATTTATGTAACTTAATTTTTAATTTATTAAATATCAGACAGGTCTATGTCAAGGATCAACAGGGAAACATCCACGGTCCAGAAGTAGCAACGCAGGGTCTCCCGCAAGGCTCGTCACTGAGCCCCATATTATTCAATATACATACTTATAAGATAACGGGGGCCCTTCCACAAGAAGCCGAGGTGGTTCAGTATGCAGATGATATATTGATCTTACTAAGGGGAAAAAACTTACCAGACCTAGTAAGAAGAGCCAATGGAGCCCTAGCCACACTACAAGCTTGGTTAGAAACTTTAAATTTGACGATATCACCAACCAAATCAGTGGCAATGCTATTCAAGAAAAGAGGGAGCACCGTTAACTGCGAACACCCTATCTACATAGGAGGAATTGAAGTACCTTGCAAAGAAAATACCAGGTACCTGGGGGTAGTTTTCCAAAGCAACTTATCATGGGCTAAGCATGTGGAATACGTCTGCAACAAGGCATCCAGAGGCCTGAACATACTTCGAGCTTCAGCAGGCGTATGGTGGGGGGCAGATCCCACCACTTTGATAACTATCTATTATGGCATGGTAAGGTCACACTTGGACTATTGCTGTCAGGTACTACAGCCCATAACGAAGCAGCTGAAAAACAAGCTAGATAGGGTGCAGTATCAGGGGCTGAGGATAGTACTAGGTTGTATGAAGTCGACACCTACAAATGCTCTGCTATCAGAGGCAGCGGAACCTTCATTGGAACATAGACGAAGATGGCTGACCATGAAATATGCAACGAAGTTAACAAAAATCCAAAACCATCCACTCTGGAGTCTTGCCTCGGACCTAGAAAAACATTGCGCCTTGGAGCAAGGTTATTGGAAAAACAGAGAACACCCATACATAGTGCATGCCCTGCGTGCCGTAAAAAAATTCCTACCGCATATAACACAGTATGACACACACGCTTGCTTTCAAATTGAGTTAGAACATCAAGTGAAATCCATACATTATCATGAAACGAATCTAAAAAAAGACGAGGACAATGGTAGGGCTTTTCTAGATCATGTCAATACCAGGTGGCCAAGCCACACAGTTATTTATACGGATGCGTCATTAAACCCGGAAACAAAAAAAGTCGGCATAGGCGTCTTTGATCCCGAGAGTGGGTACAAATTCCACACGAGACTCCCCTCTGTTACTCAAATACATACTGCCGAGATTATCGCTATTAACCACGCGGTGAGCTACATACTGCAGAAGAACTTAAGGTACACGATCATCTGTTCAGACTCAAAGGTTGCCCTGGAAATGATATGCCGAGCCAGCTACGGGGGCTCGAACTGTCATCTGTCACTACTCACAAAGAGATTAATCTTAGAGGCAGGGGAAGCGGGGCTGAGCATAGAGGTGATCTGGGCCCCGAGCCATACTAATATAACCGGTAATGACGTAGCAGACCAACTTGCTAAGGAGAGTCTGTCCCTACCGTATTATCACAAAATTCGGGTAGATCCGGAAAATATTATCCCTATATTTAAGGAAAATCTACGGAGTCAGTGGATTACTAAATGGAAACAAACGTTTGAGTCAAAAGGCAAATGGTATTTCTCATTCCAGGAAAATTTTCCAAACAAAATGTGGTTTTCAAAATTTCCCTTCATAAATCGTAGACATATAAGTACCATTATAAGAATGAGGACTGGCCATTGTCTTACAGTAAAACATAAAAATAGAATTGAGGTGGCTGAAACTCCATATTGTGAGTGTGGACAGGTCGAAGACCTAGACCACCTATTTTTAGAATGCCCCATTAACAAATTAGATAATTTCGACATTTATGGACTTTTGATTTCATGCGGCATACCTACCCCAATGAATGTGGCAACAATCTTGCCCAATCTTAATTTTAAGGCATCTATGGTGTTATCCAAGTTTTTGCAACTGAACCAGATTTCTTTATAGGTGTTCCTGACTTTTAAATTTTCCCTCCTCTATCCTGGGATCTATCCAGAGGCAACTTTCGGGTGTGTTAATGCTCTGCTGTTGCCCCAGAGAGAGAAGAGTTATTTCCTTTGTTGTGGTTTGTCCACATACTAAACTCTCTTTTAGTTAATTACAAGCACTGGAAATCGCCAAGATATCAAAATCTGGCCAAATCATAGAAACACTTGAAGCTGGCTGTATGCACAATGGTGCCCAAGCCATAGAAATAGAAGAAGAAGAAGAAAAGGAAATTAGGTTAGGCCAGATGGCTTGTTTCACTGGGGGAGGTGGAAGGAGAGAATTGAAAGAAAAGTTGTTTAATAAGTTGTATATTAAGGATTAAAATAAAGGTAATTGTATACATCCGCGGCTCCTACGTTTCATCAATTTTTTCGGGACCGAGGAGCGAAATAGGGGTGCTGGGTGGGTAAGAAGCTAAAAACAGCCAGGGCAAACTAATATCAAGGTCACCACTAAGGCCTCTTTGGCACTACGGTCGAATTTCTATTTTTTTTTTCACTTTCAGGGCAAGGAATATCTTCGAGAATAACGGTAGCACGATTTTTATTTTCAAATTTGCATTTATTTTGCATTTATACTCCAAAAATACGCGACATCGCTCGCTATTATATTCCGACTACGTTTGCATGCCATGTATGTTGCGTCTGTTACCAGACCGGCTCTGGTGTTGTTTACGAGTTTCCGCCGTCCTCTCGACACTCTGACCTTGCATGTTTATAATGATATTCGCTGTTCTAAACAGGCCCGCACTCAGGAAGACCTTCTTTTGATGCCGTTTTGTTCGCTTATCTTTCATTTGCCCAGCAAATTAATACCTTCCTGGTGTTACTATAGGTATGTCCTCCACCCCTATATAGGTGCCATAGTGAAACTGTAGGAGCCGCGGATGTATATAATGACCAAAATAAATACTATACAGGGTGATCCCGAAATGGCGGACACGGACAGCACCTCAGCATCTATTGTGGATTAAAGATTCTAGGCTTTATTTTCTGTTTTCTCCAGTATGGTTCCCTTAAGAAGATATGACCACTTTTGTGGACAATAAAGTCACAACACTGCACTGGATATACCCTTCTTCAGGCAGAAAAATAATGTGTAGGTCTACAATACCCAGATAGATGTTACCAGTGATGCGAATTGTATTATACACGTTGTATTATATACTTGTATAATACGTATTTTTTGTATTATACCAGCACATTTTATACCGGTATTAAAAACAAAAAGAAGAACTCTCTGAAATAGACCTTCCCAAATGACAGAACTGACAGAAGTGACAGAACCGAGAACATCCGCATCCATACCATGATTACCATGTGTGATTGGGTCATTACTCATTGTTGAAATTAAAAAAAAAATATAATAATTAAAAAAATATCACTACTTATCTTGAAGTATTTAATAAAACTAATGAAACTGATTTTTTTGTGGTTTTTCTTTTTATTGCCAGATAATTATTTTCCTTTGAGCAAACAGTATCCAAGTCTATATTCTATATTGCATGTGGGCTGCCTTCAACTCTATTCCGAAAGGCTTTTCGATTAATATGGTACATTATGTAAGAACAAAAAGAACTTTTGATTCTTTTCAAAAATTCAGCAAAAAACAAACCGCGGTAGGTATCTCGGTAGGAATTCCTTTATAATTATATGGGTTGTACTGGTACTAGGTTAGTATTTTGATGCCATCTAATTATAAGTTTATGAATTTAAAATGAAAAAAACTTTTGTATTTTCGAAGTTCCCTGTTATTTATTTGACACCTGCTGATTCGGCCTGAATTTCTGATTAAAAGGTAAGTGTGTTCGTCTATTTAACTAGTTATCAAGTGTGTGGCTGGCTGGATGAGCTTGCTTAGGATAGGCTGGATAAGCCAATAATTATCGGAGTGGAACGAATTTGTCTTATCTACACAGTTAAGACCGAAGGAAAAGGAAGATCCCTCTTTCTTAAATAACAAAAATAAAAGCTTGGCTAAGAATTTGTAGTCTGGATAATGAATTGATCAATGACAGGAGACAACTGACAAGTGACCGTAATTTTTGGTAACCTTCAAATTTGTATTATACGGTATTTTAAACCATATTATACGCTGTATAATAAAAAATAAAATAAAATACCATATTTTTGCATCACTGGATGTTACCATGGAAACATGAAATGGAAACACAACAAAGCTTAAAACAATAATCGTTGCGCGGATACAAATTCGGTAATATTATTCAAAATCTCGAATTCGAACAACGATGTCACATTGAAAAATTTTGTTGAACACAGAGAATAGGTAAACTTTGAATGCCTGTAAATCCGTTCCGATTATAAAAAAAAAATAAAAAGCAAACACTATCGTTATAGTTATGTGAAATCATGTGTGCTTTGCCAGTGGAGGTTGTTTAAATTTGACCGCCATTTCGATTTAAATTTTAGAACAAGGTGAAAGGACCCAAACCATATAACAACTGCGCATGTTAAAAATTGTAAACTTAAGAGTCGATCCTATTCAGTTATGTTCTATGAATTCAAATGTCACTTGTCACTTTTCAAGCTTTCAAAGCCGAAACGTCATTTTTGTCAGTCACTCGAAGTATCCAAAAACGTGGTACGGCATTTGTCATTAGTCAACCCTGAGTGTTCAGACTTCACTTTATTACTGACATCGAGAGAGTGAACACGGGCCGTCAAGCTCAGCTGTTTTTGGTTATACACTCCCAGCATTTGTTATTTGTTTATTTGTGCCTACTACACACGTGAGTTTATTCTTTTTCTTATTTATTTGTTATTGCAATATTACAAGAGACTAGCTCTTACCTTTTACTGTTTATTTATTTTTGAAACATGATTTGTTTAAAAGACAATGGTAAGGAGGCGCACGTGGCTTTTGTTTAATTTGTTATGGGGCCCATGCCCATAGTGTTTTTAATAATTACTTCTGTGTGTAAAGAGGTTTACAATTGCTATCTATTTTAATTGGTAAATTAACACGTGCTGCTCGACTTTTAATTTTATCTCATGAAAATCAAATGGGGCCCTCCTTGATCGTAGGCTACCTGCACCAATTGTATGACGCCACGTTTTGCAGAAAGCATGACCCATTTTAACACCAATTGTATAACACCACGTTTTACAGAAAGCATGATTCATTTTAACCCCCACGTTTTCATTCAATCTCTTTGTTTATTTGAATTATTTAAATTATTTATTGAAATCTTGAGCCAGCACATGCCTTTTGATTATTATTATTATTATTATTATTATTATTATTATCATTATTATTTTGATCAAGCACATTTCTCTAACAATTTATTTTACCATGATCACATTTTCTTTGTATTTTAAACTATTTTCTGCTCTCAACAATTTTATTTACATTTTATTCATGAAACTATTTAAACGATCACACTGTATAATTTTATTATGTCTTTGATTGCATTTTATTGGTGAATTTTAACTTCTTTGTCATTATCGTCAATTTAATTAACATTTGCCTTTTTTTATTTTAATCTTGTTTATGCTAAATTAATTTCACTTGTGACTTGTTTGATGATTAATCATTTTATTTAAATTGAAATTTTATTGTTTTGGAATGCGAGCGGACACACGTACAGATGATTTTGATTTCTTTTCTAAATTGTTATCGAGGACTGTCTTTTTACGGATCGATAACGCCTCTGCTATATAATATGTTTGGCCTCATTTTGTATTTCATATTTCCTGGACTCTAAACTATATATTCATTTTGATGATTGCTACTGATTTACTTGCTCTGACCTATTATTTATTTATTGCTACTGATTTTACATGCTCTGACCTATATTTATTTACCTGCTGCCATTTATTTACTCGCCTGATTTATTTATTTGTTTTTATGCATTTCTGTGTGTCTTGTTTCCTTTTCAGGAGGTATGAGTCCTTGAAATAGAAAGATAAAATGTGGTCTTCCTGAATATAACAGATTTGTTTATCAATGTCAATTTAGCACCAAAACGGTGACGATGTTAGGTGTTGTGTCTCTTGTATTTTATGTTTTGTCCTGGTGTATTTTTATGTAAAATTCAAAATGAAACGACGATATGATTTTGTATGTTTGATTCACGAATCGCAACGTCAGACAACGACGCTTCAATCTGTTGTATAGGTTATGTCTCATTTTAACGTTGGATGTCCTTTGGAATCGATTTTATTTATTTGCTATTAGTCCGGGGTGTGTTGAAAGTCGATGAGGCTTCTCGCATCAACAAGGTCTAATTTATGTGTGTTTTATTACGTCTTTTCTATTAGTCCGCGGAGGTGTATTGAAAGTCGATTGGGCTTCTTGCATCAAAGGGTCTAAATTTATGTGTGTTTTGTTATGTCTTTTCTTTACAGGTACTAAACGGTTCGCAAAGACTAATGTTAAAATGACAGGTTACCATAATACAAGAGATTTAGTTCTCACCCCTCAACGCCCAAGCAAATGCTTGATTCTAACATGTCGTCGTTTCATTGTATGTGTTTCGTTGTGTGTTTTTCATTGTATGTTTTTGTATTTTATTTTTGGCACTTCGCAAGTCAGAGGTTTTTTTATTTTCACGGGGTTCTTTTTTTACTCTGACTATAAATTTTGTGTAGGCGGAACTCTTTGCGGGTGGGATCAGTCGAGTGGGTTGGCGTGGAGAGATTCAAATCAATTCAAATCAATTCAAACATTCAAATCAATTCAAAAGTCAATAAATCAATTCATTTCAAAGGGGAAACTCTGTCTTTTAAATTAAATCTCCTATCTCTCAACAAAAGACTCTCTCAAAGTATTTTCGTAGCGTTTGCTATGAACGAACCAAAATAAGGTTACTACACACAACAACAAGGTCCAAACAAAGTGAAAACTAGACAGATCACGAGCCAAAACTACAAACACAGGTAAATCACGAGCCCAGGTAAAAATAACTAATACAAACAGTAAGTAAGTGATGTGGTCATGTATTTGAAATCGGGGCGGGTTAATCTTTAAAATTCAAATCAAATATTCAGGGCGGGAAATCCAAACAGTCATTCATGACAGACAAGTTCACATTTCAAACGTCAAAGGGGTTCTTCTTTTTCAAAACCATTCAGTCTGGGGGCCACATTACTGACTTTAATGCGCATGACACAGGATCTCAATTTTTAAAGGTAGGTTACATTACAGAATTTGGTGCCTCGACCAGGACGTAAAAGGCGACCCATGTTACATTACAAAGGACACCCTATATCTCGGTAACGAAGCCGAGGAACACATTTATGTTTGAAATTTACAGACTTTCTGAACATCCTCTATGTTAGGTGCAGGATTAGCCGCTGAGTGCGATGGCACTTCGAGCGAGTTATGCACCTCTTAATCCATATCATTTGTAATTAGGTAAGACATAAACAAACTAAGACAAAGACCTAGTGTCTCTAGAAATTAGTAAATATTTATCATATAAGAATTAACGTAGAATGTAAGTACTTAATACCATTATTAAAGTATATATTTTAAGACCCAAAAAGGCGTGTTGATAACAGACACATGCACGTGGTCACGTACACAAAACGGAAAGGGCATTGCCTTTCCAGAAGCTATATAAGCTATGACAACGCATTTCAAGCTCAGATTAGATTTAGCCTTCCTGGCCTAATGTATTAAATTGTAAACCGTTTGTTATGAATTTATTATATTAGTCTTTTCTCAATAAATAATTTTTAAAAAGCCTTTCGTTGAATTGCAAAATGCAAACCAAAATTAGCGGGAGCAAAGTTGCTGTTAGAACACATACTCAAATGTCAATGTCAAGTCACCACTGCACGGATGACGACACGCATTTTTATATCATATCTTTGCATTCATTGTACATGCACGATACACATATACACGATATGCCGATAGCGTTTTCTATTTTGGTCAACTACTGCGCAATGACGTCACGTGGATCAGATATTACACATGAGATTGCTCATATCTATTTTATTGTTAGAAATAAGTAAATAATTTTTAGTACACAATGCTTTTATGGCTATGCAATGTTTCTACCGTCTATGACAAGGTAGCCAACCCGCGTAATAAAACACGACCTGTATAATAGTAATCCCGTGTATTACGAATAACAACTGAATAGAAACAAATAATAGTTACTATAATAATTAAACATAAGTAATAATAATTATACAAATAAACCCCGGCAACGTGTGCGTGCGAGCTAACCATTCGTTACTCGTTACTGACTGACTTTTTCATATCTCTTTTGATATGCGCGCACGCACTTAATATTGCAATGTAAAACAACACTATATTCGGACATTACATTCTTCCCCCGCTAATTTAAACGAGAACCTCCCCTATCAGAAAACTGCTTAAATCTAGGTATACATCAATCTGTCAGGGGCGACTCTGTTTCGTTGAGGTCTCGCCGAGGTCGGAGTGCTACAAGTTTTAGGAGAATGTTCATGATTAACATTATCGCTCTCTCCAACCTCTGCAGTACCGTCATTTAGGTCTGACTTTCTTACACTTCCACCCCCCCATCTCTGAGGTGATTCCCGTAGTATTGCTCTAGAGGAGGAATCCCTAGGAGATGTCTCCGGTGTGTTCCCAACATTATTGGTGACATTGTGATCGAATGCATAAAAAGGCAACAACTGGTTTACATGTCTGGTCCATATTAGGTCACTGTTATAAATTTTAACTCTATACAAATTTTTTGATACAATTTCAACAACAGTACCTATCGCCCAACTATTTTTTTGATAGCGATAATCCCTAGCTCGGACCTTTTGTCCCACATGCAGTTGTAATATCCTACCCCATTTAAAATAATGACTTTGTCTATTTTGTGATAATTTTAAGTTCATTTTTACATGATTATTATCTAAAGGTACATTCCTATTAGTTAATGGGTTTAATAAATCTAATCGCATTCTTAGTGATCTTCCCAATAAAATTTGAGCAGGAGATACGCCAGTAGAACAATGCGGCGTATTCCTGTATACTAGTAAAAATTTACTAATGCACTGTGCAAAGTCTACCTTGTCGCAATCTTTACATTTTTTTACAAGAAAACTTTTCAAGTTTTTTACAGCATTTTCGGCTAATCCATTCGATGCTGGGTTAAATGGCGGACTAAAGACTTGTTTAATGCCATTGGACTTCAAAAACGAAACGAACTCAGACGAAGCAAAATAAGAAGCATTGTCGGAACACACTGTTTTCGGAAGTCCGAAACGCGCAAATACCTCTCTCAATTTTTCTATAGTCTTGTGTGACGTCATTGATGGCATTACGAACGCCTCCACCCATTTTGAGAAACTATCAATAATAACTAAAATAACTTTTCCTTGTATCGGACCTAAATAGTCGATGTGTAAACGCTCCCATGGTTGTTCAGTGATCGGCCATGGGGTTAATTCAACCTTAGGCGGGCTTTGTCTATAAGTTCCGCAAGCATCACAAGATTGACAATGTCTTTCTATTTCAACATTTAGTGAAGGCCACCAAACGTAACAACGAGCTAATGCTTTTGTTTTTACGATGCCTTGGTGAGATTTATGTAATTCATCCAAGACGTATCTTCGTAAATTTTGTGGGATAATAACGCGGTATCCCCAGAAGAGCACATTCTCTTCCACATGTAGTTCGTTTTTCCTTAGGAAGTACGGTCTTATTTCTGTATTTTTGATTTTGTCTGGCCAGCCGTTAAGACAAAATTCTTTTACCGTCTTCAATACTGGGTCGTTTGCAGCTTCGTCGGCTATATTTTTAATATCTATTGGCAAATTTTTATTCTCCTCAATATAATTTAAAAAATTTACATCAAGTTCCTCCGTAATAATTGTATTTAACGGTAGTCTCGACAAAAAATCAGCCGCATTCTCGGATGACTTTACGTATTCAATTTTAAAATCGTAACACGACAAAAAATAAGCATACCTTTGTAGTTTATTTGACGACATAACCGGTATACCGTGCTTAGGACCAAATATCGCTACTAAAGGTCGATTATCCGTACGTAAAGTGAATTTTCGTCCTGCTAGATATTGTTCAAATTTTTTAACACCGAACACTATGCCTGTAGCTTCTTTTACCATTATTGTAGCCTTTCGTTCCGTTTCCGAAAGTGTTCGCGACGCGTAAGCTATGGGTCTTTCGAGACCGTTCTTATACTTATGTGATAAGACCGCTCCTACTGCGAGGTCACTGCTATCGGTTGTTAAAATCAGCTCCAAATTTGGATCATAATGGGCCAGAACAACGTCTGAACACATTAAATTTTTTATCCTATTGAACGCTTCCGTACACTCAGATGTCCAGTTCCAGCAAGTGTCTGCTTTCAATAGTTTATATAATGGACTCAATATGTGTGACATATTATTTATAAATCTTTGATAATAATTTACCGCACCCAGAAATGACCTTAGCTGCGTCAGGTTCTGTGGGTTTGGAGCTTCCTTCAAAGCCCTTATTTTTTCTACTGACTTGTGAAGTCCATTCTTATCAATTACGTAACCTAAATATGTAACCGAATTTTCAAAAAATTTACATTTATCGCTCTTTATAGTAAACCCGCTTTGTCTTAAAATTCCCAAAACTCTGCGCAACCTAGCTAAATGTTCCTCGTAATTTTTACCGGTAACGAGTATGTCGTCTAGATATACGACTACGCCCTCGACCCCGTCAAAAAGGTGTTCCATGCATCTTTGAAATATTGATACAGCACTTTTTATACCATAAGGCATTCGTGTGTATAGGAACAATCCTTTGTGTGTATTAATGGTCGTCAATTTACGAGACTGATGGTCTAGTACCAGCTGCGCATAAGCGTTTTGTAAATCTATCTTAGAGAATTGTATACCACCTTTCAGAACCGAAAAAATATCCTCTATACGCGGTATTGGATAAATGTCGTTTTCTACCACCGGATTCAAAGTTATCCTATAATCACCGCATATTCTCACACTCTTATCTGATTTTAGAATCGGTACGATTGGTGTAGCCCATTCTGAATTTTCAACCGGAACTAAAACGCCAAGTTTTACCAAGCGATCCAGTTCCTCTTCAACCTTTTCTTTAAATGCGAAAGGTAATGACCTATGTTTGCAAAATTTTGGAACAGTATCACTTTTTAATTTTATTGATACTTTATAATTTTTAAAAGTACCTAAATTACCCGAAAAAACATCCGGAAACTCTTCGATCAATGGTTCTACAGGGCTGTTTACAAAGTTAAGCTCCCTGAACGTAATATTAAATTTTTTTAAAAAGTTCCTACCAAGCAATGTAGGTCCACCTTGCTTGATGACGTAAAAATCAACAACATGCTGAGCCTTGTTGTAGTCGACGGTTAAATTTATTTTGCCTACTGGAATAATTTTATCTCCAACATATCCAACTAAATTAGTCTCTGAATTTTGTAACTCTAAATCTCCAAAATTTCCCAGAAACATACTCTCAGAAAGAACAGATACAGCCGCACCTGAGTCTATTTCTACTTCAAAAGGTTTGCCATTTAATCGAACTTCAATGGTAATGGGTTTAATAAATTCAAATCCCCTCATGTGAAATAAATTTGCATCAAAATTATTATTATCTACGATTTCGGTAGAGGTGCAAGGTGCATTAGTATCACAAATTCCTTCCTGACAACCGGGTTCATCATATTCTGAACTAGGCTCTAAATAATTAACATTACGTTTATTTCTACACATTTTCCGTAGATGACCCCTAATCCCGCATTTATGACACCGAAAGTCACGATATACACACTGCCTTTCATTGTGACCAAGGCCGCACCTGCTGCACACTTCACCGAAATTTTGAACTTGAGGCTTACCTGGGAATTGAGAGCGTTGTGCATAATTAAAATTTTTACCACTCCCGTTGCCGTAGTTGCCGCTTCGATGTATAGCCCCATCGCCTCGGTGATGTTGCCGATTGTAAACTTGACCTTGATTTGACTGCTGCTGAAGTCGCTTTGAATGACCACCAGCCCGCGGCGAAAGTCGATTGATCTCAGGAGGTTCACTCTTGACGAAGGCCTCCTGCTGAACACCAAACCCTCCCGTCGCTGTTTCCGTTTGTAATGACAGTTCGATGGCTTGCTTCAGTGTCAATGCTGAGGGCTGAGTTAACAATTTATCTAATACTGGACCTGGTTCTAATCCTGCGATGAATTTATCTAATAGTATACTTTCCAAATTCTCACCAAACTCGCAATTCACTGCATGGCTTTTCATTCTTGCTACGTAGTCCTGGATTGATTCATGCCGTAGTTTCTTGTGATAAAAATTATACCTTTCTGCCCATTTCAATTTAACTTCACCGAAATGCGAATCCAATGCTTTTATTATATTACCGTAGGTTTCCGTATCAGCTTTTAATGGTAGCACTAAATTATCCACTAATTTATAACTTTCTTCTGACAATCCCGCTAATAGAATGGCTCTCTGTTTTTCGGCAGCTTTAATCTCCCTAGCAATAAATAGTTGTTCTAGACGTTTCTTATGAACATACCAACTATCCTTTTTGAAATCAAAATTAATAATTTCACCCGCCATTTCACCGGCGTTACTTTCCGCACCGTGCCGTTCACTTCGTTCCGCGTTATCTACCTAGGTAGGTAGGTAGTCCCGCTTATCGCTTTTCCTCGTCGCCAAAATGCAATGTTTCTACCGTACTACCGTCTATGACAAGGTAGCCAACCCGCGTAATAAAACACGACCTGTATAATAGTAATCCCGTGTATTACGAATAACAACTGAATAGAAACAAATAATAGTTACTATAATAATTAAACATAAGTAATAATAATTATACAAATAAACCCCGGCAACGTGTGCGTGCGAGCTAACCATTCGTTACTCGTTACTGACTGACTTTTTCATATCTCTTTTGATATGCGCGCACGCACTTAATATTGCAATGTAAAACAACACTATATTCGGACATTACAGGCTATTTCTGATATTCGGGTAAAGGTGGAGGTGGAGATTTATGCTATATTTAATCATAATCATAGGTTAATTATTTAAAAGGGAATATTTTAAAGAAATATAGGATATAAATATGGTGTCCCAGCTTATTCGAAGCGGTCTTAGTAGGCGAAACGATAAATTTTTTCCCAAAAAATTTTGCAAATTCAAGCACAGAATCACAATGGCCATAATTTAAAATTATTTTGGAGTATACAGATGTGCCATATGACAGTGGCCTATCAAAGTTATGTTTTTTTTTTAAAATGGAATGCTCCAATGTTATTGCATTTTTAGATTGTCTGAGAAGAGAAAATAAGATTGGCTTTTACAGTTGGTGTTTAAATTCAGAAGTTTTTGAATTATAAACAAGTGAAAATCGTCATTTTTCAAGTTCAAGACCCTGTACGACGAAAACGGTTCAAGATAGAGAAAAACGGTTTACATGTCCCTATTTTAACTTTTTATTTACTATCCTATGGTATAGAAACATTTGTACTTCCTTTAATTTTTTTATTTGGTGACACGTGGAGAAATCTCAGAATTTTCAAATTTTTCATCACCCTGTAGAAACATTTCATCTACATCATAGGATAGTTCATGAAAAGTTAAAATAGGGACATATATAAGCCGTTTTTCTCTATCTTCAGCCGTTTTCGTTGTATAGGGTCTTGAACTTGAAAATGACGATTTTCACTTGTTTATAATTCAAAAACTTTTGAATTTAAACACCAACTGTAAAAGCCAATCTTATTTTCTCTTCTCCGACAATCTAAAAATGCAATAACCTAGGAGCATTCCATTAAAAAAAACATAACTTTGATATGCCACTGTCATATATGGGACACTCTGTATGCTCCAAAATAATTTTAAATTATGGCCATTGTGATTCTGTGCTTGAATTTGCAAAATTCAAAATTTATCGTTTCGCCTACAGAGACCGCTTCGAATAAAGCTGGGACACCATATTTATATCCTATATTTCTTTAAAATATTCCCTTTTAAATAATTAACCTACGATTATGACTAAATATAGCATAAATCTCCACCTTCACCTTTAACCGAATATCAGAAATAGCCATAAAAGCAATGTGTACAAAAAATTATTTACTTATTTCCAACAATAAAATAGATATGAGCAATCTCATGTGTAATATCTGATCCACGTGACGTCACAAGACCGGAACGCAGCCTGCGCGTCATCGTCTTTCGGCATACCGTGTATATTAGTGACGGGATATAACGTTAAAATTCAGTAACGTTACTTCTCGTTCCGTTCCAATGAAATAACGTTCCAAAATAACGTTATTTTGTAACGTTACTTTGTTATGAACGAACAATGGCAATGGCACTGGTCTGGGAACTTGGATAAGTAAACGACTGAAATTAAAGGATGAAAGATGAAACGACAGCGAGTGAGTAACCAAACGTCCATGGCAAGCGTAGCAAAATAACGTCGATGTTCATAATAAATAAAAATTAAATAATTATCATTTCCGCAAACCGAAGTTACAGGCCTTAAAAACTATGAGGAATACGAGGAGGAGGTTATAAAATAAACGAGAGGATTTACCTACAAATATTTTTTTCTTTTTATGTTTTAAACTCAATTTTGAAACAATAGGTCCTACCTACCAATAGAAGAAAATTAAATGAAAAAAATGCTCACCCATCAAAATAAATAACTTTCATTATTATAAAAATTCTTCTATGAAAAAATGATAGGTACCTACCTACCTATCTAATTAAAATTTAATTTTTAATTAATTTAAAAATAATTTTTTTAAGGTATATAAGTAGGTCAGTTATTAATAAATTATAAATTTTATATAAATACCTATTACCTATAGGTACCTATAATACCTACACATTTTTATGTGTGAATAAGAATGTGATATGCAACGTAATGTAACGCAACGAAGAATGAAGACGAAAGTTATCTGATCTGCAGAAGTTAAATATGTAATGTAATGGAACGAATGATGGAACGGAACGAAAGGAATAACTTATTAACTTATAACTTATAATGTGATATGCAACGTAATGTAACGTAATGTAACGCAACGGAGAATGAAGACGAAAGTTATCTGATCTGCAGAAGTTAAATAATGTAATGGAACGAATGACGGAACGGAACTAACGGAAGAAATAACTTATCTAAAGTTATAACTTATAAAATAACTTATCGACAACGAACGGGTAGGTAACGCGCCAGCGCATTAGGTATCCAGCTGAATTCTATAAGTTATACAAATAACGAATAACTTATCGTACAGGGAACGGAACGTAACGTTACAAAAAAATAACGTTCCAAAATAACGTTACTGGTATAACGTCTCATTGTGTATCGTGTGTACATGTACGGGTACGCACGCACGAGACCAGCTACAATAATTATTAATCATCCACATCACCGTGCCGTTATATTGAACCTGAATAATTATTGTAACCATTGTATTATCCTAGTTGGTGTTAATAAAGTATAAATCGAATCTGCCTACATTTTACATCCAGAAACATAACAGATTAGCGACGAGGATGGGATCTTGCCCAATTTAAACTGTACTGTGAGTACAGAAATCAGTTTTCCAAGTACACGTGGACGTGATAGGAAAGGAGTAAGAACAAAATGGCGCCACCGGCACCGGCATCAAGTTCGAGTAGTTCGACCCATTTTACGATGGATCCATACGATACAAATACAAATTGGAAAAGGTGGATTCAGCGATTGGAAGGAGCTTTCAAACTTTTCAAGGTTCCAGATAATGAAAGGGTTGTATACCTGCTGCACTACATGGGTTCAAACGCATTTAATACACTATGTGATAAACTGACGCCTGAAGATCTGTATACCAAAGAGTACAATAGTTTGATTACCGCATTGGATGAATTTTACGCACCAGCGCCTCTGGAAATAGCTGAAAACTACCGGTTTTGGCAACGGAAGCAAGAGGTTGGAGAACCGTTACAAGATTATGGAGCAGCACTTCAACGTCTTTCAATAAATTGTAAATTTGGAACATATTTGAAGACAGCTTTACGAAATCAATTTGTTTTTGGGCTGCGAAGCAAAAGAATTCAGTCGAGGTTATTGGAAAGCAGCGATCTAACTTTCGATGCAGCGGTAAAGATTGCAGTCAGCATGGAGCTATCAGAAAAGGATGCTCAACAGCTAAATAGTCAACCTGGGGGAAGCAATGTAAACTCTACTGGTACCAAGCCAATACATGCGAAGGCAACACCATACAAAAAGGGAAATAATCATGTTACTTACACCAATACGAAATCTTCAACTTCAAATGCCCCGAAGGAACAGTCACGCTACAAACACTCAGTTAGCCATAATTTTAAAAATGATGCTAATACTAATATTAAATGTTTCAGGTGTGGTGGAGGACACTTGGCAACATCATGCAAACTGGATCGCAGGATCAAGTGCCAATACTGTAAGCAGGAAGGCCACATACAGAAAGTCTGTTTTAAAATGAGGCAGGCGCGACACCCGACCCACCGTGTGGAGGAAATTCTCGTAGCGGAGCATGTTGGTTGCCGGGATCCTTACATGATGACATTGAAAGTCAATGGTAAGAATATACAGTTTGAGTTTGATAGCGGGGCTGCTGTTACGTTGATAGGTGTAAAATTACTTGATAGTCTTTTTCCTAATACGATTCTTAAAAATACAGATATTAAATTGAGAGATTATAATAGGGTGCCAATAAAGGTGTACGGTTACGTAGAAGTGGAGGTCGAACATAATACAAAGACTACAAAGCTAAATTTATACTTTACAGACTCAGACCGACCTACATTATTAGGGCGTGAATGGATCAATCAACTAGGAGTATTAAATGCAAATACAAATAGGGTACAGTCAATTGATTCCAAGCAAGAAATTCAGTGCTTATTACAAAAGTACAAATTAATTACAGATTTGGGGCCTTCAAAAATTAATGGGTTACAGGCTAGATTAACATTGAAGCCCAATGTGAAGCCAGTTTTTTTCAAAGCACGACCAGTCCCATTTAAATTAATCCCACTAGTAGACGCAGAAATAAAAAGACTAGTAGATGAACAAATACTAGTAAAAGTAGACACATCGGAGTGGGCAACTCCGATCGTGCCAATCCTGAAACAAAATGGAGAAGTACGTCTTTGCGGCGATTTTAAAGTTACGGTCAACCCACACTTAATTGTGGACGATCACCCATTGCCAACAATTGATGAATTGTTTTCTACAATGGCAGGGGGGACAATGTATTCCGTGTCCGCCATTTCGGGATCACCCTGTATAAAATACAGTAGTGGTATTAATAAATAAGATAGACTACACAACCATAAGAAGATATAACAGTCCCTGCTTCTTTCGCGGTGAAATAAAATCCTGAACCAGTTCGCACTTAGGCATGCGCTCTACAATAATCCGGGATAGCTCTTAACTGATTCCGCATCGCATCCGCGAACGAAGCTATTCTGCGCCAGAAGATCGATTCATTTGATATTCGATTCCCAAGTTACCGCCACAGTGTATAGCCACAGAATATCTGCCTGGTATAGCGTCGTGGTGCGTCGTGTCTTTGTTCTTTGTGAAAGCTGAGTAACTTGCAGCTTGATATTTTGATATGAACTAATGAAGTGAAGTTGTAAGTAGTATTGTAAGTGGTATTGTTAAATGTAGTAATAAAATAGACCTTATGTTAATAATTGAAACAGGTTAGTGGATGGGCAATGGCGAAGGGTGGTTGAGATGTAGATAACAACTGATTGGATTAAGAATGTCGAAACTTGAAGTACTTTTCGCGCTACACCACAAATACCCTGGTTAGGTATTCACCTATCTACATACCTGCTGAAATTTAGGTATAGGTAACTTTTAATCTTGGAAAATATGTAAGTACATACCTACTTTCACTGAGTTGCACGGACACCAGTTTGACTGGACGTGAGACATGTTTGATGCTACCTTCTCGAGTTTTGAGTGATTTATTTTATAGAGCCGCCTTTGAATTTCTTTGTTTTTTCCGTAGGAGGCAATACCTAGCAGGGACCTCAGCTCACATGGCCGTGAACATCCAAATGACCTTCGTTCCATTCTGGGGACTCCAGCAATCCGCGATCCAGGAACAGGCTGACAGCAACAAATGGCCCTTCACTTGGCAGTGGCTGACCGATGGGATGGACCAAACCTGTAGGGCAAGCTGCTAGAGCATCCGACTAACCATACCGAAGTTGAAATTTTGCTGGTGAGTTCCATTTTTGAATAACTTTTTCTCTGTTTATTTTGTCTCATCACCTCTCATGATTGGTGAGTTTTCCCTCATTCTTTAACGGGTATAACTGCTGAACAGCTTTCTATGTTTCCCCTTACTATAAATACATAAAAACAAGTCATGTTCCATCGAACAAAATGATGTTTTAAAACACGTATTTGCTGCAGGTTGTGTATCTACACAAAATACCTGCCTACTTACCCCCGTCTCATCAAAGTAGAATTAGTGCTTTTAGTAGTTCGGATAGGTAGGCACCTAATCAATTTATTATTAATAATCAAAGTCTTCCTTCTGATAGGTGATAGTGATAGGTATATCATTTTTCGATCGTTCCTTTATTACCTATTATCGTCACAATAATAATTAATTGTAACGAGAATGCCGGGCCGGACCTAGTAGTAATATTTTTAAATACGTGAACAGACGAGTTGCATTTTCCTTGACCAGAGCAGTAGCTGGCAGCTGTGATAGGGATAGAGATATACTTAGAAATACAATAAGACCAAAAAAAAACATTATAAAAAGTTTCAAGTTTCGTAATACTTTGGCATTATGTTTGCTGCTAAGAGACTTTTTAGATCTCTTTGTTTGTTTTCTGAGATGGAAATTTTTGAGTTGTAAGCAGGTTTGGTAGTAATGTCATTCATCAATTTTGCTTCAGAAGATCGCCCTTTTCTAGTTGCTGCTCTAACGGGAGCTTGTTCCCAGTTTGCTTGTTTATAGCTTGTCTTGTAATAATATTCATTGCTCCCTTTTTCAAAACGTAGCAGTTTTATATCTGCTATTTTGATTTGATCCCCATTTATGTTTTTGTGAAGGACGTTGAAAGCAATTTCACTGGTAAGGGATTTTAAATCAATGAAATCACTGTGACTCAATTCCTTAATGTTAAATGGTTTTCCTGTTTTCTTTGAAGCCCGAATCAGTGACACTAGCTGATCAGGTACGTAGATTGGGCCAGATTTTTTAGCCTTTTTTACTGTTTTTTCAATAATACAATGAGTGGTGTCACCTTCGTTTTGAGTGTGACCACGTATGAGGAACTCATGTGTAATTGAGTTCATTTCAAGCTTTTCAACAGCATAACAATACATCCCAAACATGAATCTGAAAATAAAAGAAAAATAATTCAAGTGACAGACTGCTGCGAATATAAAGGTCACATTCTTCATTAAAAATTAAGCACTAGGAATTAATCTTACTGTTTTTTTTGCTGGCCACAGCAATTGTCCGAGTAGAAAATAATGTCACTACCAGCACGACGCTGAGCTATTTCCTTGATAAACATAAAGACACAAGATCCTATCACCACGTCACCTCTATTCCCTTGTCCTTCATGCGAAAAATAACATAAAGTGTTATCGTTGTTCATTTTTGAAACCTGCAAGACAAAGAGTTTAAATATTATATCTGAGTGCTGAATTTATTGCTAACCCTTACCGTAAACTTAAAACAATTTAGCCTTGATTTTTTAAAAATAAGCTGAACTATGACCCATTGGCACGGGCAGAACTGCTTGCAAATCCTATGCAACCAAGACTATATTGGATCCTTTTTCTTTAGCCTTTCCCTTGTCGACTGCCTTCTCCGTCCTACTTAGTTTTTTTTTTCCTCCTGGTGCAGTTCATAATCTTTTTCTAGCTTGTCTTTTTCTTCTCCTTTTGCGTTTTTGTATCCCTCGCAAAAATCACACTGGTCCTTTTTAGGATAAAAGAAACCGATATTAAATTCTGTGTTGAATATTCGAGCGTAGTAATCATGATAATTGGCTGATGATTTACCAAGGGAAGTTTGTTCTTTAACGTAATTTCTATGTAGTTCAGCTATGGACAATTCTCCGTCTATGAATTGTCTTGTTGTATTTGCCCTCTGGTAGTGACTTTCTACTCTCGGAATTGAGTTTATATGCAGCCTAGCTGAATTCAAACACTCCTGATCGATTTTATGGTGTTTGTCATGCTTATCAGTCTTACCACGTTTATCTTCGGCTACAATACCAGAACCACTAGCTCTTGATTGAATAACAAATCGAATGATCCTTTCTGTTATTCCAAAAGTATTTGTGATGTATGTTTTGCACACACGCATTCTCTTCCCATTATTCAATAGGTAAAATGCACAATTTTGTCTCCTAGGATCTCGCAACGTAGATACGCGACGATACTTCACCTGCAGTGGTTCTATACATGTTGCTAAGAAGTCACGTTGTCGTTGTAATGAAGCCAGCTTCCAGTTGTCGTTAAATAGTTCAAGTCTAACTCCATCAGAAATTTTTGCAGCACATTTAAGGGCGCATCTATCAGAACAAGGCGGTCCCATAATCTTCTTCTTGACCACTTTTCCTGTTCGAGAAGTATACAGCTTTTTCCTGCATTTTTCAACAATCTGGCTTGGTTTTTCTTTCATTTATCTGGGTTGCGTACACTCTTTTTACCCTTTTTATGTGAGCTTTAATTTACTTCAGAGGCACTAAAACTTCCATTGTGGGGGTCGGGACATAGCACTGATTTTTTCTTTTTTCTGAGATGTGTAGTGCTTAAATCGCAACATTGATGGCGGGCATTTAATATCTTCCTCTGAATAATTTTCACTTTCCGAAGGGACATACTCATCACTGTCTTCCCCCATAAATTTTCTTCGTCGTCTGAATCATTTCTTCCATAGTCAACCAAAGCGTTTAATTTTGGTTGATGAAATACGCTCAACCACTCGCTCCTCTCCCAAAATTAGATGTACTGGGCAATGGATCATCATTTGAAGCACTGTAAATATCAACTTAAAAAAAAAAAAAAAACTGGTATTGGTAACTTGAACGCAATACTCATTGCTTTGGCCAATTTATCCAGAGTCTCCTAGAGACGAGAGCGGAAATATACAACCTCCGGTTTGAAAACATTTAATCCTGCAGGTGTGAATATTGCTTTCTAATACTATGCAGGCCCTGAAAAAAATTATGCACAAGGGAATTGTTAAATTCTAACAAAAGTACAGGTTTTATGTACTTTTACTGTTGGTATTGTAGTTGAACTTTAGAAACATTGATGCATTAATTTTTCTTTTTTTTTATGTTTTGTTTGTTTTGCTAATGAAATGTTTAATTGTATTTTGACAGGACAATCTCGAACCTTTGGTATAAACATAAATTATAAATTAGGGAAGGGGGTTCTTCGGATCTATCAAATTTATTTGATCTGCAAAAGATTCCTCTTCATGCTGTTATGATTATTCTCTGCACATATGATTTAATTCCAGTAATAAATTTGAAATATTGGTAGTCACTAATTAATAATAAGCTACTTTTTCCTTTTTCAAAGGACCCCGCAGTTTTAAAATGGAAATTGGGTTTCACTCAATTTACTTTTAAAACTAGTGCAGTTGTAGTAATGTAAAATGTCAGTCAAGTTATCGTGGTCAAATGTCTTTATGGGCGCAAACATCAATAACGAAGGGATTCCGAGATATTGGCTGCCGAAAGTGGAGATTTGACTTAAAGCAAAAACCTGACCTGTCGTAAGTATTTATAAGTAACAATGATATGATTGCTATGTATTCATGTGTATTATTGTGTATCAAGTGGAATAGCTTACCACTTTGGCTTAGATCTGTTGAAAACCTGTATCAATTTAAGAATAATCTTAAAACTATAGTTATTCAATATTATTGAAAGTAATGACATTGTTGGATGGTTGTTGCTGGATTCGTAGATGTTTGGGGACTTATTGCTGAATGTTTACAGACTAGATCTGCCCCTGTATACCTATTAGTTACTGTTGCTGTTGTTGTTAATTCTAAGTATGTACAAAATTTATGTAAATCATACAAGGGTTCGCCCGTTGACAATAAATTAAATAAATAAATAAATAAATTATTCTATGTAGTTCGAGGTTCTATTGCCGTGAATTGTTTTGGTTATGGATCCTAGGCAAACCTTTTAAGTCGTGTGCTGAAATATTCTTTGATTTTTCTCGGATTATCTGCTGCAGTGAATTTTTTCAATTCTTGTGGAACCATAGTGAAAAGCATGTACCGTGTTCGGAATAACTGCTTTATTTTTACTTTTGGTCAGTATTAGGGAATTCTTAGGGTACCCGTTAAGACGTCACTCACCCGGGTAAACATTGATATACCCGTTTGTAAATTTACCAACTAAACCTGTGTTTGTGATTTGTTGATTTTGATTATTTATGCTTGGTTCGATTTATTCTTCTCGAAGGACCAATTGATTTTCGATATATTCGATTGAATGCGATATGTTATTACGATTAGAAACGAGACTTTGATTTTTGATTATATGTATATTGATAAATTAAACTTTTAATTCAATAACAATAATAATTATTGTACCGGTGGCCGGTTCGCGAGTATCGATTTTTGCGGACCTGCCGGTCGTGTTACGTGTTAGGTACGTGTCCGATTCTGACGAGCGTCTCGATGCGTCTCTCTTTCTTCTTCCTGCCCAGCAAGGGCTCGTTGGGTGGCATGGTTGCTACGTTGCCAGCTTGTATAATTTTTCTTCAAGTATTACTAAAATAATTACTAACCGCAACATAAGCCGGCCACCTTGAAATATACACTTAAAATATTTCAAAACAATGGTACATACATGAAGTTTAACTAAAAGTATTTCGATATTACATTCGTGATGTACCTAGGGGCCATCAATAATAATGGATACAATATATGTGGAAATTAAATACGATCGTTCTGATACATTGAATAAAAGTAAACTGATTAATTAGTCCTGATAATTGTCCATTCTTAGAGCTACTTGTCACTGAGGTCTAAGGGACTAATTTTTGCGAGTGAACGTTTAAAAACTCTACCATTAGGCACTTTAACACTCACAACCCTAATCACACCATCGGCACCTGGATGAACTGCTACTACTCTGGCCATGGTCCATTTCAAGGGCGATAAGTTGTCTTCTGCTAGGATGACCAAGGCACCAACTTCGATTTGGTTGCAGTTTGATGAGGTCCATTTGTGGCGTTTTTGTAGTTGCGATAAATACTCTCGAGACCAACGCTGCCAAAATTGTTGAGAAAGTTGCTGTGTCAGTTGGTATCTAGAGAGTCTGTTCGTGGGTAGGTCAAGGACGTTGCCTTGAGGAGTGCTTGCTAATGAATCTCCAATCAGAAAATGTGCTGGAGTTAACGGTAGGTAATCGTTTGGATCGTTTGATAAGGGAGTTGAAGGACGGGAATTTAAACACAATTCGATTTGAGTTAGAACTGTCGACATTTCTTCGTATGATAATGAAGCATTACCCAATATTCGACGTAAATGATATTTAGCAGACTTTACTGCGGCTTCCCATAAACCTCCCACGTGTGGTGATCTTGGCGGAATGAAGTTCCATTTTATTTGATCTTTTGAAAGATACGTAGTAACTGATTCCTGGTGTGTAACGCTTGAAAGCAATTCATACAGCTCGATAAAATGATTATTTGCTCCTACGAAATTGAGCCCGTTATCTGAAATGATTTCGCATGGTCGGCCTCGTCTGGCTATAAATCGTTTTAATGCGTTTAAAAAACCTTCCGTAGTTAAATCTTGAACTAATTCGATATGGATAGCGCGAACTGCGAAACACACAAAAATACAGATATACGATTTGATTAACTTGCACCTTCGGTTAGAACCATTCCTGATCATGATAGGTCCTGCGTAGTCTACACCGCATTTTAAGAACGGCCTTGATATGTTGACTCTCGCATTTGGTAATTCACCCATTAGGAATTTTGCAACACGAGGTTTTGCTTTAAAACATTTGATACATGATCTGGTTACTGATTTGACTTGATTTTTCCCATTCATGGGCCAATATTGCAAACGTATAATCGATAATAAATTTTGAACTCCTGCGTGCATATATTTTAAATGTAAGTCTTCGATAATTAGTCGAGTAATTTTATGTTTGTCGGGCAGAATAATCGGATGTTTCTGCTCATAGCTGATATTTGCTTTAGAAAGCCTACCACCTACCCTAAGCAAACCTTGATCGCTAAGAAAGGCATTTAGGTTCAGTAACTTGCTATTATTCGATAAATTTCGTGAATTTTGTAGACAAGATAATTCAAGTGAAAAACATTCTTGCTGACAATGTTTTATTAAAGCCACTGTAGATTCTTGAATTTCTTCCACTGTTAAACAAATTGATTTATGCGATACTTTCTTTTGTAATCTGTTTTTAAATCTATGAACGTATGCGAATACTCGAACTAGCTTATTCCATTTTGAAATTTTAGAAATTAAGTCATTTATGACTTCGTTATTATGTTTTATTGACGCTAAACTTACTGCTTGTTTTTTCATTTCCGGTATTGTATTTAATTCGAGATTTTCAGAATTCTCATCTAAGTCCACATCGCTAATTTTTTCGTTAATTAGAAATTCTGGCCCGTGCCACCACAGCGGTAAATCGATCATCTCCTGTGGATTGACACCCCTTGATATTACATCCGCGGGATTGTCTTTACTTCGAACGTGTCTCCAACTGCCGATCTCAGTGGAGTCTGTAATGAGCGTTACTCTGTTTGCCACGAACGTTTTTAATTTATTAGGATCGCACCTGATCCACGATAAAACGATAGTTGAATCTGAATAAAGCGTTATTTTCGATATATCGATGTCGAGAATATTGAGAACTTTTTTGACTAATTTTGATAATAAAGTCGCCGCTAAAAGTTCTAGTCGGGGTAACGATACTTTCTTTAATGGTGCTATTTTTGATTTTGCGCACAACAGTTGTGAGAATTTGTTTTTCTGTTCATTTTCTGAAATTAAATAAATACATGCTCCGTATGCTGTTTCGGAAGCATCGCTGAATCCTGCTAGCTGAACGCTCTTATGATTTTCGCAAATAGCTTGTCTAGTAATTTTTAACTCATTTAAAATTGGGAGTTGCTCGTTAAATAAATTCCAATATTCAACTAATTCTTGCGGTACACTATCATCCCAATCTAATTTAAGTTGCCAGAGTCGTTGCTTTAAAATTTTCGCTTTTATTACTGCTGGGCCGATTAAACCCAATGGATCGAATATTTTTGATACTTTGGACAGAATGGTGCGTTTCGTGATAATTTGCGAATTAAATTCAGTGTTTACTGAATAATTAAGCGTGTCATCTTCGGAATTCCATGATATTCCTAGAGTTTTAATTTCTTTATTGTCGTGAGGTATAATTAAATTTTGATCTGTTTCGATACCCGAATTGTGTTCTGCGATTGATTGTAAAATGGAATTCTCGTTTGAAGACCATTTTCTTAATTGAAAGTTTGCGCTGCCTAATATTTCCGATAATTCGAAATATATTTCTAAAGCTTCCGCTTCTGTACTTACACTAGTCAATAAATCATCCATGTAAAACGAATTTTCGATAATTTTGCATGTTCGAGGATGACGATTTTCGTATTGTTTTGCTAGCTCCTTCAAGCATCGTGTAGCTAAGAAGGGGGAACTGGAATGACCGTATGTAACCGTGTTTAATTGGTAAACGTTAATGCTATCATTCGTATTATAGCGCCATAAGATTTGTTGATAGTCGCGATCGTCAGCGTGTACTAATATTTGACGATACATCATTTTGATGTCTGCATTTATTACGATCTTTCTTAGGCGTAAACGTAACGTAATCGAAAATAAGTCGTCTTGAATAGTCGGTCCGGTAATTAATAAATCATTTAGGGAATAGCCTGACGATGTTTTAGCAGATCCGTCGAAGACTACGCGGCATTTCGTTGTTTTGCTTGATTCTCGAATAACCGCATGAATTGGATGAAAGAATGATTTATTTTTAACCGACTCATCTGAATCAAATGAATTTTTTAAAGTCATGTGACCCATCGATTCGTATTCGCTCATAAAATCCGAGTACTTGATTTTTAAATTTTGATCTTTTTGAAGTCGCGATTCTAATCCGTGAAATCTTTTCAAACATGTTGTTTTCGATTCTCCCAACAATTCCGACGAAATTTCGATTAAAGGTAATCTAACAATAAATCTACCCGTTTGATCTCTTTCGGTTGTTTTTGTAAAATAATCCTCGCAATATTGCTCGTCTTTCGATAAAATTTCCCTTTGTGGAATTTCTTCAATTTTCCAAAATTGTTGCATTGTTTCGTGTAAGTCGTCGTTTGAAATTTTTCCTGTTGTCAAAAAATTACATACCGATTTTTTGTCGCACCTGTTTCCGTTAATTGCTATCTTTCCCGAAATCACCCATCCTAATTTTGTATTATAGAGTATGGGAGCATTTCGTCCGAGTGTTATTTTACCTACGTCCAATAATTCGTAAAATAATTCAGCGCCGAGTAATAAATCGATTGATTTTGATATTGTTACGGGTCTCACAATAAATAAATCACCACCAAAGTCTGTAAATTCCTTTATTGTTTAATACCACAAGTACTTATAACCTCTAATAATTATTCTTCTAAATAATCAAAACACAAACAGCTGACTACAACACTACTACTTGCACCTTGCACTTGTCTATTCTTTCTATCCGCTATCTGTCACTACTGGCTCCCTTACTTCACACTTCACTTCTGCTCTGTCTATACTTCAGTCTTCACTGTTTCACGTTCATGATACTACTACTTCCACGCAACCGCAGGCTGTCCTTATATAGTCCCCCGACGCATTAGTAGTCACGTTCTACTCCGTTCTAGCAGGTACATTCTCGAACGTCGCACCGGCGCACCAGCCGTCGATTCATGGATTCTGGAAATGTCAGATTGTTCGGCGAGCCCGCTCCAGAAATCCATAGAACTAACGTCTGTCTGTCGATGTGTCACATGACATGTGACTGGAACTGTCGCGAACATGTCATTGACTAACTCAGTATAAAAAAAGAATGTAAACAAACAAGCAAATTCGTGGACTAGAATGTTAAAGGTTAAAGAAGCAATTACTAGAATTTTTCCAGAGCGGTGTTCGTTATAATATGTTAAAATTATCGTCCGCAAGTTTCAAATTTTTAGGAATAGAAATATTCTCTTTATCAAAACTCACCAATGGTAAATTTTCCGTTATCTCGGGTAAAACTAAAAATGTTGTTCGATTTTGATACGATGAACAATGTGATCTAATTACCGTTGAAGTTTTGTAACTAATATTAGTCATACATTTGTTTATTCCAATTACAGGAATTGCGCATTGTTCGAAATTTAATTTTAATTTACGTGATAATTTTTCTGAAATGATATTCGATTGACTGCCTCCGTCTAATAAGGCTGTACATTCGTGAAAATTGCCGTCGTGATCTGAAATTAATACTTTTGCTGTCGATAATAATATTTCATTCAGTTGAAAACTAGTGTGAATCATACTCGTGAATATCTGATTCTGTAAATTATTTTCAGGTTTCAATTGCCTGATTTCCGTGTCGCTGTAATTTGCATCTCTCGATGTAGAAGCAATATTAACGTTCTGTGTTGGTGTTCCTGCGACTATGCTCGTTTCCCTTGCAGCTGACACCTGCTGAGATTCCCGATGACCTTGCGTGAATTCGGGGTCTACGTCTGAGTTTCTCTGGCGATCGAGATTGTAGTAACGCATTTCTCTGTTATTGTAAAATACGCGCTTTGCCTGGGAATTATTCTCTGAATCCTGATTTTTATTTTCATGCAGCAACGTGTTGTGTCTGAATGAACAAATTTTGCAACCCTGCGACCTACAGTCTGCAGCTTTGTGATTCGATCTGAGACAGTTAGAACATAGATTTAATTTTCCAACTAGATTTCTTTTGTCATGAATGGACAAGGATATGAATTTCGGACAGAAATAAATGTAATGTTTGTCTTGACAAACTGGACATGAAAATGTGTCGTTATGAGACGAGGTTATCGCATGATACGATTGAGAAATCATCGGTTTATTAGTTACCGATCGATAATTATTATTATGATTATAAGCGGGTCGATTTCTCTCCACTAAATTCGAGGGGGAGTTATTTTGCTTTTTGTTTATGCCTTCGCCATACAGCGATTCTAACGTAAGGCATTTTTTGGTTAAAAAGTTTAAGAGTTCTGTTAGGTCTGCTAATTTTTTATCTGATTGTCTTATCTCCCATTCTCTTCTGGTTGCGTTATCTAATTTTTTGAGAATGATTGGAACTAACAACGCATCCCAGCAATTTGTGGGCAATTTAAGTTTCGTTAGCGATTTATAATGTTGATTAAAAGTATCTACTAATTTTCTTAAAGTAACGTGCGATTCTTTCATTACTTCCGGTAGATTGAACAATATTCCGTTTACGTGGTAACTGATTATAGCTTTTTTGTTTTCGTATCTTTCGCGTAATAATTCTAGAGCAATTTCATAATTTTCGCCTGTAATTTCTATTGAATCGATTATTTTATAAGCTTCGCCTTTACAACATGCCTTTAAGTACAAGAACTTTTGAATTTGAGATAGATCACTTCTCTGATGAACGACTGAGACAAATATGTCATAAAAACTTGACCAAGCGTCGTAGGTACCGTAAAATTTAGGAAGTTCGATTTCCGGTAATTTCGTGAATTGATTTTCTGTTATTTCGCTAATATCTTTTTTATTTTCGATTTTTGATTGGTTACTATCCGTTTTTTCGATCATATCTTTCGCTACAGAAATTACTTTGAAAAATCTGTTTTCCGTTGATTCGCGTTCTTTGTTTTCTTTGAGCTCGCTTTCCGCATTACCTGAAACAATTTCCTCCAGACGAAACTGTACCGTGTCGAAATTTTTAAATTCATCATGAATTTGACTTAGTCGGGTTGCTATTTCTGTAATTTTGTTTTTATTTTCGGGATTGCTTACAAACGTTTCAAACCTTGCAAGTTTTGATTGAATACTACTTCTTTGCGTTTCTAATGTTTCGATTTCGTTTTCTTCTGTTTTTTCTACTTTCTCACCCTTATTTTTTTTATCACCTGCCATTTTAAAGTCTGTCAAATATGAGTCACCCACGAATATTTAGGCTATAGTAATTGTATGTACGTGCTATGAATATCAAACTTTTGCTATTATTTTTTTGTTAATGAAGCAACATTTCGAATCATGCTTAATTATGTATTTGATAGGACTTACTGAAAGGAACGTGATTTTCCTCCACAGGTCTTGTTTCGTTCTATCCTCCACCGATTGGAACTTCCACACAGGTCTGATATCTCCGGCTCGATTGGACCAAATATGTTTGTGATTTGTTGATTTTGATTATTTATGCTTGGTTCGATTTATTCTTCTCGAAGGACCAATTGATTTTCGATATATTCGATTGAATGCGATATGTTATTACGATTAGAAACGAGACTTTGATTTTTGATTATATGTATATTGATAAATTAAACTTTTAATTCAATAACAATAATAATTATTGTACCGGTGGCCGGTTCGCGAGTATCGATTTTTGCGGACCTGCCGGTCGTGTTACGTGTTAGGTACGTGTCCGATTCTGACGAGCGTCTCGATGCGTCTCTCTTTCTTCTTCCTGCCCAGCAAGGGCTCGTTGGGTGGCATGGTTGCTACGTTGCCAGCTTGTATAATTTTTCTTCAAGTATTACTAAAATAATTACTAACCGCAACAACCTGTCTTATTTTTAATTTTTTTTTTAACTTATACAATTATATACAGGGTGATCAGTAACTCGCGCACTCAGAGCATGCTGCGGTAAACTTCATTTTTTAAGAGTGGTAAGTTTTCTTACTGCAGTGTTGTAAGTTCTTTTATTCCGAAGATATGACTATTTTTGTAAAAATAAGGTGGCAACTGAATATTATTATTATTTACTGAACATGTGAATAAGTTCGGGTTAGATGGTATTGTTATTACTTACGAAAATAATACAATTTATATTGAAAATATAAATTTTATTAATTTTGAGTAAGTATACGGAAAGTATCGCCGCTAAAATGTCTGTCGGTCAGTCTGTGGGCCTGTGACTTTTCTAGGAAACACTCTACAGTCGCCGGTTTTCATCTGGGAAAGTTGAAATTTGGCTCGATCGAAGAGGCGTACGGTCCCGCGATGCCTATTGAAAATGAGCGGGATCCGTTACCGAGAAGTGTCTTTTTTTCGGGAATTTCGGGTTTTTCGGGAATCGCCTAGGAAACACTCTAATTGTCCGAAAGTTGCACCGATCGGGATGAAACTCGGTAGGCACGAAGCTCTGGACCCCCGAATACGACCTATTGAAAATGGGCCGGATCCGAGAATTTTAAGGCCCCCTTTCAGGGCCGAACTTTTTTTTGCAACGTCCCGACATAAGGATTTGTTTCTCGGTAACGGTACATCGCGGACAGATTCTGCTAGTACAGTTACTTGGGGAAAGAACGGACGTACAAACTTTGTAGAGATCGTTTTTCGAAAAAATAATTAGGCGAGCGGTAATCGGCCCTCAAAGAATGGAATATACTCTTTTCGCATGATTTTTCGATTATTTCAAATGTTTTTCAAAATTTATTCGACCGATCGAAAAAATAACAAAACAGTGAGATAGAGCCGTTTGTTGCCTACAAAAAAGATACTCGTGATTTTTACGTGAAAAGTCGGCAAAAACGACTTATTAAAAAAAAACATAAAATCTGTTGTTTTGCTAAAAATACCAAAAATTTTTTTTTTTTTCGAAAACGGTGCATCCTAGCGAAAAATCAAATCAGACCTTTTTTGAATAGTTTTTTAAATGCTAATTTACTATAGGAAACATTTTCCCGAAAAAATCCCGATTTAAGAGCGGGAATCGTTTCTTTAAAACAACAACTGATCAAATGCTACTCTTTAACGCATGCTTTCGAATTTTTTTCGATGTACAGGGTGTCCCAGCTTATTCGAAGCGGTCTCTGTAGGCCAAACGATGGACTTTTTCAAAAAACTTTTTGAAAATTCAAGTACAGAATCACAGTGGCCATAATTTAAAATTATTTTGGAGTATACAGAGTGTCCCATATGAGAGTGGCATATCAAAGTTATGTTTTTTTAAATGGAATGCGCCTATGTTATTACATTTTTAGATTGTCTGAGAAGAGAAAATAAGATTGGCTTTTACAGTTGGTGTTTAAATTCAGAAGTTTTTGAGTTATAAACAAGTGAAAATCGTCATTTTTCAAGTTCAAGGTCCTGTAAACGAAAACGGTTCAAGATAGAGAAAAACGGCTTACATGTCCCTATTTTAACTTTTTATGTACTATCCTATGGTGTAGAAACATTTGTGCTTTCTTTGATTTTTTTATTTGGCGACGCGTGGGGAAATCTCAGAATTTTTCAAATTTTTTATCACCCTGTATGAACATTTCATCTACATCATAGGATAGTACATGAAAAGTTAAAATAGGGACATGTAAGCCGTTTTTCTCTATCTTCAGCCGTTCTCGTTGTACAGGGCCTTGAACTTGAAAAATGACGATTTTCACTTGTTTATAACTCAAAAACTTCTGAATTTAAACACTAACTGTAAAAGCCAATCTTATTTTCTCTTCTCAGACAATCTAAAAATGCAATAACATAGGCGCATTCCATTTAAAAAAACATAACTTTGATATGCCACTGTCATATGTGTGACAGTATAGATGAACGGAACGTAACACAGATAGCTTTCTGCGACCTTAGTAAGGCGTTTGATAGTATTTCGCACCAAATCCTCATCGAAAAGCTAGAATATTATGGTATAAGAGGAATACCGCTCAAACTATTAACCTCTTACCTGAATGACAGGAAACAAAAGGTACTAATTGAACATGATGCTTCTCCATGGATGAGAGTCACTGCGGGTGTCCCCCAGGGCTCCATACTTGGACCACTTCTGTTCATAATATATATGAACGACCTCCCAGTAAATGTTAAATCCGAAGACTGCTATCTGTATGCGGATGATACTTCATTCCTAAACAAGGCTCCAAATTACGTAGCAGTGGAAGAGAAGACAAAAACATCTCTTGAGCAAGCAGAAGCATGGTTTACTGCAAATAACTTGAAACTGAATACTGACAAAACAAAAATACTTACCTCTAGTATAAACCAAGGTGGAGAAGCAGTAAAATTCTTGGGGATTTACTTTCAGTATAATCTCAAATGGGATACACATATCACCTATGTATGTAAGAAACTATCCAAGGCCACTTACCTGATAAGGCAACTCATGAGTGTCGCTACGGCCGAATCCGCTTTAACTGCATATTATGCGCATTTTCATAGCATCATGAACTATGGAATTTTGATATGGGGGAGCTCGCCGAGGATACAACAGATCTTGTTGGCACAAAAAAGGGTAATTCGTCTGCTGGCATCAGCAGGTTACAGAGAGTCCTGTAGGAAACTATTTGAGGAAATGAATATTCTTACAGTGGTTTCCACGTATATAATGGCCTGTGTGATGTACGTACATGAGCACAAGGACAAATTTCAAAAAAACGGATTCTTCCATGCTCATAATACGAGAAGCTATGACAAGATCAGCATACCGTTTCATCGTATATCCAGGTCACAACATGCACTGAACTACTGGTGTATCAAGTTCTATAACAAACTTCCAGAATGCACAAAATCATACTCGCGGCATGAATTCCGCAGAGCAGTGAAGTCGATGCTATTGCACCACCCCTTATACACAGTGGAGGAATATCTTAGCACGGATATGAACTCCAGACAAATGATTTTATAGGGCAGTTTAATGTGAGACTGACATAATTTTGTACTTGATAATATTGTATTGTATTTCTATTGTAATTTCTTAGGACTTGGCTGTGTAATTTAAAGCTCAATAAATTCTATTTCTATTCTATTTCTATTCTATGGGACACTCTGTATACTCCAAAATAATTTTAAATTATGGCCATTGTGATCCTGTACTTGAATCTGCAAAAATTTTTAGCTGGGACACCCTGTATTGTCGACCGATCGAAAAAATAACAAAGCTCTATGATAGAGACGTCCTTTATCTAAAAAAAAGATAGATATAGTTTTTTTCCTTAACCGTTGGAAAAACTGTCGAAATTCGGAAAAACTTCGCCAGGTCATTGAACCGGTTCAGGCATGTTTCGAATATATCTCTCTCCATCGACGACATAGTTCAACTTATGCAAAAATTTTTTTCTTCAACACATAATTTGAAGTTTTGGCTTCATTTTATCTCGATTATGTCGGTACTTTAAACTGAAAATAAAAAAGTTTCTCGCTGCTCGAAAATTAGCTTACACTCTTATTTTTATTAATAAATCGATAAATTAATCCTTTTTTATTTTTTTTGTCTTCTTCTTTATGCACGATTGGGAAAATTAGAAGGACAGTCGCGACGAAAATTAATTAACGTAAATGTATGTGAAAAAATTATCCAAATTGGTAATTTAATAACCAAGATGTGACAATTTTCAGAAATCAATAATGAGTTCCCGACAATGCCGGCGACGGCTCATTTATTCTTGACCCGTCGAAGCCGGCCTCGTTCGCTGATCGTCCCCGCTATTATTATTATTAGGTCCGGTAGGTATAGTAACCATAATAAATGCGCGGCTACTGTTCGGGTAACGGCTTTATTTCTGTTTTTTCTTATGCATTTTGTAAATAATTGTTTTCACAATTAATTGCGACGTACTATTAGTCTTTCACTAATAATTTGAAGTGATTATTATTTTTAAAATTTGAAAAATTCACCGTGAAAAATAGAGTAAAGAACTTAACGTCATATTACCTATGCGGAAATTCCGTGAACGCGACCGAAGGAAATAATTTTTTTCGATTCGAAGAATCAAGATGGCGGCCATTTTGTAATTTTAGCGTAATGAAAAAACTCCCGGCTACTACACCCCGGTGAAATATTTTCGCAAAACTAATCCGAACTGGCACTTTTGAAACGTCAAAATCGAAAAGTGGAAGAAAACACGAGTTTTTTCACATGAAAAAACTTAATTAAAATCGAAGAGTCAAGATGGCGGCCAGATTTTGGTATCGTCGTAAAGGTAAAATGTGCGGCAATAACATATTGGTGCAAGAGCTAACCGCCGACTTTGTTTGAACGATTTTAATAAAATGGCGTGCGATTTAGTCGGTTGGAAGCGAAAATTTTCAATGGTCTTTCGCACATTTTTCGATGTAAATCTGTTTGCGGTGATCCAAATAAGATCACGGAGGTACTCGCGTGTGGCTAAGAAAAGGGTCACGTCCCCCACCCTCGACTCAAACTAACACGAAAGTAACTTTTTACGCGAATCTATAACTTCCACGCGAATTTTCGTAATTTCACATATTGGTCCTTCAGGAACGATATAGAAAAAATAGTAACAAAAAAGGAGGTGGCAGACGTTAACTTTGACAGGGAATCAATTGCTTTCAGGGCCGTGCTGATATAGAAAAACTGCAATTAAAAAAACAAAAAACAACTGATGACAAATTTCAACTTTGACTGGGATCTACTGACACTACGGGCCGAAGGCCCGCCATGGAGGGCCGAAGGCCCGACGTCGCCGGCAGGCCAAGATTTTCGTAAGGAAAATCTTGTTATTTTTATTTCCATAGCAACGAAGGCATTTGAATATTTTATATTCTAAGTTGAGTTTAGGCGGTTGCCAAACTTCAAATTTCGTTCAGATTTAAGTATGTTATCAATTTCCAACATTCTCATTTAGCATAGACTCCCAACATAAATATGGGTTTGACTGATGACTTGTTAGTGTTTGGATAATTCTCAATCGGGTATTGGTATTTTCAATTATTCGTTTAAAATGAAAACAGTCTTGCTTGAAATGATCTGTTCTTCCACAAAAATCACATTTCAAATTTGAGGTCTTGAACTTCAGTTTCCACTGAGATTTTGGTTTATGAAATTGGGATTCGTCGCCTTCAAGTTTTGGATAAATCTATTTCCTTTAGGATGAGTTTGAAAGTGATTTGCCCTTGGAGTTATTGTTGGTCTTGTACCCATCTGCAATATTTTTCGTTAATGATTAATTATTAATTAATAATTATTATTATTAATGTTCAGACTTTAAAGAATAATAACTAAATTTGGCACCAATGCCATATCGATTTCCCACCCGACGAGAACAACACCTGGAAGAGAAGAATTTGAATTCATTCAGACTTGGAATCCTGACTAGGAGACTGGTCAGTTAACTTGAAATTGTATATTGTGTTACTTGCCTTAATTGTAATAATATATTACTTGTCTTAATATCAATAAATAATAATTAAACAATAATTACTTGTGGTCCTTCGAAAGTGTACTTGAATACCGTATAAGCTAATAATAAATAAATCAAAGTTTATACAAAAAGTTCAGTCCCTTCGACTTGGGATAATTTAAGAACAGTTTGGTTCCTTCGAAAAGGATTGAACAATTAATCTCAAGCCACTACTGCGTACAGGTATTATAATACCTCCTTGCAGTATTACTGTTACCGCATTGTGAAATATAGATTGTTTGAAACTTTGTAGAGAATGTGTAATGACTTCTGAAGATGTATGTTATTTATGTTTTGTTATTTATAAGTGAATGCAATGGAAATGGTCTTTTTTATGTGGTCTGTTCCGTTCCCATGTTTTCCTTTTCCATATAATTCCCTCCTTATTTTGAATTATGCACGGGGGGGGGGGGGGACAGGAACGTGACAACATGGTGCGCAAGACCATGTCCTATGGGCATACAGCCTGAGGGTGCCTACCACTTACCACTTTACCCAAGAGAATGAGATAAATCGTCGTCGCGGTCAGTCCACGTCCAGGTGTATACATAAGATGAGTGTTTACATTGCAATCCACAAGTGCTATGCGACGCGATAGTATCTTCGGCCCTGGTCGCCAAATGAAAGCTCACTAAGCTGTCTACATGGGATATTTAAGGTAGGTGCATAATTGTCATCCTAGAAATTATACCCCTTAATTGCTCCCCTAATTATTTTCCCGCTGGTCCTTCGAGTAATTAAATTAATCAAAATTCCAAACCGCGTGACTTTCTATTAAGTTCTTGGCAGTAAGTCTATACGCAACATTTTGGTCTTCGAGCCCGATTTTCTAAATTGAATCACTTTTAAGACCTTTTAATAATTACTACAGTTCATAATCAGTCAAAATTGACATACATTCTTGCATTTTCGCCCGCATTAATTTAACTTATTAATTAATCGCGCGGGTTTAACTTTCCAGTGACAAATTGCGTCAATTGTTTTTTATTGATTGGGTAATATATTCTTAATCTCCATCAGCAATTATTATTATAATAATTATATTGTATAGATACCTGTAGGTACCTACTGTGATTCTTATTTAGGTACGTATGTAAACACTTCTCTTGCACGCATTATTTGCAGGTCGTGTTAGGTAGGTACTAGTTTCTCCAGATTTTTTGTGCCAATATCGAGCGAGAGGTTCCACAGCTGCAGCTGGCTGGAACACAGTGAACACACCTGTGTTGTAATCGATTCATAATATTTTATTGCTTTGATTTGTCTACATTTTAGTCATTTTACATTTACCCCTAAATAGGTAGATAGGTTTGTATTCTGTTTCGTGGATGTATTGCGTAAAATTCACGCAGTGTAAACCCCGTAAAATGTCGTGTACTGTGGATAAGGCAAAAATCATCGCTGAAATTAACTTATCGAAGTTAAAATCCGTATTGGAGGTTGGTCTGAAGGCCAAGACTAATCCTGAAGATAAATTCGAATTTTATTCTGCGTTCAAAAATGCGTCTAACATTTATACCGAGTTTCAGTCGCTATGGTTTAATATGGTCATTGATGAAGCTTCTGAAAATTGGAAGTTACTGCGTGAGTTATCCGATCAGATTGACTGCGTTTTCTATAAAATCGAAGGTATTCATATGAGTCTTTCTCAGGTTGAACTTGAAGTTAAAAAATCCGAATCGCAATCGCTTCTCCTTGGTAAGGAATTATTAACGCGTGAGGAGGACAACGCGTCAAAGTACGCAAACGAAACTCGAGGTCGAGTACGTTTACCAAAAATTAATTTACCGCATTTTGATGGCGATCTAAAAGCATGGCCGTCTTTTCACGACGTATATGTCTCCTTAATTCATAATAACTGCGAGTTATCTTCCGTTGATAAGTTCCAATATTTGATCTCCACTCTCTCCAAGGAACCTTTGGCTCTCGTTCGTCATCTTCCATTAACTGAGGAAAATTATTTGATCGCATATGATACACTAATTGATAGATATCAGAATGAAAGGCAAATATGCTGTTATTGGAATACGATTGTTAACTCGTCAAAGTGTCAACCAAACTCGACTCAGTCGTTAAGGGATCTTCTTAATACTTTCAATGAGAATATTTCTGCTCTACAGAAATTCTCTAATTTAGATTTGTGGGATTTCACGCTTTTTAATTGGCTACTTCACAAGGTCGATGATTCCACCCGCAAGAGGTTTGAGTTAAAATTCGCGCAGGAGGAATTCCCTAGTTTTGACGATCTGAAATGTTTTTTGACTAGTCAGTGTCGTGCCTTAGAAACTCATGAGATGAGTATGCCTTCAAGGTCGTCCAATAAGCACGTCTCAGACCCCAATCAAGCAAATTCGCGCCTTGCAGACAAACGCAAACCACATACATTTATGGTGTCATCTGCCGAGCAGTGTCAAAAGAGTAGTCATATTACTTCTTGCTCATATTGCAATGACAAATCGCATTCTATCCAAAAATGCAATGCGTTTGTAAATTTGTCCCCACATAAGAGGTTCACAACCGCTAAGGCCGCACGCTGGTGCACCAATTGCCTAAGTGATTCGCATTTATTTTCGGCATGTCAGTCTACATTCACATGTAGACAGTGTGCTGGTAAGCATCACACATTGCTACATTTCTCTAAATCTTCCGACATGAACGGAGGTTCGAATAATAATACGGCTCCTACTGAGTCTCCCGCTCAAGCTTCCAAAACGAACGCTTCTCCTTCACTTGCTATGTCCTCAATAGGAAAGCATTCGGGGTTGTCTCAATCGGTATTATTGGCAACAGTTCGATTACAAGTCCGTAATAAATGGGGCAACTACCAATCCGTGAGAGCGCTCTTGGACTCGGGAAGTCAAACGAGTTTCATAACAGATCGCTGTCGCAAGCGTCTGGCGCTTCCTCTTATTCCTTTGTCATCACCGATCATTGGTGTCGCTCATACATCTATAACTTCTTCACACGGTGTTGTGAATTGTTCAGTTCGCTCCGATGGATCCTCGCCAATTAGTTTTAATGTGTCTGCAATGGTATTACCATCTATATGTTCGAATTTACCGACCATAACATTATCTGCTGATGCGTGCTTTGACAATTTGAAGCTCGCTGATCCCTCTTGGCATTCCCCTGGTCCCGTTGACATGCTGCTCGGAGCTGAAGTTTTCGCCCTGATTGTCAAGGAGGGTGTAATGGCTGGCGATGGTAATAGACCTGCTGCTATTAATACCATATTTGGTTGGGTTTTGTTAGGTCCAACTTCAGCTACATCTGCGTCGCCCGCACATTCCTTTTTTGTCTCAAATTCAAATGAGCCCTGTCTTAATGGCACTTTAAAACAGTTTTGGAGTCTTGAGGAGGTTTCTGTCAAACCAATTATTGCTCCTGAAGATAAAGAGGTGGAAGATTTGTTTGTAAATAGTCACTTTCGCGAACCTTCTGGACGCTTCGGAGTGTGCTTGCCCTTCAAGGACTCTCGATCATTACCGACCTTTGACGGTTCCATCGAAATTGCCGATCGCCGTCTTCTTGCTCTTGAACGTAGGTTGTCGAAGCAACCTGAGATACGAGATATGTATCACAATTTTATGCAAGATTACTTAGACGCTGGACACATGTCCAAACTCACATCTACTCCTCCGCATCCTAATGCTTATTTCATACCTCACCATTGTGTTATGAAATCCGAAGGTAGTTCTTTCAAGATTCGTGTTGTCTTTGACGCTTCCGCCAAGGATAATAACGGAAGTTCGCTCAATAGCACTCTGCTTACTGGAAGCAAATTGCAAGCCGATATATCGGTTATTTTATTGCTTTTTCGTATACCAATTTATGTCTTCACCTGCGACATCCGCCAAATGTACCGTCAAATTTCAGTTGAGAAATCCCATTGTAGTTATCAGCTGATTCGTTGGCGTTTTGACCCGCAGAAGGCAATAGAGACATACATTTTATGTACTGTTACATATGGCGTCTCTAGCAGTCCTTATCTGGCTATCCGATGCTTACTCCAGCTAGCTCATGAGGGCCAGGATCAATTCCCCCTCGCCGCCGAAGCCATAAATCACAACCTTTACGTTGACGATTTTGCTTTAGGTGCTGACGATCTTGCTTCTACTATAGAAATGCGAGATCAATTGATCCAGCTATTAAAGCTGGGATGTTTTGAATTGCGAAAGTGGGCATCTAATCACTCAGAGGTGTTGAGTGGAATCCCTGAAATGCATCGTCAGACACAAGCATCTGACTTCGATCCGGAGTCAGAATCGGTGGTTAAGATTCTAGGCCTTCAATGGCAAGCTAGTTCGGACTCATTTTCTTTTAGGGTCAACCCAATCAATACTGACTGCTCCAAGCGATCGATTCTTTCGGAAATTGCCCGAATTTATGACCCCCTTGGGTTTCTCTCTCCAGTTACATTCTTTGCTAAGCATTTGATCCAACGTCTTTGGGCTTTGGGCTTAGATTGGGATGATCCTCCACCCGTTGATATTTGCTCACAATGGCAAGCTTATAAGGCTTCACTATCGAAGCTAAGCAATGTGAAAATACCTAGATGTTTAAAGCCTGCGACTTTCGTGGAATGCCAACTACACGCTTTCTGCGATGCCTCTGAGGCTGGTTACGCTTGTGTAACATACTTCCGTTTTGTGGACAATTATGGTAATATTCAAGTTTCGTTGATAATGGCAAAATCAAAGATCGCTCCCCTCAAAAGGATATCGATTCCACGCCTCGAGTTATGTGCCGCGTCTTTATTGTCGGATGTAGTATTCTTCATTCTTACCACGTTTAATGATCGCCTAATGATCAATCACGTTACCGCATGGAGTGACTCTACCGTTGCTCTATCATGGATACGATCATCCCCACACAAATGGAAAACATTTGTGGCCAATAGGGTGAGCCACATACAAGATGTTGTCCCTCCTGATCGATGGCGCCATGTTCCATCAGCTGATAATCCCGCTGATCCGGCCTCGCGAGGTCTCCTTCCCGAAGGGATGTTGTCATGCTCGCTTTGGTGGGCGGGTCCCCAGTGGCTCAGTCAACCGCCTTCAATGTGGCCGTCAGATTTTTCACATTCTAATGATACCCAAGAAGAAATTAAGACCATCTCCCTCCTAACAGAAATTACTCCGACGGAAATTGATGACCTTCTTGTTCGTGTATCCTCTCTAACTAAGATTCAGCGTGTTCTTGCGTATTGCTTCCGCTTTATTTACAATTGTACAAACTCTTGTAGGAGGCACGGAGCGTTGACCTATTCCGAATTGCATCATTCTTTGCTGATTATGGTTAAGACTGTGCAGTCAGTCGCTTTTCAATCTGAAATTGCTCAGATTCGACAGGGGTCTTCTATCCCAAAATACTTGCAGAGGTTATCCCCTTTTATTGATGACAAGGGAATCCTTAGAGTGGGAGGTCGTTTGGTAAACGCAACTTTGCCCTTTGAGACCAAACACCCTGCTCTTTTACCGGGTAAACACAGGCTCACTGAATTGATAATTCGAAATATTCACGAACTTAATGCTCATTCAGGAGTTAATACCACGATGTATTTGGTTGAACAGAATTTCTGGGTGCTTTCGGCGCGAAAGGTAATTCGCGGCTTGCTAAGTAAATGCAACCGTTGTTTCCGTACACGTCCTACTTGCATTGCCCCTCCTATGGGTGATCTTCCATCGCTTCGTGTAAGCCAACTTAAAGCTTTCAGTGTCGTAGGGGTTGATTATGGTGGTCCTTATTCCATTTTATTATCTCGCCGTCGTGGTTCTAAGACACAGAAAGCTTATATCTGCATATTCGTTTGTTTTGCTACCAAGGCCCTCCACGTCGAAGTCGCCTTCGACTTGTCCGCGGAGGCCTTCCTCGCTGCGCTTAGGCGTTTTATTGCTCGAAGGGGACGATGCTCCCAAATATTCAGCGATTGCGGAACAAATTTTGTTGGCGGTAATAAGGAACTCGTGTCTAATATGAAGAATGCCGTTGAAAGTGAAGCTATTGAATGGCGATTTCACCCCCGTCTGCTCCTCATTTCTCTGGACTTGCGGAAAGTGGCATTAAGTCAGTTAAGACTCATTTGTCACGGGTCATTGGTACCCAGATACTCACCTACGAAGAGTTGTCCACTCTATGCATACAGGTTGAAGCATTGCTCAACTCTCGACCGTTATGCAGTGTCTCTGCGGATCCCAATGATCTCAGCACTCTTTCACCAGGGCATTTCCTTACGTTAGAGCCTTTGACAGCTCCCCCCGACCCTGATTTGTCTCATCTACGGTTGTCGCGCCTATCCCGTTGGCAATTAGTTCAACGTCTGCACCACGATTTTTGGTCACGATGGCGCAATGAATATTTACATAATCTACAGGGTTACTGGTAACTGGATACATTCCTTTGGTGATCTGATAAAACAAGAGGTAAGGAGTAAATTAACCCCAACATGCACTATACAAAACTCAATAGATTTTGAGATATTTCGATTTTCAACTTTTCTTAAAAAAATGGTTTCAGATGTCTTGAAATGTAATTTTCAAAAAATCTACTTTAACTTTTTGATTTTTTTTTTGCTGGAATACTTGTCCAATACTATGCTTCCTTCTGGAATAAAAAATATCCTGAGGTATTTCGATCGTGTAAAAATTTCAAAGAAAAACTTTCACAAACTATTTTTTTTAAATAAGATTTAAAAGTTTTCACAAGTTATTTTCGCAAAATTGTCAAGGCAACTTGCGTACAAATTGTTACAAATTGTCAATTGTTAAAAACTTAAAAAATCACCGCTCAGAACGACCACAGATGTGTCGTCCGCAAATTGACATATCTTCATTGGTTCAAGTCTCTTCTGTAAGTCATTACTGTACAATAAAAAGAGAAGAGGTCCTAAAATGGATCCTTGAGGTATCCCGGATGTAGTCGAGAACTCATTTGAAAAGCTCTCAGCCAACACCCCCTCGCCACTAGATTGAATGCACACCCTGTACTTTCTCTCATTAAAAAATGATCTAAATCAAAATATCATGGTTCACCATATCAAATGCTCGTTGCAAGTCAAAATAAACGCCCATTACATTCAGTCCTTCGTCGAGGTGATTAGTTATTTCCCGCACACTCTCAAAAATCGCGCTGTCCGTGGATCTACCCTCAATAAATCCATGCTGAACGCTTGAAATTGATTTATACTTAATCAAATACTTGTAAAGTCTTGAGCAAATTATTCTCTCAAAAACCTTGGAAAATGAAGAAAGCAGTGACACTGGTCTATAATTACTAATCTCACCTTTATTGCTCTTTTTATACACGGGCACAACTTTTGCAACCTTTAACGAGTCGGGAAAAATCCCCATCTCGATGCTCGAGTTAATAACGTGCGTCAAAGGTTTGCTGATATACGATGCTACTGATTTTATTATTTTTGGTGGGATCTGATCTAGTCCACACGACATTTTCGGTTCCATTCCCATCAAAATGTGGCCCACCTCGACCTCGTCTGTGGGTTCTACAAAAAAAGAATTAATTATACAAAATTTAAACCGTCCAATCCCAAGGCTCGGTACCCAGCAGCGGAGAAGTGCTTCGCGAAGGCTTCAGCCACCTGCGATGGATTTGAGATCTCACTTTTACCCGTCAAGATTTTCCATAGAGTCTTAGATTTATTCCCTGAATTAGTAACCACACTATCATGCAAAGCAACCCTACAATCCCGCAAAATCTTCCTAAAAATTGCACGCTTATTTTTGTATACAGTGCATTTATTTTAAGTGTTGCCATAGGGAATAGCATGTAAAAAAATACACCCTATGTTAACTTATGTTGTCTTGTACTTTGGAAGTCGTTTTTAATTTTCAATAATAGTACACGTCATCTACTTTACAATACGGCCTTTCAGAAAAGCCGGTCATTGTTCAATTTTATGATACAGGCTGTCCCATTGAGGTGAAAAAACTGCAAGAAACGGTAAGAGATACGAAGTCGGTTAAATTACAAAAAAGTTGCGCTGTTTTGAGACGAGTATTTGGCAATTTTTTTTTGCTCAATATTCCCAGAATTTCCTGAAATATCCTGAAAAAACTTGAAACATGCAGTTTTATTATTTTAGCCATATCTTCTTTATTATTTAAAAAAAATTATTATTTTTTTGTAGGTTTACATAAGCCGTAATGAGCTACTTATTTGACGTTTCAAAAATTTCCAAAGCCGACTAGATCTTGGGATTTCCAAAGTCAACTTTGGTTTTTCTTATTACCGCCATATTGTTTTTCATGCCATTCGCTATAGAAAAAAATCAAGGAAACAAAAAAATCCATCACATTGCAAATAAATTTGAAAAAAAATTATTCTTCTTTTCCAAAAATAAAGAAATTTTTTTTTACCGAATGTCAAAAAGTGCATTTTTTAAGTGTAGTCATAGGTTACACCCTATATTAACTTATGTTGTACCCATTTGTAATTTAGAAGTCGTTTTAAATTTTCAACAATAGTACCTACATGCATGTCATGTAGGTACTTTACGATACAACATGTCAAAAACCGGTCCTTTTTAAATTTTAATATTTAGTCCTCAATTGAATTAAACTTTAATAAAGGAGTCAGAATAAACAAAGTGAGTTAAAATTATTAATTTTTTAGAGAACATGTGAACATTTTTTATTCATAAATAAAAACAACAATAAAACCCAAATAACTAAATTACAATGGGTACAACATAAGTTAATATAGGGTATAACCTATGACTACACTTAAAAAATGCACTTTTCGACATTCGATAAAATTTTTTTTTTCTTTATTATCGAAAAAGAAGAAAACTGCACTGTTGCCTGTATAAAAACGCTGCAATTCAATTGTTCGTGAGTGATTGCTGGTATTGTTATCGTTCATTCTTACATCATGCATTTATATTGTCTATGATAACTTTGTATTCTTTTTCTTGTTATGAAGCCTATTCTAATATGGGAATATAACCTGTTGAATAGTTGTAATCAAATAAATAAATAAATAAATAAAAATTTCAGGAAATTCTGGGAATATTGAGAAAAAAAAAATTGGCAAATACTCGTCTTAAAACAGCGCAACTTTTTTATAATTTAACCGACTTCGTATCTCTTACCGTTTCTTACAGTTTTTTCACCTCAATGGGACAGCCTGTATCATAAAATTGAACAATGACAGGCTTGTCAGAAAGGCCGTATTGTAAGGTAGACGACATGTACTATTATTGAAAATCAAAAACGACTTCCAAAGTACAAGACAACATAAGTTAACATAGGGTGTATTTTTTTACATGCTATTCCCTATGGCAACACTTAAAATAAATGCACTGTATATAAGTACTATCAATAATTGCTGATCCAGTGGAACGATAGATTTTATACAAATCTCTAATACAGTACAACCTCTTTTTTTTCTCTTTTTTCTGGTGCATCAAAGAATAACCAGCCCAACCACCCTAATAAACATCACATCAAATGTTTTTGCTGGGAGAACTTCCTAACAAAGCACTCAAAGCAGAAATAGGTGCTAAGAAACAAAAAAACCATCAGGAATGATTTTCCTATACATAATTGTGACTTAGCATAATTTTTGTCACCTACTTATTCATGCAGACAAAATGAACATATTGTCTATACATATATAATATAATAGCATATTATGCATATGTAATATTACATATGCATATAATATGCACATGAAATTACATTTTTTCACATATATCCAGTAATCCGGACAAATCGCTAATCCGGACATACCTCGTGCATTTAATTGTCCGGATTAAAGAGGTTGTACTGTACTATCAGACTTTCACATAGTTATTCCTAACATAATTATATCTCATTCTTCTTTCATGCTGTTTTCTTTTATTCAATGGGAAATTCTTTTCAAAGTAATACTTGAATACCTTAAAAAAGCTATCATATTTCTGACTGGGGCTTACCGTCTCGTACACCTCCCTCCATGGTTCATGTGACATTTCGTCTTTAAAACACGCAACCTAACACTACTAAAACATCGTTTTTATTCACAAAAGCATCCCTTCTAACAGTAGGGTCAGCTAAAACAAAATCTACAAACTGAGCATCATGATCAGATAAGTAGAATTCTGATACTCCACTATCACAAGTAATTTCCACACGTAAATCAGAAAAAAATGTTATCGACCAATGTTTTTGAGGTAGGTGTAACCCTAGTATATCCATAATAATATGTTGCCTAATATTATACGTGGCCAACAAATCCACGATGGAATTACTTTCGTAACTTCTTACTGCAAAGTCTGTATTAAAGTCTCCACACACCAATATGAAAACTTTCTTCTTGCTTATATAAGAAAGCAACTCAGTCATTTTTGCAATAAACACCTCCAAATTGCCGGAGGGCGGTCTATAAACACATACACAGATAATTGTGATATTCACAAAAACCAGTTTTACGCAACAATACTCAAATTGACTGTCCTCTGCTACGATAGGCAAATCGAGCACCACAGCATTGTCCATGTTCCTCTTCACGTATATCGCAGCACCACCACCTCGTTGATCGATTCTGCAGTGTCCTGTGGACCACCTGTAGTCATGCAGTTGATATATTTCTTTTACTTGTGATTCCAGCCAGTGCTCAGTGACACATAATACATCGGGGCTTGAATTTCGCAAAGGCTTCGTCCAACTCGGTGCGTTTTTTTCTCATGCTCTGCACATTGACATGCACTACCCTCAATAAGGTGTTTTTGTTACCTCCCTTTTTTAGTCCAACTTAGTTAACTTGATCTGCAAGCTCTGTTTCAGCTGCGACTGAAAAAACTGCTTTCCGCCTCATTGAAGGTCCAGAAACATTTTTATTTTGTCTTCTTTCTTGCATAGTTGTTCTGGGAATAATAAATCTTATAGCAGCTTGCCTATCTGATAACCCATTGGCAACGGCATTCAAAGATGCTTGTTACAAACTGTTCCGGTGTCCAAGAAGCTGTTCTCTGTGTCTTTCTAATGTATGTACGTGGCGCCTGTAATAATAAAAAAATCTTTTTATTTTTTTTTTATTTTAATAAATTAGTTACCTAACAAGATGGGGTAATATCGGCAGGACGCCATTTCTCCTTTCCGACCGGCCCACATTACCCCGTATGCGCATAATGTGACTACAAGTCTTTTGTAAATTTACGATTGGGATTAAAGCCAAAATACATAATAGGATATAAATAAAAAACCTTTTAAAACAATTATACATTGTACCTTTGAAATTGTAATTTTCTTATAACAAATCTTGCAAAATTAGATTTCGATGTAACCATGTGTTCTCACTATGCCGTATGATGACCGAATGAAGTGTGGCTGCTTTACAAACTTTTTCAGCAATCAACAACGCACACAAAATTTTCTGCGATATCTGTAAAATGGTGCAAGTGCGAGGCCTGTATTACCCCACTGGCCGGGATTACCCCGCCTTGCCCTAATAATTTAACTTACTGAATAATCACAAGCTTTATCGTCATTTTGGCAGGAGCATAACTATTTTAACGAAGTATAGGACTGAAAATCCCAAAAGCCTCCCAAGGGGGCCAAAATATCTTTTTTAAGGAGAGAACACCGGTCTCAACTATGTAGATAAAACAAAGTCGGTCCAATTGATGTGTGTAGGCTTTCACGGTCGAAAATCGTAATTGATTCCGGGCTGTTGTGCCGTGGTCCATGACAATTTGTAGGGATGTCAGCGGGTACCCTGGTACCCGGGTAGACCCGGGTGATATCCAAATCGGGTCCGATTTTCAAGAACCGGGTACCCGATAAAAATAGTAGATTTAGATAGTTCTTCAGAGAAACCATAATAAGAAAACAAGAACGAGCCATAATAATAATATAATTCAGAAATCTAGAACATCTGTTCACTACTACTAACCCTCTCAAAAATGTATCATTCTATTCTAAACTATGATGAACTTCTTTTATTATCATTCATTCAATATAGGGAATCACTAGAAACACACGTCCACATGCAGGACAAACAGGTTTTCAGAACTCTCGACTTGACCTAAAATCTGCTTTATAGGGATGGGCAACCTCGTAAAACCATTAAAAAAAACATCCAGTAATCCGGTATGTACCCTCAACTCTACCCTCAACAGGCGGAGCGACCGCCTAAAAAACCCTGAAATACCTACTTATCACCAGTGAAGTGGATGAAAATTATTAATGCAAATTAATAGGGATGCAACGAATACCGTTTTTTGCCGAATACCGAATACCAATATTCGGCCGGCCGAATACCTATTATGGTTTTGTGAAATTTTTAATTCCTCTAACAGGCTTCTTTGTCTTTATTTTATTTGAGGGTTGTCCAACTTGTCCATAACCAGTTTTTTACATGCATCTTTCAGTCAATGATGTGCTTTATAGGTTGGATTTTAGGTACCTAATAAAACAGTAAATTCTCCGAAATGAACATATTGTTGGGTGTTTTTTTTTTGACTTGAATATTTGACTGTTTCATTTTCTTATTGAAGCTTTATGTTTAGGCAGAACAATAACAGTAATTAAAGTAAGCAATTTCTATAATTTCATTAATTTCCCGGGTATAATAAAACACAAGAGGAACAATGTCTAAAATTCAAAAGTGAAGTGTAATTTATTATTGATTTATAGCCCATTAGTCAACACTGGAATCTGATCATGAAGTCATCCCATATTTCCATTATTGTTGTTTGTCTCTTTTGGTGAAATGGGTAGATATGTACTTTGTCCTTTTCTTTTAGATATACTAGCCTTTCCCCTAACCATTGAGTAAGTGGTTTGTTTACAAATTGAAAAGAACCCACTTAATTCTTTTAAGTTTTTGTTATTAAGCGTCAAGTGTTCACTCCTTATTCAAACAGCAGTCTCATAAAATAGAAATAATGACCGCGTACCCCATTCGAACCCACTATGCTCAAGTTTATTTTTTGATTCGAATTTTTTTTTATTCTTCTAGTTTAAGCTTGGTTTATGCAACCCATTTTGTGTAATTTTGGATTCTCTTCAATTTATGTCTCTTATACTTTTGCTGTAAAATAACCAGGGAAGCTGGAATGGTCATTATATACATCCGCGGCTCCTACAGTTTCACTATGGAACTTATATAGGGGTGGAGAACATACCTATAGTAACACCAGGAAGGTATTCATTTGCTGGGCAAATGAAAGGGAAAGCCACAAAACGGTGTAAAAAAATGGTTTTGAGAGTGCGGAGGGAGTGCGGTCCTGACAAGAGGCACCGATTAGATGCCGCGATCCCGGATAAAACCACTTCACCATAATTGCCAAGCATTCTATTCTGTGTTAGAGGCTCACAGAGGCGGACTGAGCGATATATCCGCTTTCATTACGTGTCCAGTTCGCACAGGGATTGATGCAATGATTTTCGGATTATAAATTCAAAATAAATGCAAAATTCAAAATAAAAATCGTGGTACTGTTATTTTCGAAGATTTTCCTTGCCCTGAAAGTGAAAAAAAAAATAGAAATTCGACCGTAGTGCCAAAGAGGCCTTAGTTGTGACCTTAATATTAGTTTGCCATGGCTGTTTTTACTTTCTTACCCACCCAGCACCCCTATTTCGCTCCTCGGTCCCGAAAAAATTGATGAAACTTAGGAGCCGCGGATGTATACAATTACCACTGGAATTTGCAAAAATGCCGTTTTTTACCGTAATTTAAAAATTACCGGTCGTCGATTCAACACCCGTTGTTTTAATTATTAGTTTAATTATTAGTTTTAATTTTTTTTCGGGTACCCGTCAGGTACCCGGGTTTTGTTTTCGGGTACCCGGGTTTCGTTTCCGACCGGGTACGACATCCCTAGGTTCAAAATTTTAATTGATAATAATTTCAAAAGTTTAGTCTGTCTGTCTCATACAGTCTAGGTAAACGTTACGAGCAAGCTTGATGTTTTTCTCAGTGTTAGAATGGTGACTTGATATCAAAGGCAGATCTTGTAATAGTTTGTAAACCTGATTTTTAGTATTATTTTATTTTTTTTTCAGTCATGGAGATCTGTATTCCAGCATCTGTTTTGAAAAGTACAGACTCCTATGAAGGAATCGAGATGGAATCATTGAAGGTGTCTCTGAATTCAAAACGACGAACCAGACCGTCGTCGAATCACCGGAACAGAAGACTTCCGAAAACCAGGAAATGGTAATTAACAGCCTCCCATCAGTTAAGAATTCCCGGAAATCAGAAAGAAACTGGTACGTCAGGAATGTGTGTATCAAAACACAAAGAAAGATTAATTGAAAAGGAAGAAACGAAAGGACGGAAGCAACGAGTGGTGACAAGAGCTGTGTTCAGAGGAATGCGACTCAGAACAGAAGGCAAGTTGGCAAACATGCTGCAGGGAGTCAGATGAAAAGTAGCTTGACCGGCAGAGAAGGTGAGTGGTTCATTCGTTAACCAAGCAAGTTGATTTGCTATCCTCGAAAAAAAAAATTGAGGACAGCATTCAGGGAGTGCTTGCGTGATTGAAATCACAAAATTGAAATCCGGTGATCTGGAATAGTGAATACAAGGAATACTTGAACTTCTGTCCAAGATTTGCTAATTCTTAATTTTAAATTTTTAGGTATAGGAAGACATGGTAGCCTTTCAAAGCACTTGCCCCCTTGACACCCGATTGTTTGGAGACTCACCTTCCCTTCTGGCTGCCAAGAGAGTTGACCGCTATCAAGCGAGCCGAGCGGATTGACAAAGATAGTGGATCAGAGTTGGTTAGGAGGTGAGTAACGTGCTTAAGATTCAAGAAGTTTGCTTTTCGCAATGTCCATTTTATGGGTTGTTTGCTGGTCTTTTTTTAAACATCAATTAACCAATTGTTATTCCTTTATGGTTATAGATATAAAATAAATCAAGTTCTTATGAATTGGGAAAGACCATTCATTCAATAAATCTTATAATAGAATTTAAATTTGACAAATTTAATAATAAAAAAGGTTCTTAACTACTGTCCTGGCTCCGCACACCATCATGCAGAAAATGGCCCAACAATGTGCGTGCTTTAACGTGAATCTTGGTTCATATCATAACCCTTGACGTGTGCGATTCTCTTAGAAGGTTTTGAGATTTCTAAGACATTAAAAAAAAAACAGGAAACAAAAATTGTGGCTAATTGGAACTCCAGCTCTGTGTCAGACCGAGATCTTTTCACCTTACCCTTGTAATTATTAAAATGACTTTTCTACCTGATCATCAAGTCTGATGGCCAACTTGAATTTTCGATGATTTTAAGTAACACATTTCCAATACGAGGTTTTAGTTGTTCGGGTTTTTGTTGAGTATGCGAGAATATGCGGTGGAAGATATACAGGGTGTTAAAAAAAAGTATCGAATATTTGGAGAGGGTACAGCATGGACCAAAGGAAGTCAAAAATTCTTAACACGTTCACTGCGCGACTGATTGTTATAGACTTTCATTTTGAACGGAACGAGTCATATGTGTCTCGTTGATCACTTCCCTATCAGGCGACACGAGTAGTATATGACTCTTTGTCATGCTTATAATTGATGACGTCCTGTGACATCGGCAACTTTATGCTGACAATAATGTCGGTGTGGACTCTTTATACAGAGGTCACTGAGTCTTTGATAGTTGGCCGATTCACTCAATATTTTTTATTTTTTTATTTTTGCCACAGAATTACAACTCAAAATATTCTGTATACATCCTACCAATGTCTTACATTTAACTTATGTTCTACTTAAATTCAAGAAGATACACACTGCAAGGAGGTAGTAATACCTGTATGCAGTAGTGGCCCGAGAACTATAACTGTAATCCCAGCCCTAACCCCAGCCCCATCCCTATCCCCCTCCCCAATCAGAATATTTCACTGTCTGTTTAGTCTGTTCCAACCTGATAGCTTTTCCTTTATACTGCGATAACTTCCATTTCTCGTTGTTTTCAAGTCATTGAATACCTTTATTGCTACATATGTATGTTTCCTCATGCCACTGTTAAGTTTGCTCACCGGAAAAGGGATGGACCTATTTCTAGTCACACTCCTGCTTCTTTGATATATTTCATTTAATTTACAATATGAAAACATCAATGCTTCAATCTCAAAGTTTTCACTTATACTCGTAGGTTTTTTATATAACTACCCATTTTCCAACTTTTGTGTCTCTAACTATAACTTTCAATGTTCTTCTCTGAACAGAATCGAGCATTTCAATTACATTCCTATAAACACTTACCCAAGCTATAATCCCATAAGTAAAAATGCTATTAAATAATGCGTAGTGTATTTGCAGGAAATTACCGATATTCACAACAAATGAAAGTTTGTAAAACACATAAATCAGGTATACTCGGTGGAAGGAATATTTGAAGGCCCGGAGGCTATGTACCTAGCGACACAAAGAGGATTAAAGCGTAACATCGTAAAGACATTATTGCAAGCAATAATGCTATAAGACCTTTTTCTGCAGGGTAGTATTCCAACAATATTAATTTTATCTTCAGGAAAAAATGTGCTTTTCATGCATTAGTCAATTTTTATAAAATTGTCAATTAAGTACCTACATATTACACTGCCAAGGATTTATGGTGGGAAATTAATCCCCTGCTTTAAAACAAGCGCCTATTAGGTACATAAAAATGTAAATCAAGTAAAGTTGTTTCTTACAGTTTCTAAATTTTGAATTATACCGAGATACGGTCCTGGTCAGACACCCGTCTCTATTTACTTTTCAATGTTGGTTGTCCCTTAATCTCTTAAGTAAACATTGCAAGAAGATTTACGAGAGTTCAAATATTGTTTCCACCTAGTATACTTTGTTCTTTTTACTATTCCCCCCTTCACATGCTCCTCCCATTTAAAATTATAGTCAATTATTACCCCCAAATATTTAGTGGTCGTACTCTCTGTACTTCCCGAATGTTATAATTTTTACTAGGACATTATTTCCATCTCTATAATCTCTTGTTAATACAGATTCATCTGCTTCAAATAATTTGATCTCTCTGGTTCCTCTATAATATTTATTTAGTTTATCTTGAACTTGTGCTACCTTTTCCCCCACTTTTAAATTTTTACTAGGTAAGACTCTACTAAATCTAGTTTTAAGAGATCTACCGAATATTAGCTCAGCTGGGCTTAATCCAGTGGTACAGTGAGCAGTTGTTCTATAATCGAATAAAAATCTGCATAGAATCAGGGCTTTATTTATCCTGTGTTTTGTTTTCACCTATATAGCTCTTGTTCTATAATCGAATAAAAATCTGCATAGAATCAGGGCTTTATTTATCCTGTGTTTTGTTTTCACCTATATAGCTCTTTCTTAAGAGCACTTTTGACTGTTTTCACAGCATTTTCGGCAGCACCGTTTGATGACGGGTGAAATGGTGGACTAGTTACCGGCTTAATTTGGTTCAACTCCAGAAATTTACAAAATTCAGAAGAGGTAAATGCACGACCATTGTCAGAAACTACAGTTGTTGGTAGACGGAATCTTGCAAATAGGCTTCTTAACACTGCTAAGGTAGCACCTGGCGTAATATGCGTCATAGGAAAAACTTCCAACCATTTAGTATGCGCATCTAAAATTACCAAATAATGCTTTCCACAGTACGGTCCCATAAAATCTCAAATGTAACCTTTCCCAAGGTGTGTTTGGCCATTCCCATGGGGTAAGACTTGCTTTTGGTGGATTATCCACAGTGTTCAGACCACCAAACCCATTCTTTATCTTTTTTCAATAGCTGATACAGGGGATGTAAAATTGTCGCTAAATTATACAGGGTGTCCCAGACTTAATTGACCAGGCCATATCTCATATACAGGTTGAGATAATCGAGCCGAATAAAAGGCATATTATTATAATTTTTCAAGCTGTATAACATGACAGCATGAAAACAACCCCCACTCCAACATCCCCTAAGTTACAGCCCCCACCCTTAAAAAAATGAATAGCACCCTGTATATATTTTTGTATATTCAAAACCAGTATTCGATTCTCTATTCAGATGATTTTTCAGATTCAAAATTGGTTTAGAAATAACCAAGAAAAAGATCATCAAGGTGGTCATGACTTTTTATCTTAACTTTCTCTGGATGACTTTTGCTGTCAAAATTTATTCATAGTTTTTAACAGGCAGGTGATAGTTATTATTATAATTAAAGTCCAAACAATTTATTTGATAATTCTGATTTGTTGGGAAATTTTAAAAAATAAAACAAGAGATAAAGCACTTTATCATGAACCTTAATGATGACTGTGACCTGCTAATTAAAAACTATGACCAAAATATTGATAAATTTTGGCAGCTAAAGTCATTCAGGTAAAGTTAAGATAAAAAGTCATGACCACCTTGATGAACTTTTTCTTGGTTATTTCTGAACCAATTTTGAATCTGAAAAATCATCTGAATAGAGAATCGAATACTGGTTTTGAATATACAAAAATATATACAGGGTGCTATTCATTTTTTTAAGGGTGGGGGCTGCAACTTAGGGGATGTTGGAGTGGGGGTTGTTTTCATGCTGTCATGTTATACAGCTTGAAAAATTATAATAATATGCCTTTTATTCGGCTCGATTATCTCAACCTGTATATGAGATATGGCCTGGTCAATTAAGTCTGGGACACCCTGTATACAAATTTGCCATAATAATTAATTAATCCTAAGAGTGATTTTAATTGTGTGACTGTATTTGGTTTAGGAGTATTTTTAATTGCGTCAGTTTTGCTCTTACATGCATGTAAACCATTTTTGTCGATTACATACCCTAAATACTCGATGCTGGGTTGGAAAAATTTACATTTTTTAGAATTTACCTTTAGTTCTGATTCAGACAATATTTTTAGTACATTCTCTAATCTTTGGTAGTGCATCTTATCTGTTGACCCAGTGTCATCAGTCAAGGAATACAACAATACCATCTAAGCCTGCTAATAAAGATTCCATGAGCTGTTGAAATTTTGATGGTCCACAGGCAACACCGTACATCAAGCGGTTGAGCCGAAAAAGCCCCTTATGCGTCGAAATCGTCAATAATTCTTTCGAGCTTGTATTTTGTATTTTGTATTTTGAGGGTGATTAAGTTACTGCGACCTAAAAGATCTATTGTATCCCCTCTACTGTGCTTCGCCTGGTGTGGAATCCCTTTAGTGAAGCACCCTCTCCAAGTCCGTTTCCTTGAGAAACCTCAGGATTTTGAGAGGATCAAGGTCGGGTAAGTTCCCTGCCTCTAGCTGGTGATGGCCCAGAATATTACTTCTTTTGAGTTCTATCGCATCGCAGTTGAGCAGCAGGTGACGTGGTCTCCTTTCCCGCAGAATCTGCAGACGTCATTTTCTTCTATGCCTAGCTTCCTCAGGTGTTCCTTGAGCTTGCAATGTCTCGTTAGGAATCCCGTCAGTGCTCTGTTAATTCTCTCGGTTAAAATTCCCGAGAAATTCTTTGGATTGTCTCAACCCCGAGAGGTTCCTCCAATGAGTTTCTCTCAGTTTTCTTCTTCCTTTTGGAATTCTGCTTGAAGAAAGTATCTTCGAAGCCACAGAATGGTTCTGGTCCTATGAAGGGTGTCGATGCTCCTTTTCTTGCCAATGAGTGGGCATTCTTCTTGCGCTCGAGGTCGTCTCGAGCACAAGGATTGTTTAGATTGCTGACTGTCTTGACGGGTGACAAGCCCCGCTCGGTCAGCAGTCTGTTTTGCGGTGATGTCCCGCAATTTCTTGGTTTTTTATTTCTTACCATGGTTGATCCCACGAGTAGCTAGGGAAGGGTGTTCCACCTATGCAGAGCCCCGCATGCAAAGGTGAGGGGATTGATACAGTGGGGTGCCCCCTGGTGCCCCAAGGTTGAATCCAGTAGGGCTGGTCTTCTATCCAGTCACGCATCCCATCAGCCTGGACCCCCTCCTTAGGATTTAGGTTTTTTTTTTAGTGAGGTTGTCTCCTCTTGGTTCCGGCAATTAAGCCGAGACCCCCGCATCTCTCTGTGCGCGGAACGTGACCACGACAACAGATGATACGGTATATCAGATAGTCCACAGTCGGACATCTCTGGCGCCGTTTCCCCTAGTGCAGACCTTTAGTCACGACACGACAACCAGGTTAGGGGAGGTGGTCCGCGGCAGGGTTTTGATCTACCAGTCTAGAATTTTACCTCCGACGAGCTTTATCACCACTGCTAACCTTACTCACTTACGATCATTGTAAGGCCTTCCCCCTATCCGCCACCTGGGGACGCGCCCGATGGGTACTCAACCGCACGGGTTCTTTCGAGCTTTCATCTACACACAATTGCTGGTATGCATCAGCCAGGTCTAGTTTACTATAGCTCTTACCACCACTTAGTGCACAGAATAAATCCTCGATCCTAGGCAGCGGGTACTGATCCACTTCTAAGCAAGGGTTGATTGTGACCTTGAAGTCTCCGCAGAGTCTCGCATCACCTCACTTCTTAAGAACTGGTACCACTGGAGTTGCCCATCTGCTGTACTTTATCCAGTTTGATAATACCTAAGGATAAGAGTCTGTCAATTTCATTTTCCACCTTATCTTTGATTGCAAAAGGAATTGGCCGCGCTTTAAAATATTTTGGACTGACATTATTATCCTTTAATCTAATGCTAACTGTCTGTTTATTAAATGTACCAATTCCCGGTGCAAATACTGACTGATATTTGGAAAAAAGTTCCCTTAATTTTTTCTCTTCATTATTGGTAATTGAAGCTTTGCGAATCCAATCTTATACATATTTAAGAAATCTCGACCTGCTATTGGAGGGCCTCCATTTTTCATCACGTTTAAATTTAAATTATTTGTAACATTTTGATAAGCCACCTTCACCGTGATAACACCGGTAGGCTTTACTTGCATTCCATTATAAAAATAAAATGATTTATCTGTAGGAAATAATTTACAGTGCTTAAATTTTGAATTGAAAACGTTTTCGGAAATTGCTGAATTACTTGCGCCAGAGTCAATCTGAAATTTAAGAGGAACCCCTTCAATCGACACTGCTATTTCAAAATCATTTGTACCCTTCTTTGAATTGATTGTAAATAAGTTTAAGTCATCAATATCCTCCACTTCTCTCGAATCATTTTCAGTTACATAAAAATGCGCTTTTGAACCCTTATTGTGACGGTGTGAATTATTATTTGAATTATTATTTTTATTATAACAAACTGAAGCTAGATGTCCCCTCATCTTACGAATTCTACAAGTACTATTAAAAAAAAAAAACACTTATCTTTTTCGTGATTACTCGTGCAGCAAACCTCGCAATGCTTTCCCGTAGAAGACGTTCCTAGCTTGCTGCTGCTCTCAACTGGATGTGATCGGCCTCGCCCCTTGGAAAATTGCCTTGCACCCCGTATGACTATCTCCTCAAAAGATGCTGCCACCTTTTCTTCTAACAAACGGTCCAGAATTGCACCTTTTTCAAATCTACAAATGAATTTATCTCGTAAGATGCCATCCAGTTCGGCTCCAAATTGACATCTTTTTTGCTAAGCTGCGAAGTCTCGCTGACCAATCTCGAGGCGATTCAGAGTCCAGCTTCATGGCCTGATAAAATTAATAACGCTCTGTCAGCGGTACTTGTTGCGTGGTAAAATGTTTGTCGAATTTCCCAATTAAATTTTTGTAAGTCACTTCTTCCGGTTTTGTTGGGCTGCCTAAGCTATACATCAACTTGTAGTCTTCTTCATCTAGGAAAGTTGAGTGAAATAGCACGCTTTTTCTCGTCCGCGGTTATTTCATTTGCCGCAAAATAATTTCCTAATCTAGCCTTACCTATATGTGGACCAGTCCGAAGTGATCAATATAAACTCCCCGAGATGACCAACAATTTTTTTTGTTAGGTGTCTGGCATTTTGATAACACGCGCGCACAAAAAATTAACTTTGAATTTAATAAGATTCTCGAGAAGAAGTAAAATATTATTTTAATTTTTCAAGCGTCAATGCACTGATTATCTTTAATTACTCAACATGATTTCACTTATATCCTCGTCGCCAATTTGTAGTGTTTTACCACTGCAGTACATTGAGTCTCATATAAGGGGTGATTAGGTTCATGTGAATAATAATTGCACACAGTGTGAACATTCAATGTTTACCCATTTAATTCCACCTAAGGACTGGCTCCGCTCACCGACTGCAGGTAAAAGGGGCCAGAATCTTTATATTATCCCCTTCTTTTACTTGCTCGGGCACATTATAAATGAGAAAATTATTTTCTCTGTACTTGCTATCATTAATCTCATTTATGATCAAAGGCAAATCAAATGAGAGTAATGAGACATCAGCTGACTGCCTAGCAGATTTGCCATTGACCAAGAAATCCTTACAACTGTAAACCATTAGATTGCTCACTTTTAGCTTTACAACACGAATTTCAGTGGCGACAGCCGAAGAGCAATTTTTGCCCGAATCCTCACAATCCTTATCATTACAATGAAATAGATTAATAAGGCAAACACAGCTAGAGAAAAAAACTGTTTTATTGTTATTTATTTATACAGTTTTTGGGATACAAACAGACACAGAGCTCAGAAATCTTCTTGCGCATCAGTCGCATAAATAGTAAAATAATGAACTTTTTGGCAAACCTATTGCGACTCGATTGAGAATATGTTCGCCGCTTTTTAAATTGGCTTTCTGTAATTTTTGATAGTCCGATCATATTAGCGTAGGTAGTGGTTTACTGTGAAAAGTGCATTTCATTTCGTTTGGAAACGTGCCTTAGGATGGATTTTTAAATTTAAGAACTGTGACGAACTCCGGCTTCTGGGAATCTTCACGGTTACGGTTACGTCGGTGTTACCACGGGTTGCTCGGGCGCCAGCTTTTTTCTGGAGGTGTGCTCCCCCGGGGAATTCTCGCTAATTTGTATTCCCAATTACCTGAGGTCACATAAAACGATACGTTGCCGTATCTTGGTCCCTAGGATAGCTCAGTGAAGAAGAGAGGAAAGCCAGGGGTCGTTTGAAGTTATCGCCGGTACAATGGTGTTCGGGAGAGCGGTCTTTAGGCGCCCCCTCGAGGAAATGCCGGGCTTCCCTTATAAGAGCGGAGCTGCAAGCGAGTTGATGCGAGATCGGTGCTGGTGCTGGTGGTAGTCAGTCGAGATACCTACCTACGTATTCCTGCCGGCGGTCAGTGCCGTTGCGCTCGGCTCGACGGGCGGTTGGAGCGTCAGATACACGGTACTGGTGTTGGTGCTGGGGCCGACGGTAGGCACAGATGAGCGAGGCTTATTTATGAGAATGCGGTGGTGCGGGGATCTCGGAATATGGCAGGTTTATTAAATATATAATTATTAGTAGCGGTGTGGAATAAGGGGGATGATTATAGACTGGTGCAGTTATGAATAATAATAACGCTTTATTTACACAAAATAATATAAATTCTAACATCCAAAAATAAATGATAATGAGATTAAAAAAAAGAAATCCAAAATATACAATTTATTAAATCAAATACTTATGCGGGGGTGACTCAATGCTCTGAAGGGCTGTGGTAAAAAAATCAAACTTTAACAGGGGTAAACGGTTATGTGAGAGTGAATGAGATCAACGGGGCTAGTTTGACAAAATAGTGATTGATTTCATATAACTAGATGCCTCTAATCGGGATACGGTTACCTAACTACACGGATTATGGTGTGGGGGTGTGGTGAGAGATCTGGGAGAGTCGGTTATGATGGAAATCTCTTAGGTACGGGGTTAATCGCCGGTCTCAGCTTCCCAGTCACAGGGGGAACCGCTTTTACTGCCTATCTTACGTCTAGAAGTACTAGCGGACCTTTCTGTGACCTTCGAGGGTGGCGATGGGCGTCGGGAATAACCAGAGAGCGGGTATGAACAGGGTTAGGATATCTACGACGAATTAACTGAATTAAATCGGGCACCTACCTCGGTATCGGTTGACGGGCGGTTACGGGGGGTACGAGGGTCTTCTTAATAACTCAAAAAAAAACTTTACTTCTGGTTCACAGCGGGACTCTATTCTAGCTTCAACGGTTCGGCAACTAGCGGAAACGTCGTCGGAGAAAAAGAGAGGCTGAGCGTTCAAAATCCGCCCGTATTTATACTCTCCCTATCTTATTTTTTGGTGGCTATCGCGAAGAAAAAATGGTAATCGGCGTTTTTACGTTGACTCTGGTTGATTACTGTCATGAATTGACTCTAAAATGCACCGAATTAGGTACCACTAAAATTTGCGAATGCATAAAAAATCTCAAAACTTCGTGAATTTACACAACTATAAAATTTAATGCGTCTTTGATTTTACAGGATCGATCGGAAATAATTATTATTGGGTTTTCATAATATTGAATCTATTTCTAATTGCTAATTATTGTAAAATGAAGGCGAAATTACACGACTTCATTACAGAACACAAAAAAATTTGGCAAAATTTAACAATTTTTACCCTCTTCTTATGCCCGCTACTGGCTAACTTATTTCAAAAATGCCCTTTTCTACACTACCTGTAAATTCGAAAAAAGTTACGAGAGAGTTTTAAAAATCGAAAGTTTGCAATTTTAGAGGAAAACATCGTTTAAAATAAATTTGATTATATCCATTATATTATATTTATATTATATATGTATATCCACTATTTTTCATATTTTTTGCTTCTTGAATTTTTTTAAGATTAAAGGCCATTAGTATAGTGTGTCTACTTCGGGGCACCTGGCGCACCATGTTGTATTGGCCTTACTCCTTGCCAGACAGACGTAAACGCCATTTATAAAATTATTCAGGAGACAGAAAAAACGTTTTAAATTTCTGTTTTTCATTATTTTTCAAAATTTCTTTAAATTTTGGAACTGATAATACCTTATAAGGAGTGAGCTCAAATTTGCGTATATATTTGTTTATATACGTTATTATGTTATTTATAATAATGTCAAAAAATGGCGCTTGTGACAAAATACTGATATTTAAGCCTTTTGTAAGTGGTGTTTGCGTCAAAATGAATTTTAAATTAGCTGATTATAATGGCGAGCGTTGATGTTTATGACGACGACTACTAGCCACGATCAGATGATATGTATTGTAACAAACTCACATAAAATTGAAGACTGACTGAAAAGAAATAAGCACGAGCAGGCAATTGTATCGATTGAATTGACTTGTTCCCCGCATTCGGTCGGTTTTATTTCCTGGATGTTGTAAATTTCGTTTACCCTGCTAAACCATTTACATTGCATATCTCAGGGGCACAATTTTATTATTTCTATTAATATGTATTATGCATGTAGAGGTAAGGATATTTTTGGACGACTGTTCGGACTACGAGGATGTTCGGATTAGCGAGGGGTCGGATTAGCAGGACTCTACTGTAGGTAAAATGTTTTGGAGCTGAGCGGGCCTTTGTTCCCTAAAGGGTACATAGTTGCCATATTATCTCCTTTGCTGTTTTTGTACAATATGTAAACTTACAGAAAAATTTTATTTTACATTTTTTAATTCTTTGCAGCATATTTCGGAAGTTTTCCTAAATTTTATTTCAGGTTTTTAGAAGGGGAGAAGGGGGCAGGCTTGGGGACACTTTTACAAAGTCTTATATTTCAGCCTAAAATAAAATTTAATAGCAAAGTGATAATCGACTATGAAGTACAGATATTTTTCTACATTTGCTATGATTTAGAAACACATATATGTAAGTTATTTTCTGAGGAATTTAGGATTTTGCTAGAAGTTGCAATTGTCCGGAAGTGTCCCACTATGGGACAGTTTCGGACATTAATAAATTTTCAAGGTCTTCTTTTATTAAGAACATTTATTAGGTAAGAAATATATTTTTATAGCATTGCTGAACAGCGTAACAAAAAAAATTTACATTGAATAGAATATGATGATGTCATTGGTGAAGTTCCCGGCGTTTGGATCGGTTTTCGCAGCTTAGACATAATGTCACTTCTTTCAATACATGAAATATCGTCAATCTGTGGGAAAATAAATCCTTGGCTGCACTTCTTTCGAAATTTGACTCGAAATTCTCCATTTTCTAATACCTCTGTATAGCTTTTCCAATATAATATAGAAATCGTTTTTTTTTTGTTGCAAACTTCACTAACAAGTACTCGTTCCTTATTATTTCTTCATCTTCCAAAAGTTCAGTAATATTGTCATTATCAGCTTCAAAATCTAAATCTATTACAAGTCAAAATCTGATGATGACGTGTCATCTCGGACCAGTTTATTCTTCTTCTTCTTTCTTTTCTTTTCTTTTCTATTTCTGGCCGATCGCTACATTGTGCCGTCTTTGGAGTGGATTCTGAAACCAATTTCCTAGTAGTGTTTGTTCCTTTTAATTTTAATAATCTGAGTTTTTATAATTCCTCAAGTCTTTATTCCTTGTCAGGTGTAGATTCTTGATTTTCCTACTATCGATTTTCTATTGATTTTTATAGGGCATAACATTTCTTACAGCATTCCTTAGACATCTCTAGGGATTTTTGCTTTGGTAGAACATTTTTTTTTGTATGTTCGCTGTTTTCTCACCATCCTGCAAATGAAAATGACTATCAACCCACTATAGAAAGCAAGATTCTATAAGATATACCTACAGAGGAATTAAATTAAGACGGTAGTAAGTTTAACTACTATTGTTATTTTTATTATATTAACGTATTATCATGGGACATTTCCAAACACGTGATATAATATGAAGAAGATTCATTGTGCTCGTACAGATCGGGGGGCAGATTCGGACAGTCTGGAACTACCCCGCCTGAATTGTCCGGACGTGCCCCCGATACACATAATTGAATTTAAATGTGCTAAGTTTTACAGAAATGTGCGATACTAACAGTTTTGTGAGATTATACAGGTGTCCCAGCTCATTCGAAGCGGTCTCTGTAGGCCAAGCGATGGATTAAAAAAAAAAAAAAGTTGAAAATTCAAGTACAGGATCACAATGGTCATAATTTAAATTTTTTTTGGACTATACAGAGTGTCCCATATGAGAGTGGCATATCAAAGTTATGTTTTTTTTTTTTTTTAATGGAATGCTCCTATGTTATTTTGCATTCTTAGATTGTCTGAGAAGAAAAAAATAAGATTTGCTTTTACAGTTGGTGTTTAAATTCAGAAGTTTGTGAGTTATACATAAGTGAAAATCGTCATTTTTCAATTTCAAGGCCCTGTACAACGAAAACGGCTCAATATAGAGAAAAACGGCTTACATCTCCCTATTTTAACTTTTTATGTACTATCCTATGGTATAGAAACATTTGTACTTTCGTTGTTTTTTTTATTTGGCGACGTGTGGAGGAATCTCAGAATTTTTCAAATTTTTTATCACCCTGTATAAACATTTCATCTACATCATTGGATAGTACATGAAAAGTTAAAATAGGGACATGTAAGCCGTTTTTCTCTATCTTGAGCCGTTTTCGTTGTACAGGGCATTGAACTTGAAAAATGACGATTTTTACTTGTTTATAACTCACAAACTTCTGAATTTAAACACCAACTGTAAAAACCAATCTTATTTTCTCTACTCAGACAATCTAAAAATGCAATAACATAGGAGTATTGCATTTAAAAAAAACATAACTTTGATATGCCACTGTCATATGGGACACTCTGTATACTCCAAAATAGTTTTAAATTATGGCCATTGCGATTCTGTACTTGAATTATTTAAAAAGTTTTTTTGAAAAAGTCCATCGTTTGGTCTACAGAGACCGCTTCGAATGAGCTGGGACATCCTGTATACATGGAAATTCGCATTCTTTCCAGTGAAACAATCAAATCTTCCTGAGTTTTCGAGGTGCAGGAACTTAACTTTCGAAGTCGAGGTGCAGGACCTTACGAGTAGGTAACTCAATCTTATATCTCAAGTCCCCTTTTCACAATTTATCATGTAAAATCATAATTTTTTAATTTCACATCACAGTGCACATTGTCCACGGATCTAAATGGTAGGCGGGTGTAACTGCTGCGGAATTGGTTATTCGTATTATTTACTGGCGGTAAATTTGAACTGTCCGGAACTGCCCCATGTCCGAACCAGCCCCCTTCTCTCCTAAGCATCAAATTGTGCAACTTTTCTTCAATTTAACCGACCTGGTATCTCTTACCGTTTCCAATATCTCAATGTTATCCCTTCTTTATCTTAGATAAACCGTATACAGGGGTATTTCATTTTTTACCAGTGTCATTTTAGGAGGTGCTAGAGAATCGCAAAATGAGTCAACTTTCTCAATAAAATATTTTTCAGAAAGGCATATAATAACGGAGGTAGGAGTCTTTGGTTAATTTGTGTTTGTTTTCCACATAACATGAACAATAAAAATGATTACAGTTTGCAGACGCAGAAAAATGTCTAACCTCTGATAGCTCGGAAACGATACCTAATATCAAAATTTTTGTAAGAGTATTTTTCTTTTCAAATTAGAACGTATAATCTAAAAATATGATCATCTGTGAAAAATATGCAGGGGCATAGGAGATGGGGTGGGAAAATGGAGGCCACCACCCACTACCTACGCCACTGGACAGTTTTGGGAAAAAGTCTGTAACGTTGTTAAGGCTTAATACTTTAATTAGCTCCATTTAAAATTATTAAATGGGACCTCATTATCTAAATCCTTGGTATTAAGGTATTCACCAAGTCACTCTTCTTAATTCAAACATGAAAAGGAATAAAGGTTCCTAAAACATGAGTTTCGAACTCGTATCGCCACCTGTTGCCGAGTGGTAAAACTAACCGAACTAGGCAAGTTCATGATCCCTACCTTTTAGTACGATCTGTAACTTCTTCTCATACCATCTTCCTTTCGATCAGCTAGAAACACAGATGTCCCTGTGATGTAGTTTAGGAAAATGAACTAACACCTCTTTGAGTTGCGCAAAAGATCTGTCCTTTTCGCGAGTCTGGAACAGGCTTGGTGGTTTTCCAATCTCGGTGCTCGGGGCGAACAGACGCATCCCTACCTACCTCTTTTTATCTAAAGAACCAATATTAAATATATTGGGTAAGTAAATGGTTCAAACTATCTAAAACTTTCTCTAATAGAGTTTATATATTGTTATAGTTCTTTCTACCTATCCTATCAATCGGGGTACTATCTTATCTCGTCGGAAAACCTATCTACGGAATTGAACCCCACCTGTCTTTGCGGACGCCATATTGGCTTCCATAATTTCTACATCCGAATATCCGCTTTTATGGAAGGAATCCCTTCCACTATCTGAAGGTTTTGCTGCTACCTGCCCCTGAATACTGGATCCCAACATTCGGAGCCCCATATTTTCGAGTTTCATCTAACCTCGAAGGACGACCACGCTACCCAGTGCCCAGCACGTGTTCCCACGAGACAGGTCTTTCACATCCACCAGTCTTTCTGCCACCCCAGAGGGAGATCACGGTCTCTCATCCTGTGTTTTCGTCCAAGGCCCCGCTTCTCCAGCCTCAGCACGACATTTCAAGGAATACAAAATGTCGTATCAGTAAGCAAAGCGTGACATAACCCTTGTTGCTCAGAGTGATATCAGAGAAATCTGTTAGGAGTCTTATGTCTTTTTATTGCCTTATCTCGTCAAGAGATTGATTGTTTTAATAATTAATACTTATAATCATTACAACTTTAAAATATCTGATATACAATTATTACCGTTATTATTCAAGTAATACTTGAAACGAATTTGTCACTTATAATGTGAAGGAAAGATAGATATCTATTTTCTCTATCAGTTAAACTGTTAAATGAGATATTTTACGATTAACTACATGATCAATTAGGTAATTAGTATTCCATAACCATAGAATTTCAATCATTTATTTTGTAAACAGAATTCATAAATATATTTTTCATTAAAAGATCAACTCTATTATTCAGTAGATAGATACAGTAGTTAGAAATTATTAACATCTCATAACCTGAGTGAATTTTGATGCCTTTATAGTTCAGGTTACTTTAGATCTATTATTCAAAAACCATAAGGCACTGGCATCCCACTATCTTTTATCTTAGAGGTAATTAAACCGTACCGCTTTATGTTGCTGATGTCACTACAGTCCCACGAAATCTGAGTGAGATTTTGGTGCATCGATCAATACTTCGGCCCAACGAAGGTAAGTCGGCAATTGTTTTCCATCAACGACCAAGTTTTAATTGGCCAAGAGCCTATTCTAAAAAGCCGACCGGCAACAAGTCATTACCAGTAGACAATAGGTATCTATCTCAGAACTGTTTGTACCAAATTTGAACAACATCGCTCAAGCGGTCCCGAAGTTATTCCCAGAATTCGATTTTCATACTTCAACTTTGAAGACTTCTATCTCCGTTATTATGTCTTTCAAAATATTTAATGAGGAAAGTCCACTTATTTTGCAATTCTCTATCACCTCCTAAAATGACACTGGTAAAAAATGAAACACCCTGTATACAGGGTGTTCTATAAGCTCTATGACAAACTTTGACAGATGATAGATCACTTAATTTTAAAATGTTGATTTCATGATTTCTAATAAACATGTGTCCAATTTGCTTTCGTTTATGAATAATTATAAACAAGTGATAATCGCAATTTTTCATTTTGAAAGCAGCATGGCGTGAAAACGACTCAGGATATTGGAAATGGGCTTACATGTCCCCATTTTAACTTTTTATGTACTATCCATGACGTAGATGAAATTTTTATACAGGGCGATGAAAAAATCTGATTATTTTCATCACCCTGTATTAAAATTTGAACCACAAAGTAGGATACCATATGAAAAGACAAGATAGGGAGTATCATGTAAGCCGTTTTCAGATATTTGGAGCCGTTTCCGATGTACAGTGCTTTCAAAATTAAAAACTACGATTTTCACTTGTTTATAACTCATAATAACCTACTCGTTTTAAACTGCAACTGTAAAAAACATTCTTACTGGATTTTCTCAGACAATATGATAAAAAAAAAAAAACAAATGTCATTACTGGTCCATGAAAAAATATGAATGAATGAAACATGGAAAATATGAAAAAAATGTTATGCCAATAGAATATAAATTAAACTGAAATATCAACCTGTTTTTATTTTTTCAAAAAGAACAGCGCTTTCCGTTTTATGGAATTTATTTTACTTATGAGGTGAATGTTACTTATGATTAGAGAACGGATTATAGGCAAAGAAAAAATGCAAAATAGGCGCCTTTATAGGCACATTTTTTGAGATAAAAAGGCTTAAACTTGAACCAAAAAGGCAATAAAATAGGCAAACTTTACTACCAAATTTTCAATACATAGAAAAAATGAGTAACACAAATTTACGTTTATATGTGCCTTAAAAATTCCTGCCGATTTCCAAAAATTTACAGCAATTTTCCTAAGATTTTATTTTACATCAAGCACGTTGTTTGATAAATAAAACAATTACAAATATTACACTTTACCATTTTGCTACAAGCTCGGATGAAAAATATTGTGTCGCCATCCAAGAATTCAGGATATGGTTTAATCCACGAAGAAATTTTGCTTGATTTAGGTACTCATTTTTATGTATTAAAATTTTACGCCAGCAAATTCTGGTCTACCAGTACCTTCATATTCATTCATGAGAAGTAAGAAAGTAACAGATACATCTGGGATTCATTAAAACCAGATATGTGTATTATTTGTATTTGTATTTTTGAGGGTGATTAAGTTACTGCGACCTAAAAGATCTATTGTATCCCCTCTACTGTGCTTCGCCTGGTGTGGAATCCCTTTAGTGAAGCACCCTCTCCAAGTCCGTTTCCTTGAGAAACTTCAGGATTTTGAGAGGATCAAGGTCGGGTAAGTTCCCTGCCTCTAGCTGGTGATGGCCCAGAATATTACTTCTTTTGAGTTCTATCGCATCGCAGTTGAGCAGCAGGTGACGTGGTCTCCTTTCCCGCAGAATCTGCAGACGCCATTTTCTTCTATGCCTAGCTTCCTCAGGTGTTCCTTGAGCTTGCAATGTCTCGTTAGGAATCCCGTCAGTGTTCTGTTAATTCTCTCGGTTAAAATTCCCGAGAAATTCTTTGGATTGTCTCAACCCCGAGAGGTTCCTCCAATGAGTTTCTCTCAGTTTTCTTGACAGATTGCTGACTGTTTTGACGGGTGACAAGCCCCGCTCGGTCAGCAGTCTGTTTTGCGGTGATGTCCCGCAATTTCTTGTTTTTTTATTTCTTACCATGGTTGATCCCACGAGTAGCTAGGGAAGGATGTTCCACCTATGCAGAGCCCCGCATGCAAAGGTGAGGGGATTGATACAGTGGGGTGCCCCCTGGTGCCCCAAGGTTGAATCTAGTAGGGCTGGTCTTCTATCCAGTCACGCATCCCATCAGCCTGGACCCCCGCCTTAGGATTTAGGTTTTTTTTTAGTGAGGTTGTCTCCTCTTGGTTCCGGCGATTAAGCCGAGACCCCCACATCTCTCTGTGCGCGGAACATGACCACGACAACAGATGATACGGTATATCAGATAGTCCACAGTCGGACATCTCTGGCGCCGTTTCCCCTAGTGCAGACCTTTAGTCACGACACGACAACCAGGTTAGGGGAGGTGGTCCGCGGCAGGGTTTTGAGCTACCAGTCTAGAATTTTACCTCCGACGAGCTTTATCACCACTGCTAACCTTACTCACTTACGATCATTGTAAGGCCTTCCCCCTATCCGCCACCTGGGGACGCGCCCGATGGGTACTCAACCGCACGGGCAGATATGTGTAGTAAATGGAAACAATATTAATTTGAGAACTTGAAAACATATCCCTCAGTTTTCACCACAGTTGTCCGGGTCAGTTATTATTTCTATAAGGGATTATAATAGCTATTGACTTAGGACCTATAATAAATTATCTCAAGTGGGGTAGTAAAATTTTCAAATATTCTTTCAAAGTTAATAATAATTATTAGCATGAAATGTATTTTGAGGTGGATAAATTTAAATTTATTTGAATAGGCAAGAATAGGCATTTTTTGTGAAAATAAGCACCAGATACTAAAATAGGCAAAAAAGGCACAGATAGGCACTTTGCCTATAATCCGTTCTCTACTTACGATTATGACGGAAGGTTAAAGAATTTTTCCAAGATGTCGTATGTGTATTGTAGCTAGAGATAGCCATTTCGAACAGCCAGCGTGACGAGTACATCTTATCTTTTGTTCTATCGATATTTAACATTGAAAAACTGTTTACAATGTTGCAACCTGTAATTTAATCTGAGAAGAAAATGTCGCCTTTTTCATTTTGCATAATTTCTGTGATGAGAACCAATCGGACAAGCTCAATGAAATTTTGAAATTTTTTGAAACCAATTAAATTAATTATTATCGAAATTGTTCAAATTGTCGGCCAAGCACTGTCCGGCACGAATGTAAACGATTTGTATTACAAGCTGAATGACATCCAGAGCGATACTTTCCATTTATGTGCGAATTCGATACTGTACATCTTCTAAATTGTTGGGCCTATTGATGTACCCTTGGTTTTAAATACCCCCAGAGAAAAAAATCTGGAGGTGTCAAGTCGGGTGAACTCGCGGGCCATTCTCGACTCCCCATCCACCTGCCAGGAAATATGTTGTTGCGAGATAGCCTAACATTAACACCAAAATGAGGAGGAGATCCATCCTGTTGTAATCAGATTCTTTCGTGGGGCGTATTGTTATTCGCATCGTTAGGAAAAGCAAGTGTTAAGGATCGAAGGGGTTCTCCCCGCAAAAAATGTAAATACCACCGCTCAACAAGGCAAATATTCATAAAAAAATAGGGCCCTAGAAGCTGGTCCCCAATTATTGCAACCCACACGTTTATTTTCCCCTCTCTGTCTTTGAGATTATTGGGTTCAGTGAGGATTTACCAGTGACCAGTATCTGGAGTTATGGCGGTTCACTGTCCCATTTAAACAAAAGTCGCGCCTCGTCCAAGAAAATGGTATTATTTAAAAAGTTGGGATTTTCGTCACATCTCAACTGGAACTCTTCACAGAACGGCAGTCGATGGTCGGGATCATCTTCATTTAATTCATGGATCAATTGAGTTATGTAGGGGTGACATTTTTCTTCTCTCAGTAGTTTCACGACAGTTGAATGATCAGTATTGCGATTTAGAGCTATCTGCCTTGTGTGTGGATTATCTTCAACTTCAAGATTTTTCAAGATTTTTTATCATCAGGTATTTTAGGTCGACTTTACTTCTTTCGCGCTTCTTGTTTCAGTAAATTTTGAAACTATCCTACTTACTGTAGACGTACTAATTAGGCGCCCTATCTGGATGTTATTGATTGAACAAATCAACTTCAGCTTGAGATCTTAATTGATCTCCGAATCCAACCATCATCAAAACATCAAACATTCTTTCTTTTCCCGTTAAACGAGCCATTTTTTTTTACTTCTACTACTGTAAAAAATACTATTAGAATACTTTTCACGATTCACGTTCAAGCAGAACTGACATTTCAGTGTGTTTTCCACCTTAAATTTCGTGGTAACGATAAATTTTAAGACAATCATTTCGATTCGGATAAGTTTTTTGTAAGATGAGGGTTTTTAAGAGAAAAAACGAACAGTCTAATTTTTGAATTTGATTCGAATCCTTGATTATTTTTTTCAACTTGCAGTAATTTTACAGTTCATCGGTTATTTATTGGCGGAGAATTCTCTGAATTTATCTGGACTGATAGCAAAAATATTGATTCAGGCAGTGGCGTGCAAAAAATGATGCTTATAACTCTCACTATGGACAAAATCTTGTTAATTTTCACCTGATAATATTCAATATCAACCACGCCGCCTATGGCAGGTGCAATTGGATGAACGTTTTAAATGATAAACACTCATTATCGAGACAATTACAAAGATAAGAGCAAACAAAAAATCGAATGTTCAGGGAGATCCATGCAAAAGTGTTAAATTATTTCTGTTCTCTATACATTTAGATAGGACTTTTTTGAATCACGAGTATACCGATAAAAATTTTATTGCTTATCAATTTTCAAGAATTCTCCGCCAATAAATAATCGATGAGCTGTAATTGATTTACCTCTGCAAAATGACACCTGTCAAAACTTTGACCCAACGGGTGTGGTGGCAAGTCCGTTCCTGACTTCCCTGACGACGTAAACATCTATTGTGATATGCCTTAATGACTCTTGATGGTCTCTATGAACTATTGAAATTTCATCAAATTATACAGGCGGTTGAAAAGTTAGAGACAAAAAAGAAAATGTCCGGGTACCCTTTTGGGGCTCTGTATCTGCGTTTAGCGACACTTTTGGAATTTTTGTTTTAGGACAGACTAGGTTTTTTTGACCTCCCCTGTATGCTCCCAAGAAATTAGGAGGTACTCACCAGACACCCTGTATATGCACATCATACAGGTTGCCTATAACGAAATATTTTCTTGAAAAATACATATCTGAAACTATGACCAGTAATGTTGAAAAATGCAAATAAAATGTACCGGAACAGTTTATTAGAAAATGAAAGTAAACTGTTCCAATTTTTGTTTTTGGTTTGTTATCGCAGATGGCTTAAGATATGAATGAAGTGTATAAATAAATGCTTTTTTTACCATCAGCAAATTGAAAATAGTTCGTTGAATTTTCGAGAAATATTATCAATTTTTGTTAAATTTGGCACTTTTTTGTTTACAGGTCGATTGTTCCTGAGCTGGCTGCGTACAAGGCATGGACGATGAGTCAGAAAGGCACTGCGATTGTTCCTAAGCTGGCTGCGTACAAGACATGGACGATGAGTCAGAAAGGCACTGCAAAAAAGCAGAGAGCTCGCGTGCTGCTCAAAAAATGAACTGGACATGGAAGCTGAAAGAACTGAATCTGTCAAAGAAATTAATTTCAAAAGAATTGAGGGCTGGAACCAAGAAACGCACGCTTGTGGGGAGAGTGCTGAAAATAGGTGTTAACTTCTTTGAGTTGATTTGAAAATACTTTTTCTCCTGATCTCGAATGTATATGCGGTAACATGCAAGCAAAGTGAAGGGGTGTCATAATGGCCCACTTACGAGAGAACATGCATGCAAGGTGCTATTATAAGATATTATCACAGCATATTTTTCGTTTGTCAAATAAACATGTTTTAGTTGCTTCTTTCGCTAGCCCGCTTACTGCTAGTTGCGATCATGATAACCGAATCTGAATTCAATAAATTCGTTAATGTATAATGACAAGATAACAAGTGAAGTGTAAACTTTCCCATATCAGGTTTGCAGGTTTGCCTGGTTACTTGATTTAAAAATGAAAAATTATTGTTGTTACCTAATATTCTTGATAACACGGTTTGATAATATCATTTATATGGTACCAAAATAGATATGGTACAAAATTTCACTGTCATATTCCAAATGTAAGACTATTTATTTCATTACTTTTGAAGCTGAACATTTATGTAAAACTACAAATCTTGCTTAAACAAGGCTTTATAACAACAGGAACAATAATGTAAACAAACAAGTTTTCAACATTATTAGGTAGGTTAAGTTTTTCGGATCAATCCTAATGAATCGTAAAAATTCTACGATTTGTAAGAGGTGAGGGTATTTTTTATGAATCATGATCTGAATTTTGCCAAAGATTGATTGATTTACAAGAGAACGTACATTTTTGAATCCTAACACGTATGGATCACGAAATTCACTTGGTGGCGATCTGCATTTATTCTGATTAGTTACCACCTTAAGATGAATCCTGTTTAGTTAAAATAACAGTTATGGAGTGTTGTGACCTGGGAGCCTTGTAGAGTAGAGCAACTTTTGAAACAGCTGCAGTGTTATGGACCTATAAGTATAGGTCTTGTCATATGTTTTTTTGAAGAGAACACCCGCCACTCATAGAAATAAGTTGTCTGCCCATATAGAGAATGCAGAAAATTTGTAATAGTTTTTAACATTTTGGCCAGGGTAGATATTTTAACATTATGGCCAGGGTAGATATTTTGAAATAAATCTCAAATCTGGGTACAGTTAGGCTTAGGAAGACTTAAAACTCCAATTGTAGCTTGTGTTTCGATATAATCCATTATTGATTTCGTCCTTTAGACATTTATTTCCTCATTGGTTAGGGTTTCTGCATTCACCTCAACAATTCCATTGGAATGATATAAAGGGGAGATTTCCCAATCGCTAATTGGCGATCATTGAATAAGTCTCTTAAAAAGAGCCGGTTAACGTAAGACTCGGACATACTTCGTTGTCATTGGGTCCATTGCGAATTGGGTTCCAAAGCTTTATTAATACGATCTCGGTATGCTTGAAATGATGCCACTTCTAATCAACACAAGGCAACTCAGAAGCTGCCATTCAAGAACTTATCAAGTGATGATGTCCTGCAATGTTAGAGAGAAAAAGTGACAACTGTTTTTGGTACGTCTTGTTCAATTCCGAACAGAATTACTCACATGTTCTATTACCAGGAACTGAGCTAATAGTAAGAAGATTGCAAACAGAAGACCATTCAAATTATAACCGATCCAGAACCAACAATACAAATATACACTTCTAACAGAAATCTTAAGAAGAATTAATAAACATAGGTAGTCCATCTAAACATCCATGCTGATTTCATGGCAGAAGATCATCCAAATCCTGCTAAATTAATAATTTACTGCTATCAACAATTCAAAATCCCACTGGATAGAGATTGATTGTCAATTGTAAACTAATCAGTTTACTCGATAAATAATTGGCAGCATTCTTATCCCGAAAAAGTTCAAAGTACCAGAATCAGAATCGATAGCAGAAGACGGTACCAGATAAAAAGTGAGAATAGAAGCCCGAATCAGTAATTAACAATAACAGAAGACGATTCCATGTCTATGGGATCAAACGTTCACACCAAACGATTCAAAGCATATTGGTCTACGGAATCAGCATTAACAATATCTACCAGCAACGCCGAATAACCAAGTCTACCAGGTCAAATGTTAACATCATACTATCAAAAGTATTATATTGGTCTACTGAATCAAAATTAACAACCGAGGATTATTCAAATATACCAGATCAAAGGTTGACTGCAAGCGATTGAGAGTATATTGGTCTACTGAATCGAAATTAACAACAGAAGATGATTCAAAGTCTTCCAAATCAAAAATTTACAACAAGCGATTCAAAGTCTGTTGGATCTAAGAATTGATATGTGTCAGAAGTATTGAGAGAGAAGTATTCTCAGAAGCATCATTTATCCTGATTATGTCGCAAGCTGTAAACTCTGAACCCAATGTTGGCACTGAATGTCCGAGTCTTAATAAAAACTTCATAACATTGTTTTTAGACAAGTGGTATTTAAATATCAGTTGTTGATGATACGAGCTGCGTTGTTTGCTGAGCTCATGACGTTCTGATTTAGACCTTATGGTTCCTAATTACAACTTTACCTAAGCAAAAACGTTGTTGCTATTTGTTTATATTGTCACCTCGGTAAGAAGGGGAGGGGGGTTACTGGAGGGTAGAGGAGGGAGGTCCTTCTTGTTCTCTTGAAAAAATTGTCTGAAGAGCAGCAAGTGCTATTATCACACATTAAACTATTCTGCTATGAGTAGTTACCTACTTTCGTGAAATTTTCTACCTACGATCAGCTGCCAAAAGAATACACTAAAATTGATAACATTTTCATGTCGATCGAGGAGTTTTTAGAAGTTTAATTTAAACAAAATAGCAAAAAATAAAAAAGCAAGTTTTTAAATACAGGTCTTGTAAAACATATCCGATTTCGTCGGACTAGTGAGTAAGTGAACTTACACTAGCAAAAGAAAAAGTGGGGGTCGGTTCTAGTTGGGCTAGTCTTTTTGCAAAACTTATCCTATTTCGTCGAACTGGTGAGTAAGTGAAGTTGCACTAACAAAGAAGAAAAAAGTGGGGGGACACTTACGAGAGAACATGCAAGCAAGGTGCTAATAGTTTTAGTTGCTTTCTTGCGCTCGTCCTCTTCCTGCTAGTTGCGCTTATGATCACCGAATCCGAATATAATAAATTCGTTAATGTATAAATGACAAGGGAACAACAAGTGAAGTTTCCCATATCAAGTTTGCAGGTTGGGCCTGGTTACTTGTTTTAAAACTGAAAAATAAAAATTGTTGTAACCCAATATTCTTGATAACACGGTTTGATAATATCATTCCTATGGTACCAAAATAAAGATTTATTTAAGATGAATCCTGTTTAGTTAAAATAATAGTTATGGAGTGTTGTGACCTGGTAGCCTTGTAAGCCTGACTTTTGCTTATTAACTGCCAGTGTAGAGTAGAGCTGTAAAGTTTTGAAACAGCGTCAGTTATGGACCTATGAGTATACTTTTTGTCATATGTTTTTTTTTTGGAGAGAACAGCCGCCAGTTGTAGAAATTAGTTGTCTTTTATAGGTTTAAAAATTCTAGCCAGGGTAGATATTTTGAAATAAATATCAAATCTGGGTACAATTAGGCTAAGGAAGATCTAAAACTCCAATTATTGTAACTTGTGTTTCGATATAATCCATTATTGATTTCTTCCTTTAGACATTTATTTCCTCATTGGTTGGGGTTTCTGCATTCACCTCAACAATTCCATTGGAATGATATAAAGGGGAGATTTCCCAATCGCTAATTAGCGATCATTGAATAAGTCTCTTAAAAAGAGCCGGTTACAAGAGAACGTACTTTTTTGAATCCTTTTTTGAATGTTTGGATCACGAATTTCGCTTGGTGGAGATCTGCATTTATTATGACTAGTTGCCACCTTGAGATGAATCCTCTTTAGTTAAAATAACAGTTATGGAGTGTTGTCACCTGGGAGCCTTGTAAGCCTGACTTTTGCTTACTAACTGACAGTGTAGAGTAGAGCTGTAAACTTTTAAAACAGCTTCAGTGTTATGGGCCTATGAGTAAACTTCTTGTCATATGTTTTTTTTTTTTTTGAAGAGAACAGCCGCAACTTGTAGTTGTAGCCGCCAAGTTATCTTTTATAGGTTTAACATTCTAGCCAGGGTAGATATTTTGAAATAAATCTCAAATCTGGGTCCAACAACTCCATTGAAATTATATAAAAGGGGAGATTTCCCAATCGCTAATTGGCGATCATTGAATAAGTCTCTTAAAAAGAGCCGGTTAACGTAAGACTCGGACATACGTCGTTGTTCTAACACATTGGATCCATTGCGATTTGGGTTTCAAAGCTTTATTAATACGATCTCTGTATGCGAAAATGAGAAAGTGAGAATAGAAGCCCGAATCAGTAATTAACAATAACAGAAGACGATTCCAAGTCTACCAGATCAAACGTTTACACCAAACGATTCGAAGCATATTGGTCTACTGAATCAGCATTAACAATATCTACCAGCGATGCGAAATAACAAAGTCTACCAGGTGAAATGTTAACATCATACTATCAAAAGTATTGTAATTGGTCTACTGAATCAAAATTAACAACAGAATCTTATTCAAATATACCATATCAAAGGTTGACCCCAAGCGATGAAAATACATTTGCATTAATTATTTTACTTTTATATATTTTTAATTAATTATTAATACAATTAATTGCATCGAAATTGACAGTAGAAGACGATTCAAAGTCTTCCAAATCAAAGTCTGAACCCAATGTTGGCACCGATGGTCCGAGTCTTAATAAAAACTTCATAACATTGTTTTTAGGCACGTGGTATTTAAATATCTAAGCAAAAACGTTGTTGTTATTTGTTTATATTGTCACCTGGGTAAGATAGGGGGGGGGGGTGACTGGAGGGTAGAGGAGGTCCTTCTTGTTCTCTTGAACACCTTGAAAAAATTGTCTGAAGAGCAGCAAGTGCTATTACCACACTAAAAAAGCAAAGTTTTAAATATATGTCTTGCCAAACATATCCGATTTCGTCGGACTAGTGAGTAATGAACTTACTTACACATGCAAAGAAGAAAAAAAGTGGTGGGGGGGGGGGGGGGCGAGAGAATATGCAAGTTAGGTGTTACTATAAGATTTGTTACAGCATATTTTTCATTTGCCAAAAAATCTTGTTTTAGTTGCTTTCTTTCGCTCAGCCTCTTCCTGCTAGTTGCGATTATAATCAGCGAATCCGAATATAATAAATTTGTTAATATATAATGACAAGGGAACAACAAGTGAAGTGCAAACTTTCCCATATCAGGTTTGCAGGTTGGGCCTGGTTACTTGATTTAAAAATGAAAAATAATAATTGTTGTAACCCAATATTCTTGATAACACGGTTTGATTATATCATTCCTATGGTACCAAAATGAAGATTTATTTAAGATAAGTTAAATAACCTGTTTAGTTAAAATAACAGTTATGGAGTGTTGTGACCTGGGAGTCTTGTAAGCCTGACTTTTGCTTATTAACTGCCAGTGTAGAGTAGAGTTGTAAACTTTTGAAACAGCCTCAGTGTTATGGACCTATGAGTATACTTCTTGTCATATGTTTTTTTGAAGAGAACAGCCACCACTTGTAGAAATAAGTTGTCTTTTATACGTCTGAAAATTCTAGCCAGGGTAGATATTTTGAAAGTAAGACTTAAAACTCCAATAATTGTAACTTGTGTTTCGATATAATCCAATATTCATTTCTTCCTTTAGACATTTATTTCCTCATTGGTTGGGGTTTCTGCATTCACCTCAACAATTCCATTGGAATGAGGAGGTCCTTCTTGTTCTCTTGAACACCTTGAAAAAATTGTCTGAAGAGCAGCAAGTGCTATTACCACACTAAAAAAGCAAGTTTTTAAATATATGTCTTGCCAAACATATCCGATTTCGTCGGACTAGTGAGTAATGAACTTACTTACACATGCAAAGAAGAAAAAAAAACCATCTTGCTTGTTAGAGTCCCTGAGCGATGTAGATGGCATCTCTTTTCCAACCAAAGCTACAATAAGTATCGATGTTCTTGATGTGCAAGATGAGCTAGCACATGGTGATAGTAATCCATCTTCAGCGTCAGAGTCGCCTCCAATATAGGAATTTTCAGCCTGTTCTTCTGTCACTCCATCAAATTCGCAAGCAAGCTCATTCACGAGTTTTTCCATTTCTATCTGAGACAAACCTGCCATTTTTACCTAAATTAATTAATACGTGCTAAAAAGATTGGTCACGTTATATAATTGTAACAAGTTTGCCGAAGCTTTTGCAGAGTTTTTTTGTCCATTATAAAATGAAAATATAACTATTCTGCTAACAGTAACCAAAAACAAATTGACTTTTCAATTTTGCAAATATCTGCATTTCATCTTTTTTTATACCCTTTATATGCAATATAGCATAACTTCACATTTTGGAAGTAAATATTTATCAAATAAGTAAGGAGGAAATTGTTCAAGTTCGTCAAAAACTAGTTTACTGTGGATCATTAAACAGAATCACGAATAATTGGCAATTTTATAGTTTTTTAAAGCACATTGGAATAATAATTTCCCACATAAACACACGATGATGCATGCCTGCGGACACAGCCCCAACTGAACTAAATCAAGTTGGTTCAGAGCTAATTTAACCATGAGTCGCCAGTTTACGCATGTGGGTACTCTATGTCCCAAAAAATATTTAGGTTATGGTGGGTGGGAAATTATTATCCCATATATCTATAAAGGGTTAATTGAAGCACAACTTCTAATTGAAATTATATAAAGGGGGAGATTTCCCAATCGCTAATTAGCGATTATTAATAAGCCTCTTAAAAAGAGGCGGTTAACGTAAGACTCGGACATACTTCGTTGTTCTACCCATTGGGTCCATTGCGATTTGGGTTCCAAAGCTTTATTAACACGAACTCGGCACGCTCTAAATGATGGCACTTCTAATCAACACAAATCAACTCAGAAGCTGCCATTCAAGAACTTATCAAGTGATGATGTCCTGCAATGTTAGAGAGAAAAAGTGACAACTGTTTTTGGTACGTCTTGTTCAATTCCTAACAGAAATTACTCACATGTTCTATTACCAGGAACTGAGCTAATATTAAGAAGATTGCAAACAGAAGACGATTCAAGGTTTAACCGATACAGAAGATTATATAAGTATTATATATATTGGTCTAATGAATCGAAATTCACAACAGAAGGTGATTCAAAGTCTGCCAAATCAAAGATTTACAACAAGCAATTCAAAGTTTGTCGAATCAAGAATTGATCATGTGTCAGAAGTATTGAGAGAAGTATTGTCAGAAGCATCATTTATCCTGATTATGTCGCAAGCTGTAAACTCTGAACCCAATGTTGGCACTGAATGTCCGAGTCTTAATAAAAACTTCATAACATTGTTTTTAGACAAGTGGTATTTAAATATCAGTTGTTGATGATACGAGCTGCGTTGTTTGCTGAGCTCATGACGTTCTGATTTAGACCTTATGGTTCCTAATTACAACTTTACCTAAGCAAAAACGTTGTTGCTATTTGTTTATATTGTCACCTGGGTAAGAAGGGGGGGGGGGTTACTGGTGGATAGAGAAGGTCCTCTTTGTTCTCTTCTCATGAAGAAATTGTCTGGTTCGGCCGCTTTATTTTTTTAAAAGATTCTAGTGGGATGTCTTAAGGTGCATTATAGTGCTTGAAAGTAAATATCTTAGTGAAAAATATTATATTAGAAATGCGAGCAGAGCTAACATAACCATAAGTCGACAGTTTACGCATGTGGGTAGGTACTCTATGTCCCAAAAAACATTTAGGTTATAGTGGGTGGGAAATTATTATCCCATATACCTATAAAGGGTTAATTAAAGTACAACTCCATTTTAAGTACACGAGGGAAAATATTTTCCAATCGATAATTAGCGATTATTAAATAAGTCTCTGAAAAAGAACCGGTTAACGTAAGACTCGGACATGCTTCGTTGTTTTAACACATTGGGTCCATTGCGATTTGGGTTCCAAAGCTTTATTAATACGAGCTTGGCATGCTCTAAATGATGACACAAAGCAACTCAGAAGCTGCCATTCAAGAACTTATCAAGTGACGATGTCCTGCAATGTTGGAGAGAAAACACGACAACTGTTTTTGGTACAACGTATTCAATTCCTATCTCACATGTTCTTAGACCAGGAACTGAGCTCATAGTAAGAAGATTGAGAACAGAATACGATTCAAGGTTTACCCGATTCAGAATCAAGAAAACAACTTTTGCACTGCTAACAATAGAAATCTTACGTCTGAACAACAATTAATAAACTAAGTTTCTCCACACATCGATACAGATTTCATAATAATAATAATAATAATAATTTATTGGTGTGAATACACATTTAAGTGTTTACACAAGTCAAATCAAAGTAAAAATTATTGGTACATTATTTCGAACCACAGCAATATAGCTCGATAGTAAAGAGAAAAACATCAATTACACAGTTTGATTACAAACACGTCAAAAAAAAAAACAAACAAAACACGGCTTAAAAGGCAAGACAATAAACTGGAAACACATTAATTGTCGATCCTCAGTCAGAGCCCAGCCCGATAGTCAGATATCATTTACATCAGTGAAGGTTGAGGAAAGGTATTCCTCAAAGCTATAGAAGGCTTTAGATGTCAAGTAGTTTTTAATCCTTTTTTTGAAGGTTTTCTCATCTAGAGTTCTAATGTGAGATGGTAGAACATTGTAGAATTTTATGCAATAGTATGATGTACCGGTTCTGGCCCTCCCAAGCCGAAAATAGTCCGGCAGTACATTCATATTGCCCCTTGTTGGGTAGCCATGCACGTCGCTACGCTGAGTAAACAGGTTATAATTTCGCTTAATGTATATAAGACATAATAGTATATATGCTGATGGCAAAGTCAGTATTCGAAAGCTAGCAAATGCCCGCCGACAACAGTCACGATAAGCGAGACCAGCCATCACACGGACACACCTCCTCTGGACACCAAAGACCTCCGCAGCATGAGCCGAATGACCCCAGGATAACAATGCATATGTCATGACTGATGCAAAGTAGCCATGATATGCTGCCATCAGTACCTCCCGTGAGACTACCCTGACAAGGTTACGCATCAGATAAACGATACTAGCCAGTCTGGCCACTAAGTGACCTGTGTGCTCTCCCCATGTAAGCTTAGGGTCCAAATACACCCCCAGAAATTTGACAGATTTAGATGTCGGAAGTTGGGGTGTGATATTCCGAAGGCTGAAGTTCAGATTTTGGGTTTTACATACATTTAAGCTTAGTTCATTTGCAGAAAACCAGTCAGTAGCCCTCCACTGCACAGTACACACAGCATCTCCAATATCTGTTGATGGTCTGTAACTTAGATATGTAGTAGTATCGTCAGCGAAGAGTATCAGACCAACATTCGGATGGAACCCGACTATGTCGTTCACATACACCAAAAACAGAATTGGTCCGAGCACAGAGCCTTGTGGGACCCCACGCTGAACGCTTCTGGGTACAGATGAGCAACCTTTAAAGTCCACATATTGAAGCCTATCATACAGATAACTCTCCAACAGCCTCACAGCATCCGCCGAGAACCCATAGTGCTCGAGCTTCTCCAAGAGGATACCGTGAGACATGCAATCAAAGGCCTTGGTAAGGTCATAAAATGAGGCGTATGTGTCAAGCCCCTCTTCAAAATTTTCAGTTACCTGCTTTACCAGATGATCTATAGCAAGTGTTGTGGACTTTCTGGTACGAAATCCAAACTGGCAAGGAAGAAACAACCCATCCTCAAAATAGTCCATCATCTGATCCTTTAGAACAGCCTCAAACACCTTAGAGAGTACGGGAAGTATCGATATGGGGCGGTAGTCATCACAATTGTCAACAGAACCTTTGTTCTTAAAGATGGGAGTAACCTTCGCAATTTTTAACATCGAAGGAAATACACCAACCGTTACTGATTGGTTAATGAGATTAATTAACGGATAAATTATTAGATTTTTAATTGTTTTAATAATTTTGGTATTGAAACCGTAGCAGTCTTTTGAGTTGCTATTCTTAATATTATCCAAGATCATTCTCACTTGATTGAATGTTACATGTTTGAAAGCAAAATGTCCCAAAGGTGCAACAGTATCAGCGGCCCTCAAGTACTCTTCATAAGTCTTGCTGCCAGAATGTAACCCACCTGCTATCTTATTCGCCACCGAAACAAAAAACTCATTAAATTGTTCAGCATCCAATTTATCACTGGGTGTATGAAAGGGCTTAGGCTTATTACCGGAAATGATCTTCCACATGGCGGACTGTTTGTTGGCTGCCCTACCAATCAAATCATCATTGGCTTTCTTCCTACAATTGGAAACCTCTCTACGATACAGCTTCCTATAGTCTGATAGGGTAGGTTTTGGAACCAGGATTGGGTTTTCTCGGCTCAGTGCTGTCAAGGTTCTCAGCCTCTCCCGCATACTCACCAGAGTGGCGTTGAACCACCCAGTAGAGTCGCTTTTCTGGTTTCTGTTTAATATCTTGGTTTTCTGAGGTAAACAGCTTTCCAGTGCCTGCGATAGAAGGTCGATAAACATATCAAATTTGCTCTCAATGTCAATCTGACCATCGGCTATGAAACTCCAGTCAATCTGCTCAACAGTGTTGTAGTAATAAAAGAGACCGAGGTCAGTGATTGGTCTCCAGCATACTCGGACCCGCGGGGCAGAGGCTTGCTCCGAACAAGGACAGAGAAACTGTATCCCAAGGTGATCCGTTAAGTGTGACGTATCTACCGGAGAAGTAGAACATAGTCCCTCACCGACGTTGGTGAACACATTGTCGAGACATGAGTTCAGTCTCGTATTGAAAAAGACTGTCTGCTTAAGACCATAAGACGCCATAACGCTACACAGGTCAATAGCACAGAATAGACTTAATCAGAAGCCAAACTCGCCGTCGGCGCCTTTGTTCTGGTAGAGTCAACCCCCACCTCTAGCGGCCACACGTTCGGGGTTAGAAGTCAGGTCCGCATTCAAAACTAATGAAATCAGTTTGTGCAAGAGCGCACAGGAGCGTACTAAAAATATATGTTTATATATTATTTTATTATTACTATATTATAGATGTTTTCAAAAACATCCATTATGTGTGTATCAGTTTACTATTATTACAACAGTAGTAGTGATAGTGATAGCTAGTAATAAAATAAAGGTTAACAGATCCATAAAATCCACAAAAGAATTAAATGACGGTAAATGGCTTCGTCATAAATGCGCATATAATAGAAGAATAGAACCATTTCAAAGCCATAAAAGTAGAAAGAAACAGAAAAAATCACATACAGCCTACCAGGCTGACCAGTGGTTCTGGAACATTTTTATAGTTGTTATTTTTTTTATTACTTTTTTAGATTTTACTTTTTTTTAGTTATTTTTTAAATTTTTTATTAATTTTGAATAATTTGATTTTAATTCTTAGATATTACATTATAAAGGTTCCTTTTATACCGATACTTCTCAAGTATTTTCCCTTTTTTAGAAAATCATTGAATAAATCAGCACACTTGTTAGGATAAATGCAGCAAAAAAAAAACTCAAAATTTACAGGAACACACAAAAAAATGTTTTATTAGTAAAAAATATTATAATACCTATACAGTACAAAGTACAATAACCTCTTTAATCAGACAATTAAATGCACGGGGTATGTTCGGATTAGCGATTTGTCCGGATTACTGGATGTATTTGAAAAAATGTAATTTCATATGTATCATATTGTACATTTTGTCTGAATGAATAAGTAGATGACAAAAATTATTCTAAATCACAATAAAATTATTATTATGTATAGGAAAATAATTGGTGATGTTTTTTTTGTTTTTTAGCACCTATTTCTGCTTTGAGTGCTTTGTTAGGAAGTTTTTGCAGCGAAAAATTTGATGTGATGTTTATTAGGGTGGTTGGGCTGGTTATTCTTCAATACACCGGAAATCTGGGTAATAAAGGGCAATAAATCTCGAGCTCAAGGGCATCCAGCTATTGAATCTGTATCTTCCGAAAGATCTTCCCTTCCACAAGCTATTATCCAAGTTCGAGCCCTTGAAGGATCTTTCGGGAACCTGAAGAAACTCGCACTGCTATTATATGATTTGTTTTCGCAGTTTTTGGCCGCACAAACCTGTCCGCACTTAGGTTTACTCATATTTAAACCATAGGTTTAAATATATAACAATAAAACAATCACAATTTAAGACAAAAAAAAACAATAACAATATACAATAATAAACGAAAAATTATAAAACGATAAATCAACGTCTGAATTCGCGGTTATAGAAGAGCGCCACTCCACCACTGGTACTACAGGCAACGAGCGATATCGATTAAATGACTCCGTTGCGCTCCGCCGCTGACTGCCGCTGAGTTCTAGCCCATCTAACCCCGCGCGAGCAGATGCGCGGACCCGGAATTTTTATTGAAGTTTATATTCTGATTAGTCTATTCTGTGTCAATAGCTCGTCGATCGCTAGTCTTGTAGCCGGTGGTGCTGAAATGCACATTAAAATCACCCGCCACAATAACCGCGTCCCTCACGAGGTTCACCGTATCCAGGAGAGAAGACAATCTAGTCACCGACTCATCATAATTACTATCTGGGGTTCTATAGATTGAATAGACGTACACATTATGGTCCACCAGATAAACTCCAGCAGCCTCAAAGTCCGACTCTGCAACATAGCGAGATACATCCACGGAATTACAATTCAGAGTACATCTCACAAATATACAAACCCCACCGCGACCCTTCACAGACCTGCAAAAGCCAGAAACGGCACGGTAGTTTTCCAAACTTGTTAGGTTCAGTTCATCTGAGTTCAACCAGTGTTCGTTAATACTAATGACATCATAAAAACCTTCACTAGCCAGGATTTCGAGGTCAATAAGTTTCTCACGGATAGACTGGGCATTGACATGCAGAATCTTCAGGTATAAGCTGTCATAGCAGAAAGTCATCCAAATCATAATAAATCAATAATTTACTGACAGTAACAAAAGTCTATTCAAAGTCCCACTGGATAGAGATTGATTGGTAATTGAAGACGAATCAGAGTTTACTAGACGAAAAATTGGCAGCAGAGTATATTCATATCCTGAAAAAGTATAAAGTACCAGAATCAGAATTGATTGCAGAAGACGGTACGAGATAAAAAGTGAGAATAGAAGCCCGAATCAGTAATTAACAATAACAGAAGACGATTCCAACTCTACCAGATCAAACGTTCACACCAAACGATTCAAAGCATATTGGTCTACTGAATCAGCATTAACAATATCTACCAGCGATGCCGAATAACAAAGTCTACCAATAGGTGAGTTCCCAGGAATGGGTAATTGCCCCTTTTTACCCGTGACAAGTCGATTAAAATCTAAACATTTATTTACAAAGCACTCGTATTTACATATGTGGTGGTTATATTAATAATGACAAACTGTCTGCCCTGCTGTATCCTTGGTCTTGGATTCGTCCTGACTGACAAATGTTAAGGTGGGCCGGCTCTCACTCCGCAAGGCGATCTGATTGGTCCCAGATAGCCGCGCCGGAGCTTACGCTGTGCCTACTGGTTGCTTCCCCATTGCCTTCGGTGATACGACCACGGCCCGTCCACAGAATAGACTAATCAGAATATAAACTTCAATAAAAATTCCGGGTCCGCGCATCTGCTCGCGCGGGGTTAGATGGGTTAGAACTCAGCGGCAGTCAGCGGCGGAGCGCAACGGAGTCATTTAATCGATATCGCTCCTTGCCTGTAGTACCAGTGGCGGAGTGGCGCTCTTCTATAACCGCGAATTCAGACGTTGATTTATCGTTTTATGTTTTTTCGTTTATTATTGTATATTGTTATTGTTTTTTTTTTGTCTTAAATTGTTATTGTTTTATTGTTATATATTTAAACCTATGGTTTAAATATGAGTAAACCTAAGTGCGGACAGGTTTTATTTATTTATTATTTATTTCAAGTTAACAAAACTAAACTCAATTCCTCTAGAACACACACTTATTGATGTAAAACAGACATTCATGTTTTGTATTCTATACAGGGTGTCCCGTATCGTTATGTTCAAATTTTTTGAGCATATAGTAGGCTTAATTTGGAGCTCAAAAAACCCAAAAGTGGCAGGTCTATCTTTATTCGTTACGAAGTTACAGGCCTAAGAAAATTATGACTAGAAAATAACAAGATTCAACTTTGAAAACCACAGAACCACATGTATTGTGGTTTAGGCTAATAATTTATTGTTGTGGTAACGACATGAGTAAATGTCATCGAAATAAACATTAGAAGAGGTTCTCCTGCTCATACAAAATGGCATTTGTTTTCAAATATATGGGACATCAGCATATTTCGGAATTGGCGTTTGTAACTAATAAATTCCAAAAAGCAATTATTATTGAATCGTATTCAGCATGCTGGTCAAGAGATCGGTCGCAAAAAAAGACGAGAAATTAGAACTGTTATACTTCTGCAATAGGCCTCCGAACACAAGTTTGTATTCAGCAAGGAATAGGACATTTTTAAACACATGATAAACTAAAGATTTGGTCGATAAAATAATCTTTATGTGGTTTTCAAAGTTAAATCTGGTATTTACTTGACATTATTTTCTTAGGCCTCTAACTTCGTAACGAATGCAGATAGACCTGCCACTTTTGGGTTTTTTAGGCTTAGGAATAAGCCTACTATATGCTCACAAAATTTGAACATAACGATACGGGACAGCCTGTATACAGATTCAATAGCTGGATGCCCTTGAGCTCGAGATTTATTGCCCTTTATTACCCAGATTTCCGGTGTATTGAAGAATAACCAGCCCAACCACCCTAATAAACATCACATCAAATTTTTCGCTGCAAAAACTTTCTAACAAAGCACTCAAAGCAGAAATAGGTGCTAAAAAACAAAAAAAAAACATCACCAATTATTTTCCTATACATAATAATAATTTTATTGTGATTTAGAATAATTTTTGTCATCTACTTATTCATTCAGACAAAATGTACAGTGTGTCCCAATTTGCTTGATTTTGGCTGTTTCGGCCATTTTCAGGCCAGATAGAGAAAAAGTAACTTAAGTGTCTAGAGCTCGATTTTCGTGAAACGCGAAAATGTGAAAACAGCATCGAGATATCTCTAACCGTTTCCGAGATATCGGCCAATTTTGACATTTGACAGATTTTGAAAGTGTCATAACTTTTTTATTCGTGATTATTTTTTCATGCAATAAAAACTTTCTACAGGCACTTTTAAAATCAGAATACAATGCATTATCCAAAAAAAAATTATCCCCCTTGGATTTTGAGATAATACGACATACTTTCTTATTTTAAATATAAATCATAGTTGGCTTTGACTTCAAAAAATCACAAAAAAATCAAGCTTCATAAAAAATATACGGTCGGGGTACTTTATAAAATCATCTGAGAAAAAAATCAATATTTAAACTAATTTCTAGTTGGCTGTGTAAATAGGTGTCAAAGATTAATTTGACAAAAGTTTGTCTCCCTAAAGAACATTATTAATTATTTACAGTTCATAACCGAAATACAATAATAATTAGTAACTAGACAAAAATATAGAAATATTTTACACAGCGTTTAGTTAGTGGGCTGTGCATGATTAATTGTTTGGCAAAATGAGGTTAGCAATTCAGTTTGACAGTTACTAGTATCAATTGATTAGTTTGCAATATTTCGTTTGAATCTTGTTCTATTCTTAGTGGTTAGGGCTGCTATTTTTGAAATAATGTTCCAACATTATGAAAAATATCAAATGCTGGTGTGTTATATTGAATCTGGACGAAATTCTGGAGCTGCGGGCGACTTATACTTTGAACGGTATCCTGAGCGCCAGCAACCCAGTGCACAAATCTTCACACGATTAGAAAATAATTTGATAAGTCATAAATCTTTTATAAAGCCACGAGAGAAGCAATACCGAATTCGGGAAAGAGACAATACAGCTGCAAATGTAATTGGAGCAGTTTTAGAAAATCCTGAGATTTCCACTTGGGAAATCGCTCAAATTACAGGTGTCAGTCGAAGCCAAAGTCAGCGAATTTTAATAATAGTAATAATTATTATTATTGTCGGTAAATTATAATATTTAAAAATTAATATTTTCTTTTAATTTAGCATTTTAAATAAATATTATAATTAACTGAAGGAGACTACTTTTGTCAAATTAATTTTTGACACCTATTTTCACAGCCAACTAGAAATTAGTTTAAATATTGATTTTTTTCTCAGATGATGTTATAAAGTACCCCGACCGTATATTTTTATGAAGCTTGATTTTTTTGTGATTTTTTGAAGTCAAAGCCAACTATGATTTATATTTAAAATAAGAAAGTATGTCGTATTATCTCAAAATCCAAGGGGGATAAAAATTTTTTGATTAATGCATTGCATTCTGATTTTAGAAGTGCCTGTAGAAAGTTTTTATTGCATGGAAAAATAATCACGAATAAAAAAGTTATGACACTTTTTCAAAATCTGTCAAATGTCAAAATTGGCCGATATCTCGGAAACGGTTAGAGATATCTCGATAATCCGAACATACCCCGTGCATTTAATTGTCTGATTAAAGAGGTTATTGTACTTTGTACTGTATAGGTATTATAATATTTTTTACTAATAAAACATTTTTTGTGTGTTCCTGTAAATTTTGAGTTTTTTTTTGCTGCATTTATCCTAACAAGTGTGCTGATTTATTCAATGATTTTCTAAAAAAGGGAAAATACTTGAGAAGTATCGGTATAAAAGGAACCTTTATAATGTAATATCTAAGAATTAAAATCAAATTATTCAAAATTAATTAAAAATTTAAAAAATAACTAAAAAAAAGTAAAATCTAAAAAAGTAATAAAAAAAAATAACAACTATAAAAATGTTCCAGAACCACTGGTCAGCCTGGTAGGCTGTATGTGATTTTTTCTGTTTCTTTCTACTTTTATGGCTTTGAAATGGTTCTATTCTTCTATTATATGCGCATTTATGACGAAGCCATTTACCGTCATTTAATTCTTTTGTGGATTTTATGGATCTGTTAACCTTTATTTTATTACTAGCTATCACTATCACTACTACTGTTGTAATAATAGTAAACTGATACACACATAATGGATGTTTTTGAAAACATCTATAATATAGTAATAATAAAATAATATATAAACATATATTTTTAGTACGCTCCTGTGCGCTCTTGCACAAACTGATTTCATTAGTTTTGAATGCGGACCTGACTTCTAACCCCGAACGTGTGGCCGCTAGAGGTGGAGGTTGACTCTACCAGAACAAAGGCGCCGACGGCGAGTTTGGCTTCTGATTAAGTCTATTCTGTGGCCCGTCGGTCAACGCTAGTAACCCACTCGCAGTCGGATCGTCCGTGTCGTTTCCAACTGTCTCCGGTATACGCGCCGGGGAGCTGCGAAGGGAAACGTCCTCCGTCGACGAGCGCTTTCTGTAACAGAGGCCGCTCTCGATGTCTCAATGCGACACCGTCAGTGCATCGGTGTGAGCAATTCGTTGTGTATTGTAAACATTTTCCTGTAAGCGGTTACACATTGTGACTTTTTTCTGTGAACTCTTTTACCAGAGTATTTTCTGTTGAACTCGCGACGAGACTATTTTCCTTTCGTCGATCCATCGTGCTATTGTGTCGCTGTGCATAACCCCGAGAACGATACCCGCGAACATGCCGAAGGTAAAGAAAACCGGCGGTAAAACTTCGTCTCCGCGAACGAGAGTTGGGACTCGGCCGGTTTCCTCCAAGAGAATTACTGAATCTGCCCCACCAAGGACGACTAGACCTGGCAGACCAAGTAAGCGGACAACCACCCGAAGACCGGAGGCGGCGGAGAACGTAGTGGCAGACACCCAGACGTCTGTCACACCAGGTCGTGCACTCGTGCAAATTTTTAACTCTACTAATTTTGTGAATTCTTTCCTCGGCTAGAGACTCTTTCATGAACTTTAAGTATTCAAATTCAGGGCTAATGGGCAATATTAATTCAAAAGCAAACGAAACCCGACAACTTAACTTAATTTATTCATTAAATCAAATTTCCAATCAGAACAATTAAAATCATCAATAACAAACAAGTACCTACTTAATAGTCTACAATTTATAGCTAATAAAAGAAAATAGCATGCTTCCAGATACCTAACTAAAATCTTCTTTCTTCGCACGTGCCTAAATTTCAAAGGAGATCGTTATATTATTTTATGGATTATGGTATCGATAACAAAGTAATTTATTTATTAATTATCAGGATTTCCGTTTTAGTTATTTGGAGTTATTACTATTATATTTTATTATTGTTATTATTATTAGATGAAGTTTTATCCTTTTATTTAATAGTTTAAGGGTTTTATTATAATCTTTAATTATTTCGTAATTATTTTAATGGTGATTGCTTACTGCTTTAACCTGGCTGTGCTCAGGGTTGATTTCCTCTGACTATAGTACACAACACTCCGGTCGGTCTTCACCTTAATATCCACGCAAATCCCGAAACTCAATCAGTACCGAGTATACCTACGTAGGTACTCGTTTCGTTCTCGAGCTCTACCGTCCAATTTGCTGGCTAAAGGTAGACTGTCCTTGGAACTCCTTCATTTCATCGCTGCAGGGCTGAAAAACCTCCGATCTCCCTTCCTTTCTCTAAATATGCTCGTCTGACTTTTGTCACGTTAACACCTGGCAGTCGTCATCTCGATTGGAAGCACATGAATGTTCAATTTTACTCTCACACACACATTATTTATAACAATAGAGAGTATAGCCAGCTTAGACGCTTTTATAAATCAAACAAATTTCTAACTGGGTGCAGTCGGTTCTCTTGATTTTGCTGATTTATGAACGCAAGATATTCATTGAAAGTTAGCATTTTCTGAAATAAGTATAATAATCCTATTGTAAAATAAATGAGCCTCAGTAATTATTGCCTCGGTACGATAAGTACCTCAGGAGTCAGGATTTGCCTGTCTATAAATATTCTAGAAAAATATACATGATTAAATATAATTTTTTCTGCATGCCAAATAGAACATAAGGAAATATAATATTTTTGCATACCTAATTTAGAAAACTTGCGAAAAGACTCATGAACTTCCCAGTCTCATGAATTACGAACAATAGCCAGACTAGAATATCGCTAAGGAGAGAATATCTTGTGGACAGAAATCTAAACGATTATTTTTGTGTTTTGAGTGAATTTTTTTGGACATATTATTTTTATGTCATATTTTATTGCTTAATTACTACACTAAAGTGTAGCATATTTTAAAATGATTAATGCACCTGCTAGCTGGAACAGGTGTTAGTCATCCCAGAGGTAAACCTTAAAATAGGTACTTTGAGTTATTTTATTTGAAAAATGTGTTGTATCGGCTCACCTTGGTATAAGGATTTCCCAGTATTTCAGAATTCCCTGTAACTATACGGGATTTTTAAAGAACCACTTTCAGTATAGTTTAATGATTACCTATAGTTTCTGTTTTATAACTGCACCGAGATAGGGGGAGAAATGTTAATCCTTCAAGCTTGTTTCAACCGATTCTCACGATCTTTACTTAAGATACGTTTTCATTACTGGAAATGTTTTTATAGTTCAGGAATATGTTTGGTATATATAAAAGAAGTTATCACTTAAAGAAAATCAATTACTAAGCATCGACTCTAGATCAGGTTATCCACCTTCAAGGTCATTTAAACTATACCTATGCTCAAAGCGACTGAGATAGAGTAAAATTTAAGGACCATAATTATGATATTATAAAATACTTCGTGTCTCGAGCTTTCTCAAAACTAATTTTGTCGAATTCTCTCATCCTTATTCCGCGTTTGTTGAGAAGAGAAAATTTTTTGATGTTTTCCTTTCAACAAGAATCCGGGGAGATGACAGCTTTTCGGGAGGGGTTTGGAAACTTTCCCAGCAAGGAAAGTGAGTGTAAAGTAGGGCAACGGAAGCCTGTTGTAGTTTAGTTAGAATATAGTATAGTAAAGAGAGACTGGCCTCGAGTGGAATTCCAACATCCCGAAGTTGTCATCTACGAATTATTAAGTAAAGTAAACTAGCGAATTCTTTTCCTTTGTCTTTCCGACGCTGGTGTCCTCGGAAAATGAGGAAGAGTGTCGTTGTTTTGGAACCGAAGCCTCTGCTGTTTTCTGTAGGGAAAGGAGACCTTCAGTTTCCTCCTCGGAGGTATCTTCTGTCCGAGATTATTCTAACTCGAGCGTTTTTCGCTCACGTATACCTACCAGATACAAGTCATATTTATTGTTAATGTTTTTCCTCTGTTTTCCACATGCTGCCCAGAGTAAACGTCTAATTCTTATCTATGCTAAGATTTCCGGAACTCTAGCCACTCTGGTGCGCGGAGTGGGACTATAAATAAAGGACAACCTCGTCACAGAGACTCCTATTTCTGAAATACTTATTATATATTGCTAATATTCTAATTCACCATTGTTCTCAGTCAGAAATTGTTTTAAATAGTGACAAGTTGGGATAGTGACCCTTCGAAACTCCAGGACAATGATCTCTCAATGTTATGACGACTATGTGACCAATATAAAACTGACTAATATATCCTTTCTCAATATTATTGGGACTGATATGACGGAGACAATGAGTAATATTGGTGGATCGATGTCCCCGACTCTTTGAGGGTTATCGCCGGAAGCCGTACCAGGGGAGAACCTCCCACTGTGTGCCTGCGACTGGTTCCCAACGGTAAATAATCAAAGACGAAGTACCTACCGTAATTTTTTTATTAACTAATTAGTTTACACAGCAAGCTCAAAATTACTCGCCTAAGGGCGATGGAAAAAAATATAAAGCTAAACAAAAAAAAACAAAAAAACACAAAGTTTGGCCGAAAGCGAGCCGTAAAACTTTGGCCGAAAGCGAGCCGCGCCGAGGGAATCGAACCAAAACCATGACGAACGATTTGTCAACGTCCGGCTGGACGGAACATTTTTAACCTTTCCTTTCAATCGAGATTAATCCCATCTCGATTAGTGAATTCGCCAGTTTACATGAAAGAGAGAAGAGAACGCTCGAACATAATTTTAGGTTGCTTATGAACATAATAATTATCATAAATATTAATTAATTTTTGTCTAAGATATGTTCTTAACAACAGTAAAACCCACATAATGAGGAATTCAAAAGGGTTAAAATGAAGCAAGGTTTTGCAACAAAACAACGAGTCGACAGCCCCTTAGTAGGAAAAAGGGAGCCTGTTTTAATCGAGTTCAGCACAAAAGTGAATTCGAAATAGTTACAATTTTGCTGCTTGTCACCCCGAGTTCACCTCGGATCATTGATAAAACGAATGAAATATTACTATTTGTCTTTGACAGCACTGACTTAACAATTGAATACCTGCCCCGAACAAGGTTGTAACCAACAATATTTCAGAAATGATGATATACATGGAATAAGGTTGTAAACAGCATTGTACTGCGATCCTGATGACAATCTGCCTTAAAATCCATTATATTAAGTGTCATTTTCGCTTGTTTAGTTTTTTCGGCCAGAACAAGGTTGTAACATCAGGAGCTTTTACGCGGCAGTCCATTGAGAAATGTCGTCTAGTGTGGTGCGTGTTACTGTTTCTGCTGAAAAGCAGCTAAATAAAGGCAGAAAGCGAAAAATAAATATATCCAATTGGAGAGATAACAAAAGAAAAAGCCTCAGAGATAGTGGACAACCATATATAAGTAAAAGAAACATTGCTGTTCCTGGGAAAACCGCGCCTGATGATGTGAGTAGAAGAATGTTGTAACCAACCACGTGTTTTTGCTGAAACGCAATTTTCATGATACTGGGTAATAATTGAGATATGAATTTTTGTTGTAGGTGCAAGTTTGTCGCTGTAAATATGAATGTAAAAATATTACTTTGATGAACAAACAGAAAGCGTTCCAAGATTTTTATAAATTAAACTACGATGATCAGACAAGAATGCTTGCGCAACAGTGTTTGGACATTGTTAATGTTAAACGAAGATATGTGACAGAAGATATCTCCAGAAGACACTGTAGCGTAAAATATTACTTACCCGTTGAAAATCAAGAAGTACGTAAGGTGCAGGTATGCCAAAAAACACTTTGTTACATATTGAAAATTACACCAAGGCGTCTACAAGGATTACAAGAAAAATTGAAATTTAATATCCCATTGGAAGACAAAAGAGGCAAACACACAAACAGGCCTAGGGCTATACCAAACATTACTAAGGATTTAATAAGAGCACATATCGAGGCTTTTCCTAAACAAGAAAGTCATTATGCAAGAGGTCGTACTGAAAAATTTTGTCTTAGTCCCGATTTATCGCTGAAGCGGATGTATATGTTATTCAAGGATAAACATCCAGATGTTCAATGCAGCGAGACGCTTTACAGGGACATATTCAGGTCTGATTTTAATTTAAGATTTGGTACACCCAGGTCGGATACTTGTCAGTATTGTGACAAGTTCTATACTAAACTTATTAACACAGAATCACAAGAAGAAAAAAATAAAATTTCCAAAGAAAGCGAACTACACCATAGACGAGCAGAAAAGGCTTATTCCGCACTGAATGATGACATTGATTTAGCAAGAGAAAATAAAAATACAAAAGTATTATGTACTGATCTACAGCAGGTTCTTTTCTGTCCGACTTTGAAGCATTCTTCCGTCTTTTATCAAAGACAGTATTCGTGCTATAATCAAGCCATTCACAATATGGGAACAAATGACGTTTTAATGTGTTTTTGGCATGAAAGCATTGCTAAAAGAGGATCCGCTGAAGTAGCATCATGTTTACTTAAATATGTGTCAACGAATTTTAAACCCATGGAAAATAAAGCAACAGACAGAAAACTTATCGTTTGGTCTGACAGATGTGTTGGGCAAAATAACAACTGGAGAATGCTATCTCTATATCAGTATTTGGTTACAATGATGTACTTCTCATCGGTTGAACAAAAATTTTTAACAAGTCGTCACAGCTTTTTGCCTTGCGACCGCGATTTTGCATTGATCGAGAGGAAGAAGAAACCGGCTACTGTTTATCATCCCCGACAGTGGTTAGAAATCATTGCAAATGCACGACCTTCGAAGCCTTTTCTTGTTTGTAATATGGAAAATAATGACTTTAAGGATCTTTCCCAAATTGAAGCTTCACTGAAAAAGGATCCAAAATTCAAAATAACGGAAGTCGTGTGGCTCCAAATTACGAGAGATGATCCCACAACAATACGTGCTAGAGTAAGTCACAATATATTACAACCATGGCAAAGTTATTCCATCTCAAAGAAAATGAGAGGTGTTAAAAATAGATGTCTTCCTCCAGTGGCAGTAGATCTAAAATGCCTCCCAAACTTATACAACTCTGTTCTTCCAATTAAAAAAGAGAAAAAGGCAAATTTATTGGACATGTGCAAATTCATTCCATTTCAATATAGAGACTTTTACAATAATTTGCAAAGTATCGATGAAAATGCCTAACTTGCCTTTTCATCTTTGAAATAATGTAATGTTAACAATGATTATGAAATTTAATAATAAAATTGAATTAAGAATTTTTTCCACGAAGGCTCACCTAAATATGCAACCTCCCCCCCTCTAACACACACTTGCACCTCAGACCCCCCCCCCCCACACACACACCACCACCACCCGTATCCATTCATAAACACATTAATAATTTACCATTGAAAAAGGTTGTAACCAGCTTGTTACAACCTTGTTCTGCGATGTTACAACCTTGTTCTGCTAAACAGTTACATTTGTCTTTATTTCACCTCTGTTATCTATTGAACTGATTATTTTTTTTTAATATTTGTCGTAAATATGTAAACATAATCATATAATCAATGTAACTTATTATATTTCGTTAGCTACTATCTGTAACAGAAATCGATGTCTGCTGTAAAATTTTGTTTTTGATGTTACAACCTTGTTCGGGGCAGGTATTCAATTGATGATAACTGATCTAGTGATAATCTGATTTTCCTGTTACCACGTAATATTCGCTAAAGATTTTGATATAACAAAATTACTTCCGATATAACTGAACAAAGTAGCTAAATTACAGAAGGAATTTTCCTTTCTTATGATAGTTGATGGGTGCGTCAAGGGAGAATGGTTGAAACAGGTGACCACCCAAGGAGGTGGAAGTGAGAGTGTATTTAGATACTTAATAGGGATCTATTTAATACAAAAAAGGTGTATGTTGCTATTAGTTCATAAATTTTTTGTCGTTAGTAAACTTGTGGCTGGACCGATACTCTCCCGAGTTTTCTTCTTTTCAGGTAGGCATGACTAGCCTCCTCCTGGTTCAACTGTTCAGCACCCCAATGCCAGAGACCGAAATTCATTGCATGTATAATAATTAATTATTCTAATGACTCTGTCTACGAAACCCGCTACTTAGTTGTTTAAAAGAAAGCGCTCGTGCACTCGAAGAGCAGGCACTTTCCTCACCAGCCTTTCTCATTTTGTAGGTCTATAAGAGAAAGCCTCATGCTTTTTCAGTCTAATTTTCTCGTCAATTATCTTTATTCGTCGAAATTCTTGCTTATGAACACGTTCATTCCTTACCAATGTTGATATACCAGGGCTATCCAATAAGTTAGAGAGCATAAATTATTGATCACAACTGAGAAGTTGTTTCGTAGACAGCTGTCCTATTTCTTGCCCGTAATTGTGGACTACTGCGATACCTATTTTTGTACTTTAGCCCAGAAACGATTTTCACAGATACAGGATTGTGTTTATTTAGGTTAAGGATAGGGAACCATATTGTAGTGACATTACTAGCGTGAATTTGAATATATTTGTAACATTTGAAATATCCCCTGTATTCTGTGAAACAATGTATTTAAATATAAATAAACGGGCTTGTGGAAAAATTTCGTCGTATTACTCTAGCATCACCTCCCATAAAAAAAACTTGCTCGCCACAAAGAATCAGGTCAAATCAGGAATGCCGAACGTAGTTTCCTCAATTCTGTTGAGGAGGGGGTAAGTAACGGTACAATATCTACACTGTAAAAATCAGTTTCACCTACAGATTCGAGGTAATGTTGTACCGTAGATTTGCAATAGTAGCACGTTTTTAATAAAGACACGATGGTCAGTTCAAGTTCGCACTTAACGCAACACACCCGTTCCACTCGTTCCAGAGAGCTCGCGTAATGTTTTACGGATAATGTCATATTTAGATCAGCACAATCCCAGCAATAATACTTGTTCTTAGCCAAAGATGAATGTAAGATCGTCACGCACAACCAAGGAGCACGTCCTATCAACCTGTGCGTATAAGGCTGTAATTCTAGAGGTGGGACCCTTATATCGGAGGCAACAGAATCACTGGAGTCGAGAGATTCTGCCAGTTCAGAATTTTCATTATCGGTCTCGCCGGACATCGAAGTCGTGGATGGCAATGATTCATCATCATCCAGATCGGCTATATACCCGGAATCCATGGTATTCGATATTCGAAAATACTAGCAAAAAGAATTAGGAAAAACCGAAATACACAATAATTATTGTAAAAAATTCCAAAGTAATATCGCTGTAAGCACGCTCGAGTATAAACGTCAAGTGTAAAAGAACTCAAATTTCCTGCCACAATCTAGCCTAGGCGATAATCGCGACAACGACACCCACAGGGTCGCCTTCTTTATAATTACATATAAAATTATCTAATTTAAAAATATACATTTTTGAATAGTCCATAAGACAAAAAATTGCCGTATAGACCCCTTATATCGTTATAATAACTACTGTACTATATAATATCAGTTATTGTAAAATTGCTTTTTTTTTGTTTGCTAATATTTAAAACAACGCTATGATTAAAACTTTTAAATGCATTTTTGAATAGACCATAGACCCCTTCTATCGTTATAATATTATAAAAATTGCTTTTTTTTGTTTGTTAATATGTATCAAGGTGCAGGATGTCTGTGCGTGGGTCGCCGATTGACTCGCCCTGGTAGAAACAGTATTGGTCGTCGATTATAGTGCATACAAATATGTGATTATACGGGATTCTTACTAATACTGAAATGTATAACATGATAAATCTAGAGAATAACAATAGCGACAAAACTTACCTACTAATCCTAAAGAGGGGTGTTTTTATGCACCAATCACACCAATGCTTTGTGTCTCTAACCACTTCTACCAACGCAGCGACGTGTACTACCCACCAATATTCCAAATATAGGAATCTAACGTGATCAAAGCTTAATTGTTTATACAAATTGTAACACCTAGGACACACATGTAAATTTTTATATCTGCTATAGTAATAAGTAAATATTAAATCTTTCCGAGGACTTGTGTAATAAGGGCGCCAGTTATTTCGCCACACCAAATGTTTATATAATTCGTTATCCTCGATGTACTCACCCCACAGGTAATTGTTTAAATCGAAATAGTTTGATATATACCATATAGAGTCAATTTCACGAAAATTTGATGACTTTACGTACTCTCCGTAATACCCCAAGAGTTCAAAATAAATAGATGTCGGTAGATTTAAATCGTATGCTTTTATTACAAATTCTTGTGACACTGTTATATTTCAGCACACCGTTTTTAAAGACAGTTCTTGCAGTGAGAGCATGATTAACAATGAGTATTATATTTCAGTACCTCCACCCCCTCAAACCAAAAGATTGATAACTTAATATATTGCTAAAAAATATATCAAGAGCGGAACTTCATCATGATTCATTTTCCTGTTTGCGTCTAACATCATCATGGTTACATGATTAAAATTTTGAGTTATCTAATTTTTACCCTTAAAACTGTCCTTGATTAGCTCTAATATGTAACATATACCCTACACATCAATCACCCCATATTTAGTTAAAAAATGATAGTAATACAAATACCAATCATAGTGCTAAATATATAATAATTATAATAATAATAATAATAAGAATAATAATAAGAATAATAATAATAATAAAATACCCAAGATACATACATCATCTAAACTCGAAAAAACTCTTCAATACATGAATAAGTATATACTCCCACAACATATACGGGAAGATTCCACACTGACAGATACACACACACTGATATATACTGCAGCAGTAGCGGTAGTTAGGTATCATGGCCTAAAAACAAGACCTCAGGACTCGCAGACACAACATAAACAAAACAAACCGGCCTGGGAGCGTCGGCTTGAATCGCAGATAGACGAAATTCGACGAAATCTGGGCCGGCTCACACAATATCTACAAAATAATAGATCCAAAACACTGATGAAGCATATGCACCACATTTTCAAGACAGTAAAAACTCACACAAAACATGAACATCATAACCAACACATCACTGAATACATGGACACCTTGAAACAGAAACTTGCAGCGAAAACGCAAAGACTACGTAGATACAGAACATGCACTCAGCGAAAACAACACAACAAACAGTTTACAGAAAACGAAAAAATATTCTATAGAAACATGAATCAAAATAGTTCACAGAAAAATAACTATGAAACACCCACAAGAGAAGAACTCACACGATACTGGTCGTCCCTTTGGTCCAATCCGGTCCAGCATAGCAAGGACGCGAGTTGGATCAGAGAGGAGGCAAAACATACACAAAACATCACAGACATGGAATTCAGCGAGATTACACCACGAGACATAAGCGATACAATCAAAAACATTCATAACTGGAAGGCACCCGGGATAGACAACATCCATAACTTCTGGTACAAGAAGTTCACATGCCTACATCCGAAACTGGCCGCACATTTTACAGATATCCTCAATAATCCGCAAAACACACCTGCATTCTTTACACAGGGCATCACATATATGATGCCAAAAAACAATAATACAGAAAACCCTACACAATACAGACCAATAACATGTCTCCCAACAATTTACAAAATTCTGACTTCAAACATAAAAAAATATACTCTCATCTGGAAAACAATAACGCACTCACAGAACAGCAGAAGGGATGCCGCAAAAACCACATGGGATGTAAGGAACAACTCCTTATCGACTCAGTGGTTCTGCGTCAGGCACATAGACAACATAGACAATTAAACATGGCATACATAGATTACAAAAAAGCATTTGACAGCACACCACATACTTGGCTGATACACATATTAAACATTTACAAAATTCACCCCACGCTCATCGCCTTCCTCGAGAACATTATGACACACTGGAGAACTACACTACGTCTTACGCTCAATAAAACAACTATAACTACAGAAGAAATACCTATACGTCGAGGCATATTCCAGGGGGACTCATTGAGTCCACTGTGGTTTTGCCTTGCCTTGAATCCACTCTCAAACATGCTGAATAATTCAAATTATGGATTCAACATCAGAGACAACAAAACAACACACTATACTCTGTCGCATCTGCTATACATGGATGATATAAAATTATACGCATCCACACAAACACAGCTGCAACATCTGCTGAAAATTACACACACATTCTCACAGGACATACATATGGAGTTTGGGTTGGAGAAATGTAAAACTCTCAACATCGAAAAAGGAACCCTGGTGGCAGGTGAATTCGCTCTTGAAAATGGCGACAAGATTGAATCCATGGAAGAGGGCGAGGTCTATAAATATCTTGGTTTCCAGCAGGCCAAGCTCACAGAACATACACAAATAAAACAAACACTAAGAAAAACGTACATAAACAGACTAAACCAAATATTAAAAACAAAACTGAATGCCAAAAACACAATAAAAGCAATAAACACATACGCTGTACCGACACTGACATACTCGTTTGGAGTTATACAATGGACACAGACAGACTTAGAAGACCTCCAGAGGAAAACCCGAACAACACTCACAAGACACAAACAACATCATCCTAAATCAGCCACAGAAAGGCTGACTCTACCTAGAGAGATGGGGGGAAGAGGCCTTATTGACATACCCAATCTGCACCACAAACAGATAAATAATCTTCGAGAGTTCTTTCACGCAAAACAAACCACGTCCAAACTACACAAAGCCGTAAATATCGCAGACAGAAACAACACACCTTTAAACCTACATAACAACAACTTGGAGCTACCCATAACAGATAATAATACAAAACAGCAGTCGTGGACCCAGAAGGAACTCCATGGGAGACACCCCCATGAGCTGAGCCAGAACCATGTCGACAAACAGGCGTCGAACAAGTGGCTTAGTTGTGGGAACCTTTTTGGGGAGACCGAAGGGTTCATGATTGCTATACAGGATCAAACAATAAATACTAAAAACTACAGAAAACATATACTCAAGGACACCACAATCACAGACGATACATGCAGAAAATGTCATTTATCACAGGAAACAATACAACACATTACAGCTGGATGCAGGATACTTACACAAACCGACTATCTACATAGACACAACCAGGTGGCGAACATTATACATCAAAAACTCGCAGCTCAGTACAAACTCATCGACATGTATACACCATATTACAAATACAACCCGCAAACAGTATTAGAAAATAGCACTCACAAATTATACTATGACAGAGCCATCATCACAGATAAAACAATTCATCATAACAGACCAGACATCACATTAATAGACAAAGAAAACAAAAATACATATATAATAGATATAGCGATACCCAATACACACAACTTGCAGAAAACGGACACCGAAAAACATACAAAATACATAGATCTAGCACAGGAGGTGCGGCGCCTCTGGAGGATGGACAGGGTAGTCATCGTACCGATAGTCTTGTCCTCTACAGGGGTTGTACCATATACACTACATAAAAGCTTACAGACACTCAAAATGCACAAAAATACGTACATAGAACTACAGAAAGCCACAATAATAAGTACATGTCACATCGTTAGAAAATTTCTGTACGCAGACATACAAATAGATGAACATCCGACACATTTAACAGAATTGACACAACACACCAACTAAACACATGTAGTAGAACTTCTATGGCGACCTTGTCTTGGTGATAGCCCGACATGGTTGCTTGCCGCCGGGAGATGAGACCCGAGATGCTACATATATGCAGAAGAAATAATAATAATAAGAATAATAAGAATAATTAAATACCTGAAAATATTTTAATTTTAATTAATATTATATATAATGTTACGAATACTTACATGTTATATATTTTTTATAGCATATCTTCGTTGTAAACTAAATTTTTTTATATTATTAATATTATTAATATTATCATAAAATACCCACTTACAGTCCAAATTCGGTGGTGGGTGGGCTAAAATAAATATTATATAATTAGAATATTATACAGGGTGATTCAAAATTCAAGGTGATTCAAAATTCAGTGCAAATATTTTAAAGGCGCATTTACCAGTCAAAAATAAGAAATTTTTTCATATAATCGTAAGTCCTAACGTATAACTATGGTACACCACTCTTCTTTTGACAATTATATTTTTAGATTAAACGGTCTATAATGTAACTTTCATACCTCCTGAGCTTTATTCGTATCTAGCTTTGTTTCCTATAAAAATCACAATCTGGGGCCAGACCTTATTAAACAAGTAATAAATCCACATTAAAAATTTCTTATTTTTGACTGGTAAATACGTCCTTAAAATATTTGCACTGAATTTTGAATCACCCTATATAGGCTCAATATATTGAAATTATACAACTTACTAAAATGATTGTAATAAATTTTGTTGTTCCGCGTAACAATGATGAGATAACCCCCTCCATCCAGGAGGGTCAGGTCTCCGTTGTACAACACATGCCCGCCGTTGCGGGCTATATGTATTAAAGACGACCGAGGCGTCTTCAATATTAAAGCCTATAATGGTAAATAATTATCATTTATTCTGAATATACGATAAAATTATGGTGTTGAATTATTCAGCTTATAATTAAATTTAATAATATTAACAATAATTATTACTTACATTGGTGAGGAAGAGCCACGGGCTTGTTATCTCCCGTACTAAGTCGATGGCTGTAATAATAATACTTATACACACATATAAGAGTGATTATATATTTAACTTACTATTCTTCATGTTGCACTTGCACTTGTTACTTCTTACACAGCTATAGACAGTTTGACCTGAATAATTTTATAAAGTTGAGATTGAAACAGTTATTTTTCATAATAATTTTATCGAAAAGGATGACCGTTTCCTACAGATAATATAGTCGCTTGTTGCAGGATATTATAATATCTACGTATTATATAAGGGGCGCTCGTAATATTAGTTACTTACATGAGATATTACTATATTAACGGTTTTCATTTTTACACACCTCGTACAAAAGTATAAAGTTGAGATTGAAAAAACAGTTGTTTTTCATATTACTTTTATCGTAAAGGATGCACCGTTCCCTAGAGATAATATTAGCTTGTTGCAGGATATTATAATATCTACATATTATATAAGGGGGGGTGCTCGTAATGTTAGTTACTTACATGAGATATTACTATATTAACGGTTTTCATTTTTACAGACCTCGTATTATAAACTATATTCTTATTATAGATAATTTATAATGTTGTAAGTTTTTTCGTCCTGTTTTGATTGCATTATCTCGTTCCTCTTCAATTATGCCAGCTTAGTTCTAACTATTCTATTAATATTATAATCATTTTCTATAATAAATCATGAGTGAAAATCGCAAGAATTCCAATCTGGACCTGAGGATAGTGGTCTCGCCTGATGGTCCTCGAACTGTTAAGACTAAACCCTCTGATAATTCTAGTGAAAACCCTCAAGGAGGTGAAAATCGCAAGAATTCCAATCTGGACCTGAGGATAGTGGTCTCGCCTGATGGTTCCCGAACTGTTAAGACTAAACCCTCTGATAATTCTAGTGAAAACCCCCAAGGAGTCCATTCAAAAAACCTCACTCCTCGTGATATAAGAGTGCTGGCGACGCCTTGGGGAAGGTATTTAGAAATAAAGAAATAATGACAAAAATTTTGAATAGTAAGTTATCGATATCTATTGCGTAAACTATGTACTTACTTGTAAATATTTTTAGCATTCACCACTGTGTTGGAAGTACATTTGATGCTCTTAATTGACGGACATGATGTATGCATTTTTTTCAATTTAAATTTATTGTTATAATTATGTAGGTTTCAGATATAAACATTAAAAAGGTAAACTCACCCTCTCTGGTGCCTAAAGGATACGCCGTTCGTGTAGAAGCTATGTTAATGAATATTCCGTCAAAAATACTAATATACACTAGTAGAATACATACACAGCTGGTGTTGTATTACGTATGTAATTAATACTTGAGAGCGTTTTATGTAGGTACCATGCATGTTATTGTTGTTTTATTACATAATAATTATTATGTAATAAAATATGTTAATATAGTTAATAATCAAGGATTTCCGAATTACTTAAGAAAATATATCAGTTATAAAAAAGACAGAAATTATGAAATGCAGCTTAGAAATGACGAACATTTGGCGCTAATGAGACCAATAAATGAGTTACATAGAAACTCATTTTTCTATAAAAGTTTTGATTTATATAATTATTTACCAACAAAGTTAAAAAATGAAACAAATTTGAATGCATTTAAAAGACTGCTAAGTGAGTACATAAAAAATCCGAACAATTAGCTAGTAAGAAAAATGTATAGGAAAGTAGGTTTGATTTAGTGTAGATTTAATTAAGTATTATACATATATTATGGTATTATAGTTATAAAGAATGTAATATTCTAGAAAAATAAAGATTATTATTATTATTATTATTATTATAAAAATAACTAATATGATGAAAATTTATTAATAATTATTAAATTACAATTATTTTGTTCACCTACATTATATATTTTGGCGCATCTGCTTAATAAACGATCTAATACCTGAGCTTTACCTTGAATTCGGTAACTTACCGAAAGACGACATACAGTCGAGTTTCGAATTAACAAGACCCTCCTGTATAATAATAACAATAACAACTCGCTGGTATCGTATCTGTGTAGCGCCAGGATGTAAACACATCTCCACGATGTAAGATAACTAAGGTGTTGGAACAAGACTCCCCAGTGCGACCCGATATCGTCACCACTCGTCACGTTACATCGGTTTTACCCATTTGTTTTGTTGCTCTCGCTCGCAATGGTTAGTTCTGCCGTACTCTTCTCTCGGACAAGCGCACAAGCGCTAGCATAAATGATTCACGCATATTCGCTGATAAACGCGTGCTCTTATGTTCTAATTTTATTAATATTTAAATGTTAAAATGTCACTCGATGAAATACCCGTTATAGTTTCATCGCATCAACTTCTACAATTAGGCAAATCACAGTTTCTACCCATTTTTGCTTATCGCTTCTTCAGAAAAAAATAAAATTGAGTAGCATGACACCCTGATAATGGCAATTTGCATGTGTAAGAGCAAGAGGTCAGAGCCCAGCTGGCAAGACTCTCTCATACACTGAGGTTCAGGTTTTCGTCGCGCGCTTTACTGTTGAAATACGTGCTTCGTTCACTCACCTATATATCTTACACCGTGCACATCTCTCAGCTCTTCGGCAATGCCGGAAGTGAGCGGGTGGGCGTGTGTGCGCTATGAGTATTAAAAAATAGTACCTAAATAATATTATGAAACGTAAACATTATTATCTAGTTTCGGAAGTGAATTTAAACGGATGAACTTGATCTATATGTGAGGTGTACAATAATAAACTTATTTGTTTTTATTACCTGTATTTCCACACAGTTACTTTTTGTAATTTACATTATTTTTTGCTTATATTTACTTTATATCTTAGGAGTGTCAATAACGAAATTTTTATTTGATCTTAATATATTCTTGATATCCTTGTATTATTTATTGGTTCAACTCATCAATCATGGTCACTGATGGGTAACTCCTGTGTAAGGTGTATAATAATAATAAACGTGTTTGTTTTTATTACCTGTTTTGACATAGTTATTTTTTTGTAATTTACATTATTTTTATATCTTTGGGTGTTAATAACGAATTTTTTGATCCTACTAAATTCTTGATATTTTTGTATTATCAATTGACTCAACTCATCAATCATGGTGACTAGGTAGTTCACTGACGTCACACGCTGATCAACACGTTGATGTATTGGATGCTGATTTTGCATATATCTACCTACGAGTTGTCAATAAAATTGTTGATAGACTGTCGATCGATGGTCGAACGACTATCGATAAACAGTTGATAGTTTGCCGAATAGACAGACGATCGATGACTGGTAAACGGCCAATGGATGCCGAGGAGTAAATTGATAAGGTTGACGAATGACCAAACTGACATGCTTTTTGCATGAAATTGATTACGATACCGCGCGATCTCTGCGTACGTGATATGATCAACTTAATGCGCATGCTTCTGCCGTCCACGGATTGTCGCGGCTGGTGGAACAAACTTATTATAAGTTATTATAAGCCCTCGAAATTAGTCTTAGGCTACCCACAGAGATATTTAGAGTGTGTATTAATAACCAACGGTTAGTTTTAATTCAATAGAAAATAGATTTGTATCTAAAAACATGCCTTTTAAAGTGGAATTATTACAATACAAAATAGAAAGCGATAAAATTGTTGTAATGTCGATTGGTGTAACATCTTCTGGAAAACAAAGGGTCCGATATGATCTTCAACCTCCATATTTTGTTTATGAATATATACATGAAGCAGAAGCGCAAATAAACGTATGGGGTATCAAATTATATAGTACGTTGAAAAAAATTAAATCTGAAGCAGTAAAAATGATTCAAGAATTGGAATGTGAAGGTGGATCTAAGGAGCGTTTACATGCTTATAAAGAGGCCAATGATTTATGTGATGCATTATTGGCTGGAGAAATAAATTTGGGTAATATAATTGATGCATTTTATCACATTCATTTAGTGAATTTTCATGATGAACTATGCAAATTCTTACCTGGATATTGGGATAAAGCACACCAAAAGTTAAACTCAGAAGATTATTTATTTGTTGACGATGAAATATCAGTTTTGTTGAAAATTAAATATTGATAACGATTCTAATATCGATAGAAAAAATCAAATAATTGTATTGATCATTCATGTAACCTAATGTTTTAATTTACAGTAATTATAAATATGAACTAAATAATTTTTGTTTTATTATGTTGAAGTTTTATTATTTTGATATCTAAAAATAAAAGCAGTTGTTTTTTTGATGAAATTTTAAATAGTTTTGAATATTTATTAAGCATATAATAAATTCTTGATTGTTTTGTATTTTTAAACGGCTCAGCTCATCATTCATGGTGAGTGGGTAGTTCTCTGACGTCACACAATGATTGACTCGCTGATGTCACCGTATCTAGCTCTCTATCATATCCGCTGAATAGTTCTTTGGTAATAGGCCACCACGAATCGAGGTCGTTCTGATTTCCGTACAGTTGAAATCTGCATTATAATTCTTGATATTTTTGAATTTTTTTAACGGCTCAGCTCTCATGGCGGGGTCTGACGTCGCACAATTATCGAACGACCGATCGACTATCAATCGACCGTCACTACCTGGTTAGCTTTCTGACGTCACACCGATGCACTGACCGTATATACATAGCCGCCATACATTGTCTCTCCCCACACACATTTTTACAATATTAATCTGAGATGCTGATTTTCCATATATACCTACCTACGAGTTCTCGATAAAATCGTCGATAGACGGTCGATCAATCGACAGTCGATAGTTTGTCGAATAGACAGTTGATCGATGACTGGTAAACGGATAATAGATGCCATGGGAAATTGAAAAGGCTGACGAATTACCATACTGACATGCTTTTCAAACCCGCCTTCGATACGCCTCAACGACGAACGTCGGTTATCTGCCTCTGCTATTTTTGCACACGGCACACCGCGGAGAGCTGACATCCCGACTCTATCGCTGCCTGTATAATTTTCACACAAGTACCTAACGGATATCTACCTTCGATATTTTACGACACCTGACGTAACCCTTACCGGTTTCATATTATTATTAATAATTATTAATACTATTATACATTTCAACGGATGGACCATCTAGACACCGAGCCCCCTGCACACCGGGTCCCCTTCACACCGGGTAGGGGGTCCCCTACACACCGGACACCCTACACACCGGCCCCCTACACACCAGGCCCCCTACACACCGGTCCACCTACACACCGGGTCCCCTACACACCGGGCCCCCTACACACCAGGCCCCCTACACACCGGGCCCCCTACACACCAGGCCCCCTACACACCGGGCCCCCTACACACCGGGCCCCCTACACACCGGTTCACCTACACACCGGGTCCCCTACACACCGGGGCCCCCCTACCGGACGAACACGCAGACTCCAACGAGGACCCCCTCTAGGTGCACACTCACCCACTCTCCACTTTCCAAGATACTTGCTAGGTTAGATCTCTAGGTAAACGACTGGCAGGTCAGCCAGATACTTGCTAGGTTAGATCTCTAAGTTTATGACTTACCCCCTCCACTTTCCAAAATGGCCGCCACCCCCCTCCACAGGGCCCCCGTGGGGGCCCTCTTGGAGCCCTATATGGACCCCCTTGGAGCCCCCGTGGAGCCCTATTTAATAATAATAATAATAATAAAGTTTATTGTATCACATCATTTACACTCAATATGCAAATACATAAAACTATAATTAAATTACATAGAACAATAGCAAACAACAAACGAATTTTCAACTGGACGCAATAAAAAATAATTGACATAATAAATCCACAGAAATAAATGATGCTTTTAAACAATAAACATATGCATGCATATACGTATATACCTATCTTACAGGCACACACGTTCCACAGAAACCACCATTTGGTAGTTTGTATTTTTTTTATTTGAAGCCCTATTTGGAGCCCTAGGGGCCCCCGGGGGCCCCCGTGGAGGCCGGGCTGAGGTGGCGCCCTATCTACTGAAATTTACAAAATGGCATTATCAAATTTCTCAAAGATTTTATAGATCCAAAGAAAACTTATGCGATATTATTGAAAGATCTCTTAAAATCTCTTAAAACCAGAATCATTCGTTTCGATTATCCAGAACATTTTCAGAAACGCATCTTTTAAATTTGTGCAAACTAATAAATTACTCGCTGATATTGTAACATCAGAAGAACAACGCGAAAAATTAGAATATTATCATATTTCAAAGAAAGGTCACAGAGGCATAAACGAGCTAAAAGCTTCATTAAGTTCAAAATATTATTGGCCTAAAATGTCAGAAGACATAGAACAATTTATTAGGAACTGCGAAATTTGGTTGAAAAATAAGTATGATAGAAATCCCCCAGTAATAAAATTTAATTTAACACCAACGGCTTCTAAACCATTTGACCACATACATATTGACGTGTTTAGAATCGCAAATAAAGCATTTTTAACAATAATCGACTCATTTTCAAGGTACGGTCAAGCATATCCTATCCAGAGTATCAATGGTACCTCTGTTGTCGAGAATTTACCAAGTTTTATAACACACCACGGATTGCCGTATAAAATTACTGCTGACCTTGGAAGTGAATTTAAAAATCTTGACTTAGAAGACTTTTGTAAATTACATAAAATAGAATTACATTTATCAACAGCGAAAAACAGTAATTCTAACTCTCCTGTTGAACGCTTCCATTCAACATTGATAGAAAATTTTAGATGCTTACGAGATGAAAAAAATGAATCAACACCAGAACTGTTGTGATGTAGAATATGTATTGGTATTATGTTAGTTTAGTTATTAATAATTGTAAGGTGAACGCGCCCACATCACGAGTAAAAGATGATAGAGACGCGCGCACATTTTTTATTTATTTTTTATTGAAAATGCACATGCACTGCAGGGAAATCCCTATGACGCTCTGGGAGCGGTGCATGAGCGGAGATATCGATTCACGTTGGCCTTGAATCTCTGTAGGTTGTATACTTCGGGAAACACGCCCTTTGGAATGCTATTCCAAAGTGATGCAGTTCTATACATAAAAGAAGTCTGAAATAGGGTGGTACGAGATGTAACGAGCTGAACCTGATACGGATGAGCGTCTGCGACTCGACGTGTATTTCTGCCCGGTCTTGTTCTTGGTGGAATCAAGCGGGTCACGTCTTTTGAACACTTTCCATTAAAATATCTGTAGAACAGACTCAGGTCAGCTACTCTTCTTCGATGTTCGAGAGTGTCTAAATTCTTTGTCAAATCTGGGTCCCCAATCAAGCGGATGGCTCTTTTCTGAATAGAGTCGAGTAGTCTCAGCGTATGTTTAGGAGCTGAGCTCCAAATATGTGAGCAATACTCCAAGGATGGTCGGATTTGAGCCTTGTATAAGAGGAGAAGCTGTTGTGGTGTATAAAATTTCTTCGTGCGGAAGAGTGTTCCAAGTTTTTGAGAAGCACTCTTCGCCAGACCTGCAACATGATCATGCCAAGACATGTTCGCTCCAAGGCTCACACCAAGTAAACGAAAAGATGACGCTGGGGTAAGAGTGTCCCGCCATCATCATATCTGGCTCCAAAACGTTGGTCTTTTTGGAGAAGATGGCTGCTTGGGTTTTTCCAGCATTAAATTGGACTTGGTTTCTATCGCCCCAAGTTAGAATGTCTTGCAAGTCATTGTTAAGTATGGCAACTTCTTGCTCCCTGCGAGTCTGTGCGTCGATGGCAGATGTTCGCGCATCTAACGTATAAGAAGATATGAGGGTACTGTCGTCGGCAAAACTGTATATTGGATTTTTGTTTTTTCCAGCAAGTCATTTATAAATATTAGAAAGAGAGTGGGAGATAAGATGGATCCCTGGGGCACACCGGCATTGTGATGGAAAAGGTCTCAGAAAGAACTCCATCGACTGCCACCTGCAATGAACGACCTTCGAGATAACTCGCAAGCCACAAGCAGAATTTGTGGCTTGCAGAATTCTCCTACATACGCAATAGGAGATTAATGTCAGAGGTTGAAGATGGGAGATGAGAAAAATAAAAGTACGTTACGTTCACTCTAAATTATGTTTTAACTTTTAATCCACCTCAAGTAAATAAGTCTAACTATAAATATTATAATTATAAAATATAGATACATAACATGGCGCTGCGAACAGTGAGCATAGATTAAGGCTGGAGTGGAAATTGTGTGAAATAAATTCGTAATAGATAATTATTAGAATTATTGTGACAGTCGGAGATAAGGAGTAAATCAAGATGGAGGCGAGAATACAAAGTCCAATGAAATATGAAGGAAATCTTGCTGAAAATTTTAAGAGGTTTAAGCAACAATTTGAAATTTATTTACTTGCATCGGGGTTGAGTGCAAAAGAAAGCAAAGTGAAGGTGGCAATTCTGCTAAATATATTGGGTGAAGAAGGAATTGAAATTTTTAATAATTTTAATTTAACTACAGAAGACAAACAGAAATATGAGAAGGTATTAGCTGAGTTTGAAACTTATATGACACCGAAGAAAAATATTATTTACGAGAGATTCATCTTTAATAAACGTGTCCAAGAAGAGGGAGAGCCCTTTGATCATTGTATCAATGAAATTAAAAAGTTAGTAAAAACATGTGAATTTGGAGCGACTGAAGATGAAATGGTACGTGATAAAATTGTACTGGGCATCAGAAATAAAAATTTGCAGGAGAAATTATTGAATGTCGAAGATCTAACATTGACGAAGACAGTAAGTGTTTGCAGAAATTTCGAGGTCACTCAACACCAGTTAAGAGAGATTCAGGAGAAGGAACATGTTGTTGATGCTGTAAGGAAGAATTTTGAAAATAAATCAAAGTTTGCTGATAAAAGAAGAGTAATGAATGGAAATGAGAACAGAAACAGGAGTTATGAAGGTAATAAATGTTAAGACAAAAAGTTTAACTGTACAAGGTGTGCAACTGTTCACGGAATTAATAAATGCCCGGCATTTGGGAAGAAGTGCAACAGGTGTGGTAAGCTAAACCATTTCAGAGTGTGCTGTAGAGTCAAACAGATCAGGAGCATCGAAGATAAGCAAGACTCAGAAGAGGAAGTGTTTGTAATTGAAACAGTGACAAATCCAAAATCTGTCGTTTCCATTGCATGGTGCGAGATAATTAAAGTCAACAATTGTGATGTTAAATTCAAACTAGTGTAACGGGATTTTCGGTTGGGTTGAGACGATCACACAGGGTTAGGTATTTGCCCCTCTTTTACCCGTAACAAGCCAGTCAAAATTATAAAAGCATTTATTTAAAATTACACATATTCAAATATATCGGCATATATTAATTGTTCGCGTTGTGTTCGGAACGATGTGGGCCGCCCTCTTCCCTCGGCGGTCTGCTTGATTGGATGGAGATATCGACGTTAGAGCGCGCCTCTCCGTCAATTGGTCGCCCGGACGGGCTATCTCCGGCTTTGTACTCGCAACGGCAGTCGCTCCACTGCCATCGCCCGTTGCGTGTCGTGCTTGCGGCGGCCGCGGCCTCTGGTATACGCGCCGTGGCGACTTCTGGGGGATATTGTTCAAGGACGCCTCAATCTGAAAAACATAAGCCCACTCACGGAATGCCGAGGAGGGTATTAGTAATAGCTTAGGGTCGACAACTCAATACGTTGCGATCCCGACGCTTGTGACGCCTGGCCCTCAATGCAGGCCTGGCGCCGTCTGAAAGGGTCCGCCCGGGACCTCACTACAGTCCCGTTTGTTACCCTGATGTGGTTGGCAGTCGACTGGAGCTCAATTCACTCCCATCGATCTCCCGTTACCGTGTTACAGACAGGCTCAACTCAGTTCATTGACCTGCCGTCACCGGCTGGATAGATGTGACGGAGTGCACTCAATGCATGCCTCCTGTTGGGGGGTTTGGGGCCTCCTAGCTCAGTACACTAGAAGGGAGAGTGGTTCTCGAGTCAGTTCCTCGGAATCATCTGACCTACATCTCCGCTGGGTCTGCTTATATAGCCGGTGCCGGCGAGATAACCTGCTAATCACTGCTGTAAAAACTATCTTTCTGATAAACCCCTCGATTAATTAAAATAAATAATAATTAACTACGAATGCCTTGGAATTCGTTACATCCCCGGTCCCCAGGTAAAAAAAGAAGAAGAAACTGAAGAAAACTCCTGAAAATAAATAAGAAATTAATGCTGCAAAGAAAACTACCTGGTGAAACCCATTTTCTGTCGGTTTTAGTTTTTCTTTTTTTTTTCTTTTCATGATTACTCCCATGTAATGTTTCATCGCGAGGCTCCATCTGCCTCTGCTTTAACAGATGTGGCTTCGTGCGTGACCTGCCCTCGCTATTCCTCGAACCCGTATCCCCCTCGTTCGGCTGGCAGTTTCCGAAGTTGAAAGATGCCGCCGACGTCTCGTTTAAACCGTAGCACCCTTCCGGTGTTTAGCTGGATTCGGTACTTGCGGCCCGATCCTTCCTGGATGTGCTGCGGGACGAGGGTAAGTCCCATCCCGTACTGCTCTGGCTCTGGGCCCCAGGCTGTCGGCGGTGTCGGTGCGGCACGGGCTTCGATGCCTGTTGGCGTTCGCGCCTTCCATTCAGGCGGTGTGACTGGCCGGGTTGGCGTCCGCTCTTTCCGGGGTGGCGTGTTATTGGCTGGTGCGACGCTTGTGTCCGTCCGCAGCGGCGAGGTCGTCAGCACCAACACGTCGGGGTCTAGTAGGCTCGGCATATCGAGGGCTTGCTTTCTGCTGCTCATGATGAACTTCTAACTGCCGGTGGGCCCGGTGCGTCTGTATTTATATTGTCTGTTATCGCTGGTTTCAAATTCTTGATATGCACAACTTCTGTTTTTCTGCTTCCTGGTGTGTGCAATCTAATCAGTACCGGTGATATTATTTCCTTGACCACGAACGGGCCCTCGAATTTCGGTGCTAGTTTCGCTGAAAATGTATTTATGGCTGATGATAGGTGATGCTTTTTGCGCAACACTTTATCTCCTTTCCTAGGCTTCCATTCCCGCCTTCTCATGTCGTAGTATCGCTTTTGCGTGATTTAACTTGATTCATGTTCCTTTTAGCTATTTCCCGGACGTCGTTTACTTCTTTTAGTGTTTCTATGTATTTGTCTGCGGCTATTTCGGCGTTGCTGTTTAGGGGCTTGATCCTGTCTATTTCCCGGCCGTAGTTCAGCAGTGCTGGGGAAAATCCGGTGCTTTCATGCTTTGCTGTGTTTATGGCGAAGCAGAATTCGCCTATGTATCTATCCCAGGCCGTGTGCTCTCTTCCGACGAACATTGCTATCATTGTTTTCAATACTTTGTTCATCCTCTCAACTGGGTTGCACTGGGGGGAGTATGGCGGTGTTAACTGATGGCTGATCTTCCATTTTTCCAGGAACTCCTGGAACTCGGTGGCGATGAATTGTCTTCCGTTGTCCGAAATTAATTGAGCCGGGGTCCCGAATTGTAGGAAAACGTCCGCTCGCAATGCTTCGGCGATTGTTCTCGCGGTTGCCTTCCGGAGCGGTCGTGCTATTGTCCATTTCGTGTAGCGGTCTTGTATGACCAGTAATACCGTATTGCCGGACTTTGATCTAGGGAAGGGGCCCATGACATCTATCGAAATCGTGTCCCAGGGTCCCTGTATGAACGGCGGTTGCATCTTTCCTGCGGGTTTCAGTTGGGATGACTTGTACTTCTGGAATTTCTCGCAGCGTCTTACATAATTTTTTACATCTTTTATGGCTCCCGGCCAGTGGTAGTTCCTTGTTATTCTGTTGGCTGTTTTAGCGGCCCCGAAATGTCCTGCTGTTGGGGAGTCGTGGTTTTCCTCGATGAGTTTTTGCCTCTGGTGCGTAGGCACGCATAGTTTCCATGGGCTGGAGAGGTTGGGCTCGGCCGGGTTTTGGTTGTCCCAGACGTGTTTCCAAAGCTTCCCGTCGATCAGTTGGTATCCGGGAAATCTCTCGGGGTTAGCGGATACCCCTGCTGATATCCGCTCGTACCATTGGCATGGCGGTTCTGCGCTTATCATTAGGATCTCCTCCTCCTGTTCTGTGCTGCTTAGTGGTTGCCTTGATAGGGCGTCCGCTACTTTGTTGAGCACTCCTTTTCTATACTTTATGTCGAAGGAATACTGTTGGAGCTCTAATCCCCATCGTGCGAGCCTGCCGGTCGGGTTTTTCATGTTTTGTAGCCATTTTAGGGATTGATGATCTGTAAGTACGTGGAACCTGTAGCCCTCGATGTACGGCCTCATCTTTTGCACCCCATATATTATTGCGAGGCACTCTTTTTCCGTAGGTGTGTACCTTGACTCTGCTGGGGTTAAACTTCTGCTTGCATAGGCTATGACCCTTTCTTGCCCGTCTATCCTCTGCGTGAGGGCCACCCCCAACCCGCAGTTCGATGCGTCGGTCTGTAAGCAGAACGTCTGCGAAAAGTCGGGACAGGCGAGCACCGGTGCTGAGGTGAGCGCGGTCTTTAGTGCTCGGAAGGCCTGTTCTTGCGGTTCTCCCCACGTCCATCTCTTGTCCTTCTTCAGCAACTGGTTCAGGGGTGCTGCTTTCGTGGAATATCCTTTTATGAACCTCCGGTACCAGGATGTGATTCCCAAAAACCGTCTGAGCTGCCGCCGGGTCCTCGGGGCGGGCATTTCGGTAATTGCTGAGATTTTATTCGGATCTGTCTTTATGCCCCCCTGTCCGACGATGTGTCCTAGATACTGTAATTCTGCCTGCGCGAACGCGCACTTCTCCGGGTTGAGTTTTAAATTTGCCTCCCTTAGCCTCCTGAAGATCTCTTTCAGGTGGCATTTGTGTTCCTCCTGATTCCTGGATATTACCACGATGTCGTCCAGGTAGCTGAATGCGAAGCCGACGTCTGGCGTGATGACTTTATCGAGCAATCTCTGGAACGTTGCGCCTGCTGAGCTTAGGCCAAAGGGGGTGGTTTTGAATTGAAAGTGACCTTTTCCGGGCACGCTGAACGCTGTTATCGCTTTACTCTTCTCATCTAGCGGGACTTGAAAGTATCCTTGTTTGAGGTCTAGCGTGGATATGAAATTCGCCTCTCTCAGGCGGTCGAGGATTTCTGCTATTCTAGGTAGAGGGTAAGCGTCTTTTTTTGTATGCTCGTTGACCCGCCGGAAGTCAATGCAGAACCTGTGTGATCCGTCCTTCTTCTTGACTAGGACGATTGGCGAGCTCCACGGGCTGTTTGAGTGCTCAATAATTCCTTCTTGGAGCATCTTGTCCACCTCGTCGTTGATTATTTTCCGCCTTGCCGGGTTATACTGCCGATATGGCTGTCTGATGGGCCTGCACCCTTTTTCCAGCACTATTTCGTGTTTTATCCAGTTTGTTGGCCCTGTTAATTGGCGAAACAATTTTAGTTCAGCTTGCAAAAATGATTCTATGCTGGCGGTACATGATGCCGCGGCGCATGACGTGACTGCGATTCTGCCGGTCCTCCCGGACTCTGTCTTGTTTAATCGAAATTCCGCTCCGTGTTCGCGCAAGAAAGCGGCTCCGATGATTGCGTCTGTTTCTAGTCTCGGGAGCACCCTGAACGTGGTGGTGGTGTTGAGTCGGTCAATTTTACAGGCCACTGTGACTGTGTGTGTAATGGCGTGAGATGTCCCGTCGGCTAATTTTACGCTTCCTGTATGGTTTCTGATCCTTCTGTGACAGAAGTCCGCTATCTCAGCTCCAATGTAATTTTCTGATGCCCCTGTATCCAATAGCGCTTTGAAGTGTCGCGTCCCTATTGTTAACGTCACGAAAGGCCTGGGGTCTGTGTCACCCCCTGTTGATGCTGCTACTGTTTTTTCTGAGGTGCGCCCGCCTCGTTTCGGGGGTCGCACTACTGTGGCTGGGGGCTGTGCGGGTTTTATTCCCCCACAGCCCTGTTTTCGTTTCCCTGCTGTCTGCTGCTCTGCGGCTTGTTGCAGCACTGGATGGCGAGGATCCCTTCCTTGCCGCATTTGCCGCAGAATTTCTTGGGTGCGTTCCGGCATTGGCTCCGGAAGTGCCCCTCTTGTCCGCATCGGTAGCAGATCGTTGAGCCGGCCTGGGCGGTGTTAAGTCGCTGCGGCGCTCCCCTTCTTGCCTGCATGCTCTGCAGCGCTTCTTGCTCCTTTTGTAAATTTTCGAAAGCGCTGGCTGCCTCCAATAACTTGTCTATGGACGTCACTCTGTGGAGGTGCAGATGAATTCGATATTCCGGGCGCATGTTTCGGATGACCCGCTCGAGTTCTTGCTCGGGGGCCATGGACCCGTCCCGCCGTATTAGCGTCCGTATTGCGGTTACGTATTCCCTGATTGGTTCGTTGGGTCTTTGCTTGCGGGTCCGGATCTCCTCCTCTAGCGCCAGCCGGTACTCGTATGGGAAGAATGCTTTCGAAAATTCCCTGCTAAACTGGTTCCAGTCTTCCCATTCGTCCTTATTATTGCGGTACCATAGTAGCGCTTCTCCTTTCAGTAGCTCGGGGAGTGCTTTTATCATGACGTCTTTTGGAAATTCGTGGGCGCACCGCAGCTCCTCGAGACGTTCTGTGAATAGGATCACGTTGTCTCGTTTCGGGTCGAACTTCAGTCCCCATTTCCGGGCGTGGTTGACTATTTCCGACCCCGTGAGTTGAGGTGCCTCCTCGCTGACTCCTGTTGCCTGTGTTGTTTCCCGATCCGTTCGGAGGGTCAGCTTCAGGAGCGCTATCTCGGCTTCGAGCGCGTTTATTCTATCTCGTTCCGTTCCGGCGGGCTGCTCCGGCTTGACTTTTGTATTCGTCTTGGGGATTGCCCCTCCTTGCTGCTGCTTGACGTGCTGACTTATACGCGCCCTGATGTCGTCCAGGGTGCCTGACGCTTCTAGGCCCCGTCTCCGCGCTTCTTTCTCGGCCTCTTCTTTGCTTAGCTGGTATATCCAGCTTAGTCCTGCAGTGGTTGCGTCGTCTTTGGTCATTTTGTAACTCCCTTTCTGTAACTGTTACTGTGACTGATCTCTTGGCCTGGCTGATTTGATCTGGCGGGGCGGAACTACGATCGTGTAATTAACGTTGGGCGCCAATCTTGTAACGGGATTTTCGGTTGGGTTGAGACGATCACACAGGGTTAGGTATTTGCCCCTCTTTTACCCGTAACAAGCCAGTCAAAATTATAGAAGCATTTATTTAAAATTACACATATTCAAATATATCGGCATATATTAATTGTTCGCGTTGCGTTCGGAACGATGTGGGCCGCCCTCTTCCCTCGGCGGTCTGCTTGATTGGATGGAGATATCGACGTTAGAGCGCGCCTCTCCGTCAATTGGTCGCCCGGACGGGCTATCTCCGGCTTTGTACTCGCAACGGCAGTCGCTCCACTGCCATCGCCCGTTGCCAAAGAAAATAACTTAAGATATTATAATAGGCAACAAATAATATCTCTTCTTAATGGCAAATTATATAAATCAAGACCATTATTATCGAAAATTTCAACTGGAAAGAATTTTAATTTATTTCAAATTTAGGTAACTTAATAGTATATTATGCAACGAGCTTATAATGAAGGCTATTAATACGCGAGTATGATGGTTAAGATACGAGCCGTAGGCGAGTGTCTTAACCATCATAAGAGCGTATTAATAGCCATTATCTGCGAGTTCCATACACTATTTTTTCTACGACCCTTTTTTATTTCATAGAAAAGATTAAAAAATTATATATTTTAACAATGACCCGTGTAGAATTGCGGATCATTGAGGTTAAGATAGGTTGCTATTTGTTTACGCATTTAACAAATTTTCTCTTTGTCGCTAAGGTTATTCTGCTGAGACATGTTTTAGTATCAAGTTTAAAGGGCACTACTCACTACTGCGTAATTTTTATTATGCGAAGTTCGAATTCCGAATTTTACGCTTCGATTTTGAGATTAATTAATAATTTTAATAACATCGACAGCCATTAATTACGATATTGTTTCCCTGCGCAACGCGGGTCGCAGCGTTGCCGCTTTGAATACTATCACGGAGCTCTACGAATGATATAATACTTTGTAACGAAGTCGCGTATTTTTGCCTTCGTTTTACAGTAATTCATAGGCAGGAAAGTTTAAATTCAATAAGAATAAAAGAGTAATAATTATCAAAATCCTAATAGTCAACTCAAATTTCATAAAATAGTCTATTTTCCGTCTTCATTCCCATAGTAGGTACCAATCATGAAAATATAAATTTTGAGGAGAGCCGAGGAATGATTATTATAAATTTATTCATTACCATAAATTCGTGAACCGGCGATGCATTTTATTTTCATGAAAGTTTTGAGATTTTTTATGCACGGAGTCGAAATTTATTGCAACTAAATTAACACAATTAGCGATCGTTCTCATGAAGCCTTTCCAGGATAATCAAACGAACGGAGTAGAAAAAAATGGCATGCCTGTTTTTGCGTTTCGATAGCGAGTACGAACCGATAGGATAGGGTATAAATATTGGTGCATTTATTTTGAGCGTCCTCTTTGATTTTCCGTCGTTTTACGCGGTGCAGCTCTTTGATTTCCCGTGGCTTTAAGAAGATACGCTTTAAGAAGAATGAAAGAGCGAGCTCTTTCATTCTGCCGTCGTTGTTGAAGTGCGTAAGCTGTTGGTACCGTTTCCAGACCGCCACCACCGCCCGCCGTATTCTTCGCACCAACGATAGAGTGATAGAATAATTACAGCCTAGCCCGAACAGTCGTAGAACCCTTTCGGGTAAAAGTAAAGAATTATAGTTTTGCCGACGAAGTTTTTTGACGTTAGTTAATCTGGTCAACAGATAGAACTCCGCGGTAGTGACCTGCGCTGACCATAATCAACCACAAGGTAGGTGTTTGAATTCAGCTTGCATAATTTTGATTACGCCGCTTTGCCCCTGTCTTCATTCCAATTTTTTACCACTCATTAACATCAAGCTCTTTCCCCCGCTCTTCTCCAAAGGTCATATAGGGACCGGTCACTAACGTTTCCCGCTGCCGAGCAGGAGGTGTGCGTGACCCCCCTCGTGGCTGGGTAGCCTGAGAAGGTGGTTTTATAGTTGAACCCTCACTTTCCCTGTAACGCCCGTCCTCTCTCAGAGCCCTGCCTCTACGTGCGGACATTTAAGATCAGATAGCCCGACCCTTACCGACTTTTCCCCGTTCTCTCACAGCCCGGTCGAAATTAATTTGAAGTACGCTAGTTGTCCTGTTCTGGCAGAACATAACGCCGCCTCACGGTAGCAATTGCCGGTCTTAAATATTATTTTTTGTACATAATTTTGCGTAGGTATATGATTAGTTAGGTATTTAGAGATTGTATTTTTTTTGTTATATTTTAGCCCCGATAGAGTATTTTCAGTTTTGTAAGTAGGGATTTTGTTTTGCTTCTTGTACATATATTTTCATAACCGTAGAATAATTTTTTTAGGTTGTATCAACTAGAAAAATAGTTTTGCTTTTTGTACAGGTTACGTACGTCCTTTGTTTCATAAATTTAAACTTAGAATTTTTCCCGTAGGTCATAACTACCAGTATAGTAATTTTGCTTTGCGCAGACGTCACGTACGTGTGTGTTTTCATAGATTTGTGCTTAGAAATTTTTCCGAGAAACCGTAACGATTGTGGCAATAAATTTTTGGTCCCCGTAAAGACGTTTATGTACATTTAATTTTGTTGGCAAAACTCTGTTAGTAATTTATTTCATGTTAATAAATAATAATTCATGAAAATTTGGGCCTTTCTGTTTTACCGAAATTTTCCCCTCAATTGACCGACGACACCGTCATAAATTAACCGAGAGTGAAGGAAAAGGTAAGAGACCCTCTCGTAGCAATTATAATAGCCAGCCGGATACCAGCACCAGCACCGACACCACCGAGTAATATCATCCTCGCTTACATCTCCGCTCTACGGGAAGGCACAAGGGACATTCAGTAAGCGATTAAAGCCCGTTTTATTGAACACATCGTCTTCGGTGATAACTTCATCTGACCCCTGGCGTTTCCGTTTCTCCATTGAGCTGCTTTTAGGGACAAGGATACGATAAACGTATCATCTGTGCGACTCATGCAATTGGGAAATATTTAGCGAGAACATTTTCCCCAGGGAGTAAACCCTTAATAAAAATCTGGCGCCCGAGCAATCCGCCGAACTACATCTGCATACGATACGTGAATTTCCCAGCGAACCAGAGGACGTCACAACTTTATCTTCCCATCTTTACACGATATACCTACTTATCAAATTAATTAAGGTAACATAAAATCTTGATAAATTTTCTTTGAATGTTACTTATGTTCTAAATTAAATAAACGTTCAGAATTTTTTTTCAGAAATACAGAACTTATATCGCAAGGCAATTTTTGTCGTGAGTATGACAACTCTGTGACTTCGGTTGGCTTGCCGACCCGATTGTGAGCGAAAAGGTACCGATTCGATTGCAAATGCTCCTCTGCCATTGGATAGCTTGACCAGTGCTTTAATGAAAATTTGTATCTTAATGAGACCCATTAAAGCACTGGTGATTCATATTTAATATGCATATTAAAGGTTGGGAGTAGAAAATCTTATTTCTTCATATTTATTTGTTGGTAACACTTTGGTAAATGCGTCTGCAAGCTGTTCACCTGTGGATATATTTTATATTTTAAAATAATTGTTTTCGCTCACGTTAAAATGATATTCATTTGATATCTATGTTTCGATCTTTTATGATCAGTGGGGTTGCTTGCTATGCTGATGCAACCGTTATTATCTTATCAAAGATAATTATTGGCAGTTTTAATTTAAAACTTATACTGTTTAATAAGGCCTTTAACCAAAATGGCTTCACTGACTGCCTCAAAAGAGCCTATATTCCGCTTCTGTTGAAGAAGCAGCTACAGTACTTAACTTTGTTTTTGTGTGTTCCGTGAAATATTACAGTCATCAAAAACTTTGAATATCTACCCCGATGTGCTTTTTCTGTCTATTTCGGTACTGGCCTAGTCTGGTCGAGTACATAATAGAATTATCTACATCAGGCAACCATAATTATTTTAATTAATAATTTTACATGGTGCATCGTAAAATTTATCAGAATTTAGAAGCATTGTAATTTAACTTAGAAGGCAAGGGTAGAGTGATTTTATAGACTTGCAATCATTCATCGAAAATTTTGTCAACACATTCTCAAGGTAATTAGATTCAGGTTATTGATTAAGGTTATTGTAATTAGATCTGAAAATTTTAATTCTTAAAATTAAATTTAGTTTCTTTCAGATCAACCATATGAAAAAGTTTCATTAAATAAATTTTTTAAATCTGTCAAGATAATCTGATCATTTGTTGCGATCAGTAAATGGTCTAGATACAGATATAATTATGTAATTTTTTTTTTGTTGTTGTTTTATTTTTGTCTAAAAATATATAAACATGGGTCTACTTTTGAATTTTTAAAACCTTTGTTTTTGAAAGCTTGATCGAAACGTTCGAACCAACACCTAGCTGATTGTTTAAGTCCACACAATTTAATTTTTATTAAATTTGTAGACTTTACCTTCTTCAGCTTTTACTCCCTTTGGTATTCCAATGTACCTATATCTCTTTTATAAGCACACCGTTTAAAAATGCAGTTTTACCATCGATATGATGAATTTTTCAGATTAAACTGATTTGAAAATGCCAAAATAAATCGGAGGGTTGTAACTCTAGCACAACGGGTGCGAACGTTTCTTCATAATTTTGTAAATATTGCTGAGTAAAAACTCAAGCAACCAATCGTGCTTTGTATTTTATTTGATGGTTTTTCCAAATAATTAATTTTAATAGTAAAAACCCATTTGCAAGTTATATTTTTTATATATTTATTAATTATTATTATTATTATTATTATTATTATTATTATTATTATTTCGCTGGTCTGTTTACCAGTGACCAAGTTTCATTAGTTCTAAGTGAATTAATCTCATCTTTTATAGCCTCTTCCCATTTATGCTGGTCCTTCCTTCCAAATATTTCGTAATAGAATTTTGAAATTTCTGCTGCAGAGGCACCGGCTAATAATAATACAGAACTGTATAAGTAATCATAATTTTTTATAAATTTCTTTGTAAGCCCATACAGCACAAGCATGTTCTATGCACATTCATAGAATATTCTTGAAGAATATTTGAATATTCTCAGAATGTTCTCAAATGATGATTGGAATATTCTAGGAACGTTCTATGAACATGCAAAGTAGACTGTTTTAGATATTCTTAGAACGTTCTTAGAATATAACAAAGAATGTTCATAGAATATTTTGAGCACCTAAAAAGAATGTTCATAGAATATTTTGAGAACATAAAAAGAATGTTCATAGAATATTTTGAGAACATAAAAAGAATGTTCATAGAATATTTTGAGAACATAAAAGAATGTTCATAGAATATTTTTAGCACCTAAAGAGAATGTTCATAGAATATTTTGAGAACATAAAAAGAATGTTCATAGAATATTTTGAGAATATAAAAAGAATGTTCATAGAATATTTTTAGCACCTAAAGAGAATGTTCATAGAATATTTTGAGAACATAAAAAGAATGTTCATAGAATATTTTGAGCACCTAAAAAGAATGTTCATAGAATATTTTGAGAACATAAAAAGAATGTTCAATTGCATATTCTGGGCATATTCTAAAATCTGTAAAAATGCTTTATGCAATTAAATGACACCATCTTTACTGCAGTACCTAAAATAGTGTTCAGTTAACTGATGATTTTGTACAAACTACAAACAGCAAACAAAAAAATATTCTAGCGAGCAAGTTTATGCTTGTTGCTTTTCTGAAATACTTTTTTTTTGTACATGTCAATTAGATACTGAATATATTTTCAAATTTTATATGAAGGTTAAATACTCATTATGTTGAAAAACAAGTTGGTAACTTATTATTATTTTATTTTAAAAATAACATTTAAATATTATAACATGTTAAATATATATAATATGTAACATATTAACACATCATTTTTGTCTCGCATCTCTGCGAGTTTTAGCCTTGACCAGCCACATTTTAATTGCAGCTTCTATGTCTGCTCTTGTTTGACTGTTGTGTAATTTTTCCACTGCACCTGTAAGAATAAAGTTTTCATCAATTATTGATAATCTGAAACAATATGCGGGATTTCAAGATTTGTAGAATAAATAGTTATACAGGGTGATCCTCAAAAAAGTTCATTTACTTTTTTCTCCAGCATGGCTTCCTCAAAAGAAGATATGACAACTTTTGTGGAAAAAAAGTCAAACACTGCACTGGATACCCTTCTTTGGGAAGAAAAATAGTGTGTAGGTCTATTTTATAGTACCCAGTAAGATGTTATCATGGATTTAAATTTTAGAAAAAGGACACCTATACCGGGTGTCCCAGACTTAATTGACCAGGCCATATCTCATATACAGGTTGAGATAATAGAGCCGAATAAAAGGCATATTATTATAATTTTTCAAGCTGTATAACATGACAGCATGAAAACAACCCCCACTCCAACATCCCCTAAGTTACAGCCCCCACCCTTAAAATAATGAATAGCGCCCTGTATATATTTTTGTGTATTCAAAACCAGTATTCGATTGTGTATTCAGATGATTTTTCAGATTCAAAATTGGTTGAGAAGTAACCAAGAAAAAGTTATCAAGGTGGTCATGACTTTTTATCTTAACTTTCTCTGGATGACTTTTGCTGTCAAAATTTATCAATATTTAGTCATAGTTTTTAACAGGCAGGTGATAGTTATTATTATAATTAAAGTCCAAACATATTATTTAATAATTCTGATTTATTGGGAAATTTTAAAAAAATAAAACGAGACAAAGCACTTTATCATGAACCTTAACACGTTGACTGTCCCATGCATCACATATGATGCATGCTATACTTTAACTCGACGTCCTCGAGACATATATGATTCATTTAAAATACTAACAATGCATTTTTACATCATAAAATGTGATATTTATACAGGGTGGGCCACCGTATACGAAACGGAAGATTATGGCCGTGTCTCTGGATTTTAGGATCTTTTTATTTTTGAAGTGGATAGAGACTCGGCAGAGGTACGTTTTAAAATTATATTCATAATGTACAGTGTGTTCCAAAAGCATAAAACATATCAAAGTTATGTTTTTTTAAATGGAATGCTCCTATGTTATTGCATTTTTAGATTGTCTGAAAAAAGAAAATACGATTGGCTTTTACAGTTGGTGCTTAAATTTAGAAGTTTTTAAGTTATAAACAAGTGAAAATCGTCATTTTTCAAGTTCATGGCCCTGTACAGCGAAAACGGCTGAAGATAGAGAAAAACGGCTTACATGTCCGCATACATTTTAACTTTTCATGTACTATCCAATGATGTAGATGAAATGTTTATACAGGGTGATAAAAAATTTGAAAAATTCTGAGATTTCTCCACGCGTCGCCAAATAAAAAAATCAAAGAAAGCACAAATGTTTCTATACCATAGGATAGTACATAAAAAGTTAAAATAGGGACATGTAAGCCGGTTTTCTCTATCTTCAGCCGTTTTCGTTGCACAGGGCCTTGAACTTGAAAAATGACGATTTTCACTTGTTTATAACTCAAAAACTTTTTTTTTTTTTGGAAAAGAGGGAGCATCGGTCTTAACTGTGTAGGTAAGACATAGTCGCTCCACTCTGGTAATTTGGCTTTGAGACGAACTCTTTAGCCACACACACTTTTAAATTTATATTTTCCTTTTAAACGTTCGATCGCTTGTTTTACTTTTCACAAACATTCGAAAATGAATCTGAAAAGTAAAGCGGGCCGAGGTGAGTTTCGAACCCGCGATCTATGGCTTCGTGAGCCAGCGGAGAACCACTAGGCCACGCAAGTCACTAACTCAAAAACTTCTAAATTTAAACACCAACTGTAAAAGCCAATCTTATTTTCTTTTTTCAGACAATCTAAAAATGCAATAACATAGGAGCATTCCATTTAAAAAAACATAACTTTGATATGTTTTATGCTTTTGGGACACGCTGTACATTATGAATATAATTTTAAAACGTACCTCTGCCGGGTCTCTATCCACTCCAAAAATAAAAAGATCCTAAAATCCAGAGACATGGCCATAATCTTCCGTTTCGTATACCGTGGCCCACCCTGTATAAAAGGGCAAATATTGGAAAAAAGTGAGGGGACGTGGAGGGTTGAAAACAAAAGGGTAATAGGGACAGTCAATGTGTTAATGATGACCGTGACCTGCTAATTAAAAACTATGACCAAAATATTGATAAATTTTGACAGCTAATGTCATTCAGAGAAAGTCCAGATAAAAAGTCATGACCACCTTGATGAACCTTTTCTTGGTAATTTCTCAACCAATTTTGAATCTGAAAAATCATCTGAATAGATAATGGAATACTGGTTTTGAATATACAAAAATATATACAGGGTGCTATTCATTTTTTTAAGGGTGGGGGCTGTAACTTAGGGGATGTTGAAGTGGGGATTGTTTTCATGCTGTCATGTTATACAGCTTGAAAAATTATAATAATATGCCTTTTATTCGGCTCGATTATCTCAACCTGTATATGAGATATGGCCTGGTCAATTAAGTCTGGGACACCCGGTATATCTGGGTAACTAAAGCGAGGAAAAAATTTTTGTTTTAAATTTACAGTCTTTCTAAACATCCTCTACAACACTCTCTATACCCTGTACACCATTTATTCTATATGCAACTGCGTATAGAATTCATCAAGGCAAACAAAAAATTTAAATAAGTAATTTTTTCAATAAACAATCAAATATAACAATTCCAATATATAACACATTTTATGACTAGATGACGAACTTCCTATTCATCCTCATGTCAAAAGTGAGGCCTGTGGCGGCGATTTTCTATGAGGACAAAAATGCAGAGTTTCTTCGAATTACGTTAAATGCGTTTGTATGAATTTATAACCTATTATATGGTACGATTAAGTTTAAAAAGTCATTTATGTGACGTCACACTAACCGTCCGAATTAAGATTTTTCATTTCACCAGAAAATGTCAAGTTGTGAACGAGCGTAAATTATTGAAGGAATCATTCAAACAATGAATTGAACCGCTTACGTCAGTTTGAGAGTCACTGACAACTACAGAAAATTTATTCACGTGATGACATTCTATCCTCTGTATTGTGCATTTAATTCTCATTCAAAATCAATGTTGACGTATACTTATTTATGCGGGATGTAGTGTTTAGACAAACTGGACGGTTTCTATGAGAACCACGTATAAATGAAACAAAATAAATCGAACTATCAGAAGGATGTGTATTCTTAATCGATACATATGACTTTTTAAACTTAATCGTACTATAGTTAATTCTTTGAGTGTAATTTTAAGGAATTGCAATCATAAGTTGTACTTCTATTATTACTCACAGAAAAAATTTCAGGAATCCTCCCACTTTTAGCCCTATTCGGGCCGCTAGCTGCACATGAATTTGCATTTTTAAACAGGATAATTCCGTAAAATTAAACTCAAATAATTAAATATAAGTAATAATTTCAAACAAATGCATTGAACGTCATTCGACGGGACTCTACATTTTTGCCCTAATTAAAAAAGGTGGCCGTTCGACCTTGAGGCTTCATGTATCAGCGATTGGTTCGTCATCTAGTCATGGAATAAACATCTTTGCAAAAATAACAGGAAATAAACGAAAATAACTCAAATAATGTACCTAGGTACGTTAAATGAAAAAAGAAAGGCTAGAAAATTCAATTAAATTTCACTAATATCTTTGCACTCTAAATAATTAGATTTTTCATGTGCTTGGAATTTGTGCTTGCATGCACCATAGGGCTGGCTTTATTTTTTTTCACCTTCCAAAGGCCGTATTTATTCAATATATTTTTGACTTTCTTAAGAAAAGTTATTTTATAAAGTTGTTTAGCTTGTTGAATTCTAACAATTCAGTAAAAAAATATCATATCAAAGAACACCATTGTATAGTATGAACTGCTCAATGAAAAAGTTGAACAAAATAAAAACTTACTTATTATGACACGTGAAATATTTAAAATTGAAAAATTGCTCTTGGATTTGAATCCGATCCAGCTATACTGCATAGCCAAATCATCGGTGAAGAGTTTGGTCATTATCCTCTTCACCATAATTTTGTAATTGGCTCCTCCAATATTGGATAGTTCTTTCACCTGGATTGAAGAAAGAAAATTTGAACTTACGAATACAACAATTTATCGTTTATAATCTGCTTACCAACTTCTTTGAAGTATCTTCACTTGCAATATAATTTTCCACTTCATTCAAGTCTCCATTTGTTTCCAGTGGAAACTGGAATTGATTTAGAATTTTATCGGTCTCTTCCATTGGTTCTTCGTTCCGAACTTCCACATTACGGCTTTTCACTGAATTCAAGTCTTCTATGACTTGGTCCAGTTTGAAGTTTATCACTGTCAATTGCCTCAAGACCTGCTTTTTAAATGCATCTTCTACAAAAGGAAAAAGCATTATAAACATACATGTGTGGAGTTATGATTGCTCCGAAAATAGTTCATTTTTACTATTTGTTTTTCTGTTTCATTTAAAGTCATTTGTAACAACATTAGAATGATTACCTGAAAACATAGAGCTTCTTTGACATGGCGTTCCAGCATATGAATTACTCCGTGGAATAGCTTCATCCTCACCAGCATTTCCTACAATATACAATTCAATTCACTAGTAATGCATTATACATAATAAAATCAAAGTAATCTACCTGAGAAAACAGAATTCCCTGGATTCCTTTTGGATGGTGGTGTGTGAGCAGGATCACCAGCAATTGCTACACATCAAAACATAAAAATATAAGTTTTCAATAATTATTAATTTACATGCATAATAATGATAATAATATTGTTTATTAGGGGGACACATGTCCGATTATCGAACTTTTTCAAATTTAATTACCCGATCAATATATCTCCATCTCTTTCTAATGCAAAAATATTGAAACTATATATTATATTATACATTCATTGTCAATCCCATTTATTATTTTCCAGCTAGAACTAGGTCGCAAAGCTTGGAGGATCCGGGCGATAATCATTAGGTTTGCCCGACCACCCTCCTGATTACGCATAATAGCAAATTAAGCAAATCAATTACTTGTCATCTACATGCCATGTAGAATAATAAGAATAAGGACGTAAATTATAAAAAAAAATCGTTCAATTGCTCTCCAACTATATTAATTTTAGTGACATGAATTCTTGATCTATTTATGACTACCATTACCAGGTTTCTTAATTGTTTTTCGAATATTTGATTTACAAATTAAATTTTTATTTACGAAACTTACATTATATAATCATTGTGATAATAATTATGATGAATAAATGAGTTCTCAAAAAAAAGAGTATCAAAATCCAAAAAGTTTATAGGTATTTGCTGAATAGAGAATTTAATTAAATTTCATAATGAAACGTCACATAACCCCCCTCCTTTCACATTTGAAAATATTTCAAAGAGGGGTAGTGACACCTCTGTGCATGAGGAGTTGAAGTTCGAAGGGGTGGGGTTGCAAATATGAGATAATTTACAAACAAAAATCAACAGGTTTTTGGCTCAAAAGTCGCTAATTTCCCTTTTCTAGAATTTATGCGGAAATTTCATCTCACCTGCTGGTATATGTTGAAAAAAAAAACAATATAATTTTCATACATGCTTCATACTTTAATCATACATATTAAAGCTGTACGATCTAAGAATGTTTGATTTAAAAAAATATAATATACCTGCTACTTTTGGAGTGAGCTTCAAATAGTTCAAATGTTGTGTTTGAGCAGAGCTGCTTGGACGAGAGGTTCCCGCCTCTTCCCTTTTTCCCAGAGAGGGCATTTCACAATTTATTAATGTTGCTCCCTTTTCACTACAATCATCATCATCATCATCGTCGCTGGTTTCTTCAGCTTCTTCAACCTCAGAATCTGAATGAAGATAATTTCTGTTTTTTTTTTCTGGGTCTCTTCGAGGACTCAATATCGGAGTTGAGATCCGAGGTGGTTTCACCTTTTATAGCCTTCATCCTAGCTTTAGATAGATTATCTAAAATAAAGAATGCGTCAATATCAGAATCAAAAGTTACAAAAAAAAAAAAAATTTACTTACCATATTTTCCACCAATTATTCTGACTTTAAATTTCTCCCAAGTTTCGGATGGGGCTTCTCCTTTAGAAATAGCTGACTTCAGCTTTACGCCACTCCAAGGGGGCCAATAGCATTCCGATTCATTCACCCATGAAATAGGCACAGCTTCTACTGTGTCATCTTTTACAAAATGCACCACTTTCCAAAATAACATGACGATTTCTGAGCAATTAAAAAAAAAAATCAAGTACTGTCATGTATTACCTTCTACATTAGTTATAGTTGAATGTTATTATATCGACAGTTAATGTAAAATTTAAAATAGAAAATTAAACAAGCAAGTGTCAAAAAGAAGAAATTATAATGAAATGTGACCAACTGAGAAAAATGCGGGCATGCGGGCAATTTTTTAAAGTTTGTTGAAATTCTTTAATAAATTATGTATTGATATGATGAATTATTAATCAGCTTATTTAGTGTATTTTTTAATAAAAAAATAACGACATCACTTTTTCGAAAATCACCCAAACTCATCAAATGTCCACCGATCCTGACCCCCAGATCACGAAAAAGTGGTTTTCCAAAATTCACCTGCCCACGATATATACATATATATTTATATATTTCTCCAAAATCACGAAATTTTGATTTTAAAACACGCTCCTGTAGCTTTATCTTTCAAGATTAGTGAACTAAATTTTGCACTCTTGTTAAGCTTTAGGAACAATTTTGATTTTCATTAAAAAAATTCCAAAAGTCGCGTTACTTCTACAGGGTGTCCCTTCAAAATTCGAAAAATCCTGTTTTTGACTCCTCATTTCAGGTCGCATTTTCAATGTAGGGAACTGAAATTTTTGTGGGAGTAAGATATCCATAAGTAGTACGCTGGTATTGCATTTGAGAAAAATCGATCGAGCCGTTTCAAAATGGCGGTCATTTGAATTTTTGGAAAAAGGACTTTTTTTGAGCCCCTGTATAAGCTAGATAAAGTTTTATATCAAATTCGCAAGATTGGAAGTGAATGATTTGAAATTTAAGTTAATGCAACAAAATTTGCATTGTGTTTATTAATAAGCCAGTGGTGTGGGTAGGAAAAGGGTAAAAATGGCTAAATTTCTATAACTATTTATAAGCACATTTTCGAAAGGATTGAATGAAATTTTTACAATAGACTATATACTAATAACCTTTAACTTTAAAAAATTTCAAAAAGCAAGTAAGAAAAATGGCGGAGAGATTCGAACGTTCTTACAAGATGTTTATTTCTCCAAATTTTAAAATTTTCAGTTTACAAAACTCCCCTTAACTTTTTTCGAATTTATTAAAGATAGTGTAAAGGATAGTATTTTTTAAGTAAACTTAGCCAGTATAGGAAAAGGTGCAAAATTGTTAAATATTCCAAATTTTTTTGTTTTAATTCAATCTGGAAATCCATTTTATGGCACGTTTTCAAACGAAATGAAATAAAATTTTCACAGTAAACCACTACGCTAGTATGACCTGACTATGGAAATTTTCAGAAAGTTAGTTTAAAAAGCGGTGAAAATATTGATAATTGAATCGCATAAAAATACACTATTAATGCGATAGATGCGCAAGGTTTTTTTTTAAATTTTTTTTTTTTTTAATATTAAATTTTTAGGCTTTAAATTTCAATACTATTTATGGAGCATCGGGAAAACGACATACCCATCATCATAAACGAATGAAACTAATTTTTTAGATAGTTCTTCTATAGGCCATATTAATTGAGGTCCTAAGTCACTAACAAAATGTATTCCGAGAGTTGAGGATTCACAGGGCTTCGAAAAAAAGTTATCTACTTTCTGAAAAGATTTCCCTATAATGTATATTCCATCATCTTTTTTAGCAAAATTTAAAATTTTCACAACACTGCCATTTCTCAGTGCACAGAAATTGTTTCCATCACGGTTCACAATGAAAGTAAAAGATTTAAATTTTAATCGTTCATACTGAAATGTATAACCTTGAGGTAGCGGTCCTTTGTCATGCTCCATCTCAAGTAATGGTACTGTGTCTGACTCTGAAATTCTATTTTTATTTTCAGATAAGTTCTCGAGTTCTGTTAATCTTCTCATAATTTGGGGTAGAGGATTTTCTGACCAATTTTTTTAAAGATTGTAAATGGTTTTCAAAGCAAAAAGCACTGTATGAATCCAAGCATCCAAATTCTTTAATGTCATCGGCTACATGAGTCAATCCATGAATATTGTGGGAAATATATTCTTTGCCATATATCTTCCCAAAGTTCTTAACAAAATACACCAGCAATGCTTCAGCAAAATTGTGATAATTCATTATATGTTCCGAGTTGGCAAATATGGCAGAAGCTACATGTAAACATAAAAAATTTAAGTACTTTTCTTCAGGAAGGAATTTCTTTAGAACAACTGGACCGGAATAAAATAAAAAAAAACGAAACTCTGTAGCTTTCCAACGTTTCACTTCATCGAAAGATCTCGGTTTCCTTACAAATTCGATAGGAACATGATCTTTGAATGATACATACAAATCTGACATTATTTGTACATTATGCAAATTTAACTTATTAGGTGCCTTCCCGAACAACCACAAATTAACGACTAGTTTTTTTACTACTCCCAGACAAAGCAAATGCATATATTCTAGTGGGAAGTTTGTAACCATTCCCAGGTTAGGTATATTTTCTATTACAGAGGTACCATTATGATGCGGCAGTTGTGACTTCCTAATGAAATCCAAGTCTGTCCTTTTTTTACAATTAGTTTTTGGAAAACATGTCCGACCTTTAATATATACACCTTTCTGTATGCATTTTGTACAGGAATAAAACCCTGTATGACCTTTGGTAAAAGAAATAAAAGATTTCGCCGGTGCATCACAAATAAAACCTTTTACTGAAAATGGAATAATTTTACCGTGAATTAAAATTCCATTATTTGTTAATTCTATCGCTTCATTGACGAACTCTTTCAAAAAATCATTAGCACACGCAGGTTTTTCATAACCGTGATATATTCCTATAACCGACACTTCTTTTTCATTATCATTATATAACGTACATAATATAGGGTATATCTGGCTCCCTGAACTTTTACTAAGGGGTAAACCATCTACATTGCAAAGCAAGGAAACCTTATCTACAGATTTGTTCTTACACAATTTTTCAACAGCTTTTTTAACACCTATATGCGAATACCAGCCTGGTTCAACCTTTCTAGAAATAGTCTTTCTAGGCGTCGATAAAAAGGTTCTAGGATCTGATGGCAATTTTTTAAGCCCCGGTATTGTCACAGTATTAATTAATGCTAGCAGTTCACCCACTGCTGAATGAGTGATTGAGTTTCTCAAAGCCCATGCACGCAAACCATTTTGGAAATTTGAACCAACATTAGTTTCACGGTCATCGTGATTGTTACCTATAATAGAGTTACGTGAGAGTACAGTCGTAGTTGACTTATCCTCCAATAACTCTGGCTCTGAATCATTTTTGAAATCATCTGATTCTTGAGGGTCAAAATGTTCTGAATCAGCAGTGTTTGTTTTGTTTTCGAATAGCTCTGAAACGTCACAATCGTCATGATCAAATGGTGCATCTAAATTATGTGATGAATCTTCGAGTAAATCTTCTTCAATTAGCCTCAAAGACTTGGTGGTCTCTGCAGATACTTTTTTATAGAAATTTGCGGAAAACTTTCTCTTCGGCATTATGTTACTATTTATTACAGCAAGCACGCTGAGTGAATAATGTTATACAACGTTGTACTTCTCAATAATAGAGTTGCTACTACTAAGGTAGTTTGGCTCCTGCAAGGGTTCTCACAATGAAAATCGTGGTAAAATCATAATATAAAATATCATAATCATGATCATAATATAAAAGCCTGCCTTTTCAAAATTAATTAATCAATTTTGTTCCATACTTTTTTATTCACTTACTAATTTACGGTATGGATTTTTTTCGATTATTCTGATTTTGAGCATATTAAATAAACTATGGTACATAGTATAACGAACACCGCTCTGGAAAAATTCTAGTAATTGCTTCTTTAACCTTTAACATTCTAGTCCACGAATTTGCTTGTTTGTTTACATTCTTTTTTTATACTGAGTTAGTCAATGACATGTTCGCGACAGTTCCAGTCACATGTCATGTGACACATCGACAGACAGACGTTAGTTCTATGGATTTCTGGAGCGGGCTCGCCGAACAATCTGACATTTCCAGAATCCATGAATCGACGGCTGGTGCGCCGGTGCGACGTTCGAGAATGTACCTGCTAGAACGGAGTAGAACGTGACTACTAATGCGTCGGGGGACTATATAAGGACAGCCTGCGGTTGCGTGGAAAGTAGTAGTATCCTGAACGTGAAACAGTGAAGACTGAAGTATAGACAGAGCAGAAGTGAAGTAAGGGAGCCAGTAGTGACAGATAGAAAGAATAGACAAGTGCAAGGTGCAAGTAGTAGTGTTGTAGTCAGCTGTTTGTGTTTTGATTATTTAGAAGAATAATAATTAGAGGTTATAATTTGGATTAGTGAATAAAGTAATTTGTAAGACTTTTTGGTGGTGATTTATTTATTGCGAGACCCGTAACAACTGGTGTCAGAAGCGGGATACGGATTCCAGCGAGAAGATTAATTAATTAATGGGTAGATTAAGAAGTGGAAAGGAAATAGGAAGCGACAAAATGTCTGAGAAAATGTTGGAGGATATGATGTTACTGCTCAAAAACGGCCAGGAGGAGCAGAAAAATATCATGAAGAAGCTTGAAGACGGCCAGGAGGAGCAGAAAAATATTGTGAAGAAGCTCGAAGAAAGTGAAGAGAAGCTGCTGCAACAACAAAAAGATAGCGAAGAAAAACTGATGCAACAGCAGAAGGATAGTGAGGAGCAGCTGCTAAAAGTTATCCTGCAGCAAAGAGACGATTACGTGTGTGGACTAAATAAAGTGAAACAAGACATTGACAGTGTTCGCGATGAAGTCGGTGGTGTTCTCGATGAAGTGAAATTGGTAGAAAATCGAGTAGAACGGAAAACGAAACTGCTGGTAGAGGAGATCGAGAATAAACTCAGAACTCTCGAAAGTTCTGAGGTAAAGCGTTCTTCGTGTGCCGTACCGACTAGCAGTTTTGGCGCGAAAGTGAAACCACCAGCATACGACGGAACAACTCCCTGGACTGCGTACAAGATGCAGTTTCAGGCGCATGCATGGCCAACGGGTGGAACGACGCAGAGAAGGCAACGGCACTGGTTCTTGCTCTTCGGGGGCAAGCTGTGGACATGCTGCAAACACTGCCGGTAGAACTGCACTCGAATTACAACCAATTGAGTGCAGCATTAGAACTTCGGTTCGGCAATCGCCATATGGAGCAGGTGTTCCAAAATCAGTTAATGAGCAGAGTGCAGAAGCCGAACGAGTCGCTACAGGAGTTCGAAGCTGATGTCAACAGGATTGTCCATCAAGCCTACCCAGACTCGCCGCAGAACTTCAAGGAACAACTAGCCTCGCAAACCTTTGTCAATGGGATACGAGACACTGAAATACAGAAGATCCTGCGCATGTCACATTTGACAAAATCCAGCGAAGCGTTAGTTAGAGCGCTTGAGATAGACGCAGCAATCAAGGCGTCCAATGGTAGGAACTTCTCCAAGGTACGAGCAGTGACAATCAATGAAGAAAAAGAAGAGGACGTGACTACCATATTGGAAAGGCTGAGTAAAATGATGGTGGATAAGCTCTCTGAGCAGTTAAATAATGGGAAAAGAGGTTGGACTCCGAGGAGGGACGAAAACAGGAAACAGTGCTACCGTTGCGGTTCCAGTTTTCATTTCATACGCAATTGTAAGGCTGGTGAGCAGACTCATCGAAGTAGTGGATCCCTGGAACAAGGACCAGACAGGGAAAGGAGCAGAACCAGAGATAGAGGTATCTATCGGGAACGGGAAGATCTTCGTCCGCAGCAGGAAAACTAATTTCAGCCAGTGTGGAGGGGCGAATACTGGCTGACGACATCAAGGCCCCTAAGTTCGGTTCCACCAGAACACCGCAGTGCCATGTGGACAGTCAAGACATCAGAGGGCGACAAGATGTTTTCAAGACATCTGGTTCGTGGCGAGACAGAAACGGGAGCGAAAGACCCAGCTTCCGAGTGGAGAGCAAAGGTTTCTCGAGGAGTGAGCGAGACTTCAGACGGGGCGGTGGCTGCTGGCGGTTTGGTGATAATAATGGTCATGGTCGCAACCATGAACGGAACTGGGACGGAGAAAGACGCCCATTCAGGCGATTCGAGCACCGGAGTGACAGTCAGGGCAGTTTCATCAGAAACCCGCCACCGGCAAATGATGAGCAGGAGAGTAGGTCATCGGAGCATCATCAGAGGCCCAAGCTGACGTTGGCGCCTCGTATTAAACCGATTGAGGACAGCCAGAAGGAAGAATGCGTTCGAAGGATCGTGATCAATGCAGATACAGGATGGACGATAGAAGCATGCAGGAAAGAGCAAGAAAAAGACGAAGACATCGGAGACATTTTAAAACGTAAAGAAGAGAATGGATCGAGACCAACGTGGGCAGAGGTTTCTCCACGTAGCCCAGAATATAAAGCTCTATGGTCACAATGGGAGTCGCTGCAAATCGAAAATGGTCTGCTGAAGAGAGCCTGGGAGAGTGCCGACGGAAAGAAGATCGTCATGCAGTTGGTGGTTCCAAGGAGTAAAGTTTCGAAGATTCTCGAAGTAATCCATGGAGGTACATCAGGAGCTCACTTCGGAGTGAACAAAACACTAGCGAAAGTTCGAGAGAGGTTCTACTGGGTGAACTGCAAGGACGATGTCGAAGCCTGGTGCCGTAAGTGCGAGAAATGTGCTGCAAGCAAGGGCCCAAGCAGAAGACTGACAGGCGCTATGAAGCAGTACAACGTCGGAGCCCCATTTGAGAGGATAGCCATAGACGTAGCAGGTCCTTTTCCAATCAGCGACAGCGGCAATCGCTTTATCCTGGTTGCCATGGATTATTTCAGCAAGTGGCCTGAAGCATACGCCATACCGAACCAAGAAGCTGCTACAGTTGCGAGAGTCTTGGTGGATAATTTGATTAGCAGATTTGGCGTACCTTTAGAGTTGCATTCCGATCAAGGACGAAACTTTGAATCCCAAGTTTTCGCAGAAATGTGTAAACTGCTCGGGATAAACAAGACAAGGACTACACCTCTCCATCCACAATCTGACGGTATGGTAGAACGGTTTAATCGAACAATGGAGGAACATCTGTCGAAGGTGGTGAGCAATAATCAGCGAGACTGGGACCAGTACCTGCCTTTGTTGCTGATGTCGTACAGGGCAGCCATCCATGAGACTACAGGGCAGACACCAGCCAAAGTTGTATTCGGTAAGGAGATTCGGCTACCCTGTGATTTGGTGTACGGTTCACCAAGCAGTCCACCATCGGAGATCAGAAATGATGTCGACGAATTAAGAAACTCCATGGCAGAAGTGCATTCCCTAGTCAGGAGGAAGATCAAGTTGGCCAGCGACCGAATGAAGGCGAGGTACGACTTGAAGGCAAACTCCGGCGGCTTCACAGAAGGAGACAAAGTGTGGTTTTATAATCCAACTAGGAAGAAGGGTTTGTCGCCTAAGTTTATGCCATCCTGGGAAGGGCCTTACACAATTATTAAAAGGATAAACGACGTGGTGTATAGGATACAACGGAGCGGAGCCCCCAAGTGCAAGATGAAGGTAGTCCACCTGAATCGTCTGGCACCCTACTGTGGAGACAGCGAATAAGTCCGTTCGAGCGGGACACTCGAAAATAGAAAGGGGGCAGTATAACGAACACCGCTCTGGAAAAATTCTAGTAATTGCTTCTTTAACCTTTAACATTCTAGTCCACGAATTTGCTTGTTTGTTTACATTCTTTTTTTATACTGAGTTAGTCAATGACATGTTCGCGACAGTTCCAGTCACATGTCATGTGACACATCGACAGACAGACGTTAGTTCTATGGATTTCTGGAGCGGGCTCGCCGAACAATCTGACATTTCCAGAATCCATGAATCGACGGCTGGTGCGCCGGTGCGACGTTCGAGAATGTACCTGCTAGAACGGAGTAGAACGTGACTACTAATGCGTCGGGGGACTATATAAGGACAGCCTGCGGTTGCGTGGAAAGTAGTAGTATCCTGAACGTGAAACAGTGAAGACTGAAGTATAGACAGAGCAGAAGTGAAGTAAGGGAGCCAGTAGTGACAGATAGAAAGAATAGACAAGTGCAAGGTGCAAGTAGTAGTGTTGTAGTCAGCTGTTTGTGTTTTGATTATTTAGAAGAATAATAATTAGAGGTTAAAATTTGGATTAGTGAATAAAGTAATTTGTAAGACTTTTTGGTGGTGATTTATTTATTGCGAGACCCGTAACAATATAAATAAACACCATTATGTAACTACATACAATAAAAATACGAAGTAATTCATAAGCACATATACGTTACTTTTGTGTAGTAAATTTGGGAATGTGTACGAAAAATTACAAACCGTCAAAATTCAAAAATGATTTCTTCGGTCATTTTCGAAAATGTTTTCTCCATCTATTTTTCATTGAATAGAACTAAAGAAACGTCCAAAACACTAAAAATCCGAATTTTGAAAAAAAATGCACATAGGTACGTTCTTTCGTGGCACGGCAGTATAACTGCATATAAATATATTTCAACAAATTTCCAAGCATTTCACACAAAAAAAATAAGGCCCATAATTATTCAGACTAGTGGCCACGTGTACTCAGGCACATGGCACATGGTATGCAATTGAAAAGTATAAGGAAATTAGTAACAAAGGGAGAAACCTATTGGCTTCGCTGTAACTATTAATTTGAGATGGCCCACTAATTATTTAGATTTTTTGGGAATTTTTCCTTGTCCTTCTCCAATGGCCCATTAGAGTGTGAGTGGCCTTTAGATTATGATATATATGAGGACGGGGACAAAGAAATCGTTCCCAGTAAATCCTATAGAAGTGTACATCAGATTAGGTTAGGATAGTCAGGTGAAGTATTTTTTCCCTTGCCCTTACGGCTTTTTCTATGTAATCTAAATTTACTGGTCATCTAAATTTTATATTTTACTTACTATAAAATTTAAATGACATTGAAAAAGCCGTAAATTTAGATGACATAGATAAACACAAGCCGTAAGGGCAAGGGAAAAAATACTTAACGTGACTATCCTACCTAATCTGATGTAGGTGGTACCACTTCCTATATAGGATTACCATAATTTCCCCCGATGAAAAGGTTTACCCATGAAAATATGGATTTAATATAGAAATATCTACATTTTTTAATCTATGGATGGAAATTCAAAATAACCTATACAGTGAAATGCGAGTGGCCACTGATCTGAATAATATTATTATTACCAAACCAATGAAAAATACTTATTAGCTATATAAATACTTAACTTAGGTATATATATTACCTATTACAAATGGTAGATACTTACCAATTCTCTCGTAGTCAATTATTTTTGTTGAATTGCCGGATTAATGAAAATAAATGAAATTATAATAATAATTGAAACTGAAACGCGCACCACACAACCACGTGGACCAATGAATGAGAATTGAAAAGAAATTTAAATTAACTGAAAAACGGACGGCGACGGACTGGCGAAGTGGCGAATGGCGGAGTGGCGTGGCGAGTGGCGGACACAAGACACAACAAACACGAACAGCGAACAGATGATTGTAACCTCTTCTCTCTGTCTCTCTGATCTCAGTGGCAGTGAATTTCGTTAATAGGAAGAGGAAGTGAGAACGAGAATGGAAAAATTGAAATGAAAGAACACAACACATCAACACAATGAACACATTTCTAGGTATAGCCACAGGTATAGCATAGGCACAGAATAGACTTGAGCACGTTTTACAGTTTTTACACAAAGAACCAAAATATTGTCACGGCACGGCGCGAACGTGAACGTAGACTTACGACGCGTTTCGCTATTATTATGGCATTTCATCATTGAAATACATATTGCCAATCTATTTGCCGCGAACTTTTGAGTTTGGGAAAATGAAATGTCACCAAAAATCAAATATTGTTTTTAATATGGAAATAAATAATATATTATGATTAATCATCGAATTATATCACATATTTATTTTGTCAATTCAATAATAAATTTCTTGTTCATATGCATAACGTGCTATGAATCTCCTAAGAATATTTTGAAAGAATATTCTTAAAACTGATAATTGTCACTTGAATAGAATATTCTCATTCGTTTGATGCTATGAATATTCTAAGAATGTTTTGGTAGAATATTCTTTAATTGGTATATTGGTACCTAAATAGAATATTCTCATTCGTTTCTTAATATACTATGAATATTCTAAGAATGTTTTGGTAGAATATTCTTAAATTGGTATATTGGTATCTAAATAGAATATTCTCAGAATATTCTGTGCTGTATGGGAGACGGGGTTGGAAGATGTTTGATTTTTTCACTTCATCTAATGTTTACTTGTTTGTTTTGTTCTACCTGTTTGTTTTTCAAATGATTTTTATGTTCCTTATTTATTAGTTCATCCGATTTTAATTCGGAGCTAGTTTTATTTTGATTAATTAAGTTGTTATCTAGTGGTCTAGAAATTTTAAAATTTAATTAATCAACTATCACATCACGTAAAATTGCTTCATCCCAAAAACTTTTGTCCAACTTCGCACTTGTGACTAAGGTTTTTGCCTTTTCAGTCACTGTACGATTCATCCGCTCTGCTTCACCATTTTGTTGTGGCATATGTGGAACTGTTATAGGTGGTACATTATTCCTTTTCAAACACAAAAATCTTTGAAATCGTTTGAGAGGTATTTTCTACCATTATCACAATACAGGTTGACAACTTTTGAATTTAAATATGCCTCACCTTTTGAAACATAATCAGAAAACATTTTAAATACCTCTGATTTGGAGTTCATTAGGTAAGTAACTGTATAATGTGTGTATTCATCAATGAATGTAACAAAATAATTTTTATTATTTATAGTCACAGGAGATATAAGGCCACACACATCTAAATGTATTTATGAACAAAGGCTTGTTATTTGGAGGTTTATTTTTTTGTTTTAGAAAATGGAAGTCTAGCTTGTTTTCCCAAAATACAAGCTTCGCACATTTCATTTTCAGGTTCAATATGTTCAATAGATTTATTATCATCTAGCATATATATTTTTTTATTTTATTTTTTTATTTATTCATTTTTTTTTTCAAATTTTCAAACTTGATTTTGCTAATATGACCAAGACGTTCATGCCATAATTTATAATTTAAAACTTAGTTGCATTATGTATTTGACCTTGCAATTTATGAAAGTCTAAACCAAAAACCACCTCGAATAAATTATTTGAATAAATTCTTACCGGTCAGTAGGTATTAGTTGGTTATTTTTCATTATCTACTCTTATACCATCTTGTTCAAATATTATTGCCATACCGGCTACTTGGATTCGATGTACAGATAAAAGATTATGAGGGACCTCTGGAGAGTAAAGGACATCTTCCAGCTGGCTCTTTAATTACACCCAAATTAGTTGTGACATCTATTTTGCCTTTTCCGACTGCCAGTATTGAGGTAGGTACCACTTTTTGCAACACCGATTTCCCATGGTGTAGGCAACTCATTATTAATTGAAAAAATGTCAGATCTGTTGACAATGTGCTCAGTTGCCCCAGAATCTAAAAGAAAAATGATGTTAGTTTGAAAGAGTTGCAATGAGGAGTTGGATAACATAAATGCAAAACTTCCTTCAGTTTTGTTTTGGTCTGGATTGTCTTTCCAGATTTTCCTTCAGTCTGGACAGTCTGAATGGTACTACTTGGACGTTCATGTTGTTTATTTAGCATTTGCTTGTAGTAGTAGCAATTCTTCTTCATATGATTTCTGCGGCCACAGTGATCACAGATTATATTTGAAATTTTATAATACTGATGTTTTTGAGATATGGCTTAAACTTCTTTTGAAACCTTGTTGCTTATAGTTCTTGAAGTTTTTGCTATTTGTTTCTGATGTACTTGGTGCTGTTTCACCTCAATATGTAACACCTTCAACTCAGTAGTAGTTTCGGCTTCTATTTTGACTTCTTGATCCAATAATCTTGTTTTCACAAAAGCAAGGTTTAGGTTGTTTTCACCAAGTGTTTCTAATGCGGTAACCACGCCGTTATACGAGGATGGTAATTTTAGCAGGAGATGAGATATTTTATTCACATCTTCTAATTTTTGCACCAGCAGAAATTAATTAAGTTATTATCTCATCAAAACAAGTGAAATGCTGCAGTAATGGTACATCTGCCAACAGTTTTAAATTTAGTAATTGTTTTCGTAAGGCAAGCTGCGTAGCTAAACTTCTTCGTTCGTATATAGCATCTAGGTCTTGCAAAATATTTCTTGCTAAATATTCATCCTTAGCAAAACTTAAAAATGCATCACTTAAGTATTCTATGATGGTACTTTTGGCAGTCATGTTTCTCTTCTTCCAGTCTTCATCTGGTTCAAGGGGTAGCTCGTTCTCGATCACATTAATTACTTGCAGTTCTGAAAGTAATGATTTAACGCGAAACTTCCAAATACTGTAGCGTTCACCGTTAAAAGGTTGATTATTTCTTTTGTTCTTCTGGTCCATAATTTATTATTTAATTTATCAACACTCAGAAGAACTTCTTAAGTATATTATATAAATTACTAATCAAACGTAACCTGGGCCCATAACCTGTAGGAAATGGGGAGGTTTTTATTATTTAAACAAGCGAATTTAATTTAGACGTTTATTATTCAGTCTATAAAACAGGAAAAATGAATTTTATTTCATTTTATTATAAATAATACTTATTTTGTCGGTCGACGATGATTCTTATCAAATAGCAGGAATCTGAATCACCTTGATAAGATACAAGAAAATATAAAATTATTTTTCTACTCCCAACCTTTAATATGCATATTAAATATGAATCACCAGTGCTTTAATGGGTCTCATTAAGATACAAATTTTCATTAAAGCACTGGTCAAGCTATCCAATGGCAGAGGATCATTTGCAATCCAATCGGTGCCTTTTCGCTCACAATCGGGTCGGCAAGCCAACCGAAGTCACAGAGTTGTCACACTCACGACAAAAATTGCCTTGTGATATAAGTTCTGTATTTCTGAAAAAAAAAATTCTGAACGTTTATTTAATTTAGAACATAAGTAACATTCAAAGAAAATTTATCAAGATTTTATGTTACCTTAATTAATTTGATAAGTAGGTATATCGTATAAAAGATAGGAAGATAAAGTATTATATCATTCGTAGCGCTCCCCGTGATAGTATTCAAAGCGGCAACGCTGCGAACGTCGCGTTGCGCAGGTAAGCAATATCGTAATTAATGGCTTCAATGTTATTAAAATTATTAATTAATCTCAAAATCGAAGCGTAAAATTCGGAATTCGAACTTCGCATAATAAAAATTACGCAGTAGTGAGTAGTGCCCTTTAAACTTGATACTAAAACATGTCTCAGCAGAATAACCTTAGCGACGAAGAGAAAATTTGGTAATATGCGTAAACAAATAGCAACCTATCTTAACCTCAATGATCCGCAATTGTACACGGGTCATTGTTAAAATATATAATTTTTTAATCTTTTCTATGAAATAAAAAAGGGTCGTAGAAAAAATAGTGTATGGAACTTGCAGATAATGGCTATTAATACGCTCTTATGATGGTTAAGACACTCGCCTACGGCTCGTATCTTAACCATCATACTCGCGTATTAATAGCCTTCATTATAAGCTCGTTGCATAATATACTATTTCGTAGGTTCTAGTTTTGAATGTGATTTATTTCATTCCAATAATAACAACAATTATTATTAATAAATCCAACACTTACTAATGCCATATAAAGAACAAAAAGCACTTCTACAAACCATGTATAAAATTGTGCCAATTTTTACATTATATTGACAGGAACAGGAACGTTTTGGTCCTCCACCCAATTTAGGTCTAGATCTAGCAACCTTTTTTATAACTATCTGTCCTCCCAGAAATATGTCCTGTTTCTCTTTGTTGCCAATATTATTAAAGACTGACAAAATATTTTGCTTTTCAGTGTCGTTTATTTTTTTGAAACATTTGAATTTACAGTTACAGTTTTTGCCAGTTTTCCTTTCATCTTTAAGACATTTGATTTTATTTTTAATGCCGCTGTAAGATTTTCCTTCAGCTTTTCTTTTCTTGGCAATATTTCGATTCCACTTACTTTCATCTCTTGCTCGTTTCTTGACTTGTTTTTTAACAACTGTTTGTTTCTGTTCACTGTCATCACTTTCAGAATCACTTTGAACAAGCAGTGAAACTTGAGCACTTGAATTAAAAATAGAAACGCGTCCAACACTAGGTCCAGGGTCATCGGGAGAAAAATCAGGATCTCTATCCGAATCGTCAAATTGTTCGCTAGCTGACATTTTACAATAAACTAGTATTCACCAAAATGTGTAAATTTCATGAAAAGCACACAACAACAATGTGAACTGTAGATAATATTTCAGAACAGTTGATTATATTTATCAGAAACCTGATAAAAAAAATTATCAGACACTTGAAAAAAGCCACGACGACGGTGTATGCCACCAAATACACTAGACTATAATACGTCCAACTTCGACTGAAAACCGGCAGCGAGGCGACACTAGCGAACCTGGCGGCTCGAGTTTGGCTAGAGTTGTTCTACTGGGATTTGGTTTCCTATTCGCGGCTTGGACGCGCGACAACTCGTGACACTAGATGGCGCTGCCACAGCCGCTGCCTTCGAAATGCATGTAAAATTGCCGGAGTTAGACGTATTATAGTCTAGTGTATTTGATGCCACATTTACATCGAAGCGGCTGAAATATGATATTCATTTGGTGCAAAAACGAGGCAGCTCCGGAGCTGTTCCCTTTTTGCACCGAATCTGATAAAGAGACATCTATATATGCATTATATTTCTCTAATGAGTCAACGGAGCTGCCTCGTTTTTGCATCAATCGATAGAGCACCATTGAATTGCCAATTAGCGATTAAAACCTAAAAATGGCAAATAAATGGAGCTGCCTCCTTTTTGCCCGGTGCCTTCAATTGTGAAAACCACCTGTATTCGATTTTGCCAGGCAATTTAAAAATGCAATAATATAAAGGGTGTCCCCGTTAAAATAACGAAGCAGGTGTCAACTTCCGGTATTTCCGGAAGTGCGACCATCTTGAAAATATTTTCATTGCATTTCTCATAGTCACTTATGACTGGAAAATTTTAATTTTGAAACTGTAGGATCAATATTCCCCATATTCCCCAAGATATGGCCGCTGTCCATTCTTAAATGCCCACCCGGTACATAATATACCTGTCTGCTGGAAATCGTCAATAATAGGGGAAGGAGTGGCTCGTCTGCGGTTGAATGAACGCCAACTTCTTGAAGAAACTGCGGCAATATCGATTCAATATTTTCGGTGTTTGATCGGCGAAACTCCGCGGCTTTGGAGAAGATGCCTGAGATCGAGCCTGAGATCGATAGAATTATAGAAATGAGTGCAAATTACAAATTCTTACAAACATTACCTGACTTCATCATGCAACTTCATCATGGAAAAGTCTCATTTAGTCCTTGAGCTAAGGCCATAGAGAGGGAAATTAGGGCTTTATTAATTTAGCGCTTTATTAAGAATGAGCCAAACTGCTTCTTTAGGAGGAACCCCTGCACCCGTTGTTATAGGGAAGGACCAAAATAACATCACGATAGTGAGTTTGCCAAAGCTCATCGAAAAATGTTGGAGAGGCCATAGAAATGGTAATGGGATGGAACATATTAACTTCTACGTAAAGGAACAAAGCAATTTTCATCTCGGTGGAGTTTCCATGTCATTCTAGAGTAGAAACTTTAATTCAATTTAATTAAAACATTATTTGGAAGGCTTATAGCTTTGATATAAAATATTTTTTCTATTTGTTCTTAGATTCACGTTAATGACCGAATAAGCGCAATCACGAGTAATAGTGGTTGAGATATGATTTATTCACGGGTTTTTCGATATTTTCACGATCCGGAAGCAAGAGCTTGCAATTTCTACTGGTATTGTTCACAGGAGGACGACTTAAGAGGAAGCTCATCCAAAAATTGGGTTGGCTCAGTCAAATATACTTAGTACCTATACCTACATTTAAATTGCGTTAAGTAGAAGTTTTATAATATTTTAATGGTGGGCAGGGGATGGATGCCCCAAGAAAACACTCCAGTTAAGTTTCCGCCCTCCTATTCCGCAAGGGGAGGCCGCCATCTTGAATTTAGAGAATAAATTCATGTCTTTTTCGCGCAAAATCTGTAAAATGCGCCAATTTTTGTAAAAATTTTGATTTTTTCACATACTTAACTTATTGAAAATGGTGATGAATTTAAATGAAAGACGTCCTCCATGTTGGATCCACTATTCAAGATTTTGAAAACCGGATGTCAGATTCTTAATCAGCTATCCGGTAAACCACAAAATAATTGATTTGGCGAAAACGCTATGACTTGGAGTTAATTAGTTACTAGCAAAATTTAAACATTTTCAAAAAAAAAAAACAAAATAATGGAACCGGTCAACTTTTGGCGAGCTCATGTATGTACGTTCCAGGAAAACCCACTTTTGTCATTTTATCGCTTCTAAAGGACCCTTTTATTCTCAAATCGAAAATATCGTTTTCACCCCCACAAGTCTATTTTTTGTAACTTTTGAAGAATAGGTAATTTCAAAAAATAAGTCCAGACAAAAATTGTTGTTTACTTACTTACCAATTTTTGTAACAATACTTTTTTACCTAAAAGCAATATATACCGAGATATTTGATTTCAACCTTTAAATTCAAGATGGCGGCTACCCCTTTCGGAATCCGATGACGGAAACCTAATCTACCGATGCACCCCCTATCTACCATTAAAATAATTCCGAATTAACGCAGCTTCAGCCCTTTTTTCCGACTTTTTGACTGGACTAGTTTGTGTTCGATAAATCAATGGAATTTAGGCTGCAACGCAGATTCGAAAACCTCTTATCTGCATATGTGGAAAAAAAATTCACCCTGTCTGATCTCCACCTCCAGATCCAGATTATCATTAGCACAAAGACTAAATGGGCTTCTAAAATTATTTAATTATTATTGTTACATCTTTAGATTACGTCATGGTTTCATAATCAAATTATTGAGTTTAGAATAATTATTTTAATTGAAAGTCTTTCTCATTCTATTAATACTAGGAATTATAACTGCATTACGATCTGCTCACTCGAAAACCTGTCAGGTTCGTCGAAGCGTTCTCTAATTATGAAATCTGTGCTCTTGTTGATGATGCAGAAGGAGTCTCGATGCACACTTTTTGCTCCGTACTTCCCCTTCCAGTGTGTTCTCGATTATTATTTTAAGGGCAACTACTAAACTGCTCAACAAATGAAACGTTACATGACCAAATTTGCCCTAACTTTGGCACTGATAAAATTTGGATTGTTTCGAGCAATTCAATTTTTGTTTCGAGGGTTCACTAGTTCAATCCCTTGTTTATCAGTCCGTATGTTTGTAAGAACTTGGTACTTCACCCAAAGTTTATATAGGGTGGTAAATAAAACAGTTCAAAATCTCAGAAAGTTCAGCTTGCTCCCATTTGGTCAAAGATTTTTCTTTTTAAATTTCAGCACGAAGATCATGAAGATGGACCTCATATCTCGAAATGGTTTTCAAATTTTCCGATTATTTCTTTTATTTACAGGGTGATCTCAAAAAAACTACTTTTTGGTGTGGCAATGATAACTTTGTTACCGGTGACCCGATTTTCAAAATGTAGGGCTCATTTTAAACCTAAAGCTTCAAACAAGAACACGCAAGATTGATAATCGACTAAGGACGAAAATACAGGGTTGTATTAAAACTGACCCAAATCTGAATGACTTCAGAAATCTGGTATTAAGGAAAATTTGAAATAAAGTTAATTTGCTTTCAAACGAACCATTAATTCTGAATACTTCAAGATGTTCTTCGCTTGCATGAGTTAAGAATTGTTGACATAAGAACAAAATTACAACTTCATGTTTTCGAATGAAGTAACCGCTTTGTTGTTATTATTAGGCTTATTGTTTATCATATTGTTACGGATCTCACAATAAATAAATCCACCACTTAAAAGTCTTGCAAATCTTTATTGACGAATCCAAGTTATAATAACCTCTAATTTTAATAATAATAAACACACACAGCTGACTACTACTACATCAACACCAACTTGTCTATTCTTTATAATTCTCTATACTGTCACTACTCGCTTCCTTACTTCACACTTCACTTCACTACTGCTCTGTTCAGCTTCCACTTGTGACTAACTGCTCTGTCTTCACTTCACTCTATGTCCAAACTAAACTGTCCCACGCAGCCGCGAGTCTGCTCTTTTATAGTTCCCTCGACGGGGCAGCGAAACAGTAGGTACATTCTCGAACGTTGCACCGGCCGTCGATTCGTGGATTCTGGAAATGTCGGATTGTTCGGCGAGCCCGCTCCAGAAATCCATAGAACCAACACTGTCCGTCAATGTGTCACATGACATGTGACTGGAACTGTCGCGAACATGTCATTGACTAACACAGTATAAAAAAAGAGAATGTAAACAAACAAGCAAATCGCAGACTAGAATGTTGAAGGTTAAAGAAGCAATTACTAGAATTCTTCCAGAGCTGTCTCGTTATAATATGGATGTCACTATTATTGATTGTTGTTTGACGGCTAACTGTTTTATATTGTCGGTTGAGCTGAGATTTCTTTGCATGACTTCCATTAATACTTACCGTGATGGCTTGTTAATTCACTTCACTCAGCAATAATTGAGCCTGTCATATCGTAAAGAAAGTTCAGTTAAAAAAAGGTTAAGAGGTGTCCATTAAAATGTTTTATTATTTATGTACAAAAAACTGTGGCATTCCAAAAAAAATGGGGAGTATCCAAATACCAATATTTTGTCGGACCTCCCCTGCCTCTTTTATAACTGCAGTAAGTAACTCTTCTTGGCATTCCCTCCACCAGGTGATGTAAAAACTGCTGGGGAGTAGCTTCCCATTCTTCCTGTATAGCTATCACCAAATCATCCAAATTATCCATTTGTCCTTCCCTTTCTTTAGGATTTTTTTTCATTTTGCTCCAAACATGCTCAAGCGGATTTATATCCGGAGATACAAGGGTGGTCAATTCATTCTTACAATAAATAAAACAGTTTTATCAGCCGTCAAACAACAATCAATAATAGTGACATCCATATGATAAACAATAAGCCTAATTAATAACAAAGCGGCTACCTCATTCAAAAACACGAAGTTGTAATTTTGTTCTTATGTCAACAATTCTTAACTGATGCAAGCGAAGAACATCTTGAAGTATTCAGAATGAATGGTTTGTTTGAAAGCAACTCAACTTTATTTCAAATTTTCCTTAATACCAGATTTCGGAAGCCATTCAGATTTGGGTCAGTTTTAATACAACCCTGTATTTTCAATTTTTGTCCTTAGTCGATTATCAAACTTGCGTGTTCTTGATTGAAGCTTTAGCTTTAAAATGAGCCCTACATTTTGAAAATCGGGTCACCGGTAACAAAGTTATCATTGCCACACCAAAAAGTAGTTTTTTTTTTAATCACCCTGTAAATAAAAGAAATAATCGGAAAATTCGAAAACCGTTTCCAGATATGAGGTCCATCTTCATGATCTTTGTGTTGAAATTTAAAAAGAAAAATCTTTGATCAAATGGGAGCAAGCTGAACTTTCTGAGATTTTGAACTGTTTTATTTACCACCCTATATAAACTTTGGGTGAAGTACCAAGTTCTTACAAACATACGGACTGATAAACAAGGGATTGAACTAGTGAACCCTCGAAACAAAAATTGAATTGCTCGAAACAATAAAAATTTTATCAGTGTCAAAGTTAGGGCAAATTTGGTCATGTAACGTTTCATTTGTTGAGTAGTTTAGATGAGACCGTGGAATGCGCTGTTGTCAGTATTAAGGAAATTTCGGGAAACTTGACTTTGCAATTTTATTGTGATGTATTCTAATGAAGCATCGATGTATAGACTTGTTTATTAATTAATAGAAAACCGAAATAAAAGATAAAATTTATAGACTTATAAAACTGATTTGTTCTTACGATTTCATATTTATTGCGACTTTTTTTCATTTTGATGTCATTTGTATGGAAATTTACCTACAGAAATTGAGGAACTATTAATGGTTTTATTTATGATACTCATAAATATAATTTGATGCAACAATAATTTAAATGTTACTTTATTAGTTGATGCGTTACTGCTGCTCATGGGATGCACTTAGGTAACAGTAGTGTAGCTACCCTTAACATTGTTTTGGGGTCCAGTTAGGATTTATTTAACGGAAAAAATAATTTAATAATTTATGTTGCCCATGATCTTTAAAAACTGAGTACCTACTAAAAATTTTAGCTTAACAGAGAAGTTTGGCAACTTTGGAATTGGGCTTATTCTTGTCTCGCGGGGAAGTCCTTGCTTGCATGCGAGTGATCACGTCAGGTCAACGAGCCAGGTAACCTTGACGATATTTTTGGTATATTCTATGTGAAAATACAATTTTTATGTCAAATTTTCTGCCTTTTCTGTAATTTGTCTTTATAGAGGTAGTGACGTCACCGACATCTTTGTACGTATTTCAATTTTTTTTTCCAATCTTCAATTTTGCACCTTTTTTTTAAATTTCAGAGTACGATTAAAAAGTCAAAGGTGGCACAGTTTAAAGCAGTGTCGATGATGTTATTTATTTATTTTTTATTTTTTATTTTTTTAAATTTTTAATTGTCATTACAATCTAGCCCGTGGCTAATAAGTAACTTATTTCTATTCTTAAAATACTAAATAAAACTAAAGATCTAAAAGTCACCCATTAGTGTCTCTTAGGTATTGCTAATTAACTATCTGTGGCACTCTTTTCTTGTGCACTCATACAAGCTCATAGTTGCTTTTATCACTACACTATATTTACACTAACTCGAAAGGCTTCTTCCTTTTGAGTCTTCTCACTAAGTTCGTATTGTCGAATGTCGAGGAGCTGGATTGCCTCTACATTTACGTGTTGTAGTAGTCTTTCTTCGTGACTTCTTGCAAACTTCTGTATTTCACTGGACACAATTTCAATTTTCAGGTCCCTATGGAGATCGTCATTTCTAATGTACCAGGGTGCATCTACAATGTTTCTCAACACTTTATTTTGAAACGTTTGGATAATTTTTATGTTACTTTTTTTGGTGCAGCCCCACAGTTGTATTCCATAGGTCCAAACTGGTTTTAGTATTTGCTTGTATAATAGTAACTTATTATGCACTGACAAGGCTGAACTTCGTCCTAAGAGCCAGTACATTTTACCATATCTAATTTTAAGTTCTTGTTTTTTCTTTTTAACATGAGCTTTCCAACGAAGCTTACTGTCAAGTGTAAATCCAAGGTACTTCGCTGTGTTGGCGTATGGCACTATCTGCCCATTGATTATCAAAGGTACATGCTCTGTTGTTCGTTTATTAGTGAAATTAATATGAATTGATTTGGTTTCATTAAGGTTAATTTTCCACTTATTCGTCCAGGTTTGAAATTTATTAATTGCTGTTTGCAATCTGTCTGCTGTTTCTCTACCGTCTTTACCTACGGATATAATGGCAGTATCATCGGCGAAGGTTGCTATTTTATTGTGTTCGAGTTCTGGAAAATCAGATGTGTAGAGCAGGTAGAGGACCGGGCCCAGCACACTACCTTGCGACACTCCAGCTTTAACTCTTCTTAAGTTAGAATAGGCATCCTCTTGTTTAATCCTGAAATCTGTTAAGTCTGTTGAATAAGATCTCAATATTTCAGTGTACTGTTTTGGGAGGATATGTCCCAACTTCTGGTGCAGTCCCTCATGCCATACTTTATCGAAGGCTTGTGCCACGTCTAAAAAAACTGCCGAACAAACTCTTTTCTCTTCCAATGCCTTTTCAATAATATCAGTTATTCGATGAACTTGGTCTACCGCAGAGTGTTTACTTCTAAATCCAAACTGGTGGCTTGGGATCAGATTTTTATTTTTGATGATTGGCTGCATTCTTTTTAAGAGCAATTTCTCAAAAAGTTTAGATAGAATAGATAGTAGTGAAATAGGTCTATATGAACTGGTCTATTCCAGAGGGAATAGTCTGTACTGCTATCGTAGGTTAGTTCCTTGAGGTAGACATTTATTGATTCTTCTTTTAGATCTTTTATCTCTCTACTGAGTTGTTTTGTAAGGTTGTTTAGATGTCACTTATCTTGTGGGTCTCTGGTTTGGAACCATCTTCTTCTTGCTGTTCTTTTTTCCGTTAATAAGTTCTTTATTTCTCTAGGATAATTACTTCCTTTAAGACGCTTTTTAATTACTGGAGTGTTCTCCCAAGCCGACTGTTGGATACTGTTCTAGTTGTTCTTATTTTTTTTGATACACTTAGTGTTATTTTCGCTTCAAGAGTTAATTTAAAGCTTTCCCAGTCAGTGCATTTATTCACCAGCATCGGGTTGCTTTCTTTTTGAATAATGTTTTCGCTTAATGTTAGCTGAATGGTCTGAGCATAAGTCTTGGCATTCGTCTATACTAAGGTAGTTTGCAGAAATATTTTTGATTGTATAGAAGTCAATCAGGTCTCAGGTATCTTGTTAGGGTCAGTTGGCCAGTATGTGGGTTTTCCTGTAGAAATAGCTTCACAACCATACTCGCTTATGGCAGTAAAAAGTTCTCTGCCTTTTGTCGTTGTTAGTCGAGATCCCCAGTGAGTGTTTTTTGCGTTATAGTCTCCTCCTAATATGAATCTATTCTTTAGGCGTCCAAACAACTCCAGATATTCGTCTTTTTTTATCGAATGCTTAGGTGGGCAGCAGATACTTGATACTATTAATGAATATCTTCTTGTTTTTATATTTACTGCCGTTACTTGCATTTTGTTTAAAGCATATTTCGGTTCTTCATGGTGTTGTATATTTTCTTTAATTATCACCGCGCTGCCTCCCTTTGCGTCGTTGTCTGGGTGAATAGTGTGGTACATTTTATACCCGTGAAATTTAACGAATGATTGATTAGTAAAGTGGGTCTCCGAAATAAGGCACACGTCTACATTTTCTGTGTCTAGGGCTACCTGTATTTCTTCTTGGTGATTGAGGAGCCCATTAGGATTCCATGTAAGTATTTTAAGTGTGTTATACATGGCGTTTTGACTTAGGTATTGCTCCTTTAGCGCTGTATTCCATTATTTTGAGTCTTTCATCCAGTGACGAGATGAGAGTTTCTTGCTTGTCGAGTTTAGTCAAGATTAGTTGCAGTGTCTGTTCGATATTACTATGTGACGACTGCTCATTCTTTGGTTTATTTACTTTGTTTGCTGCGATCTGTGAGAACGTTCTAGAGCCACTATTTCTTTCTGCTTTATTGCTATTACTTTCTACTTTGTTATTGTTCTTTAGTTGCCTATTTTTGCTAGTTTCTTGCTGTGTAGATAAATTTTGCTTGTTCCTCACTGATCTGTTTTTAATTTTTTGCAATTCTATTGCAACTTTACATCCTCTGTAATTGGCAGGATGTTCCTCGCCACAGTGGATGCATTTTACACATCTTGGCTCTTTGCTGCAATATTTCTGGGTATGTCCATATGCTTGGCAACGTTTACACTGTGGTATTAGCTTTGACGCTCTGAGCGGTTCTATTTCTACCCTACTGCGTAATATGTGGGTAATACCATATAGTTTATTAATATCTTCGCTTGGTTCAAAGGTTAATATAAACATATCTAGAGCTTCTTTAGTTCTCCATTTAAGTTTCTTTGTAGCTCCAAGAGCTTTGAACCCTCTATTTCTCAAGTCACAAATTATTTTGTCAGGGGGACATGTGTGGTGTAATTTTTTAGCAATTACTCTGATTGGTCTACTCTGTTTGTTCTCATATGAATGCCACTGTAAGTTTGTTCCATGTAACTTACTGGTAATTGCACGATATGTTTCACCGTCTTTTACATTGATCTTGATGGTTATTTATTTATCGAAATAAAATAAAGACCAATATACGTTGAAAAAATTAATTTGTGACCGAACTTCTGCATTCTTTCGTCGGAATTATTAAAAAAACTCTCCTGCAATAGTTTCAAATCTAAACTTTAATCTTATTCTTTATGTTTTACTTTTTTATTTTTTTTGCCTTATTTTCATTTGTAGGTGCTTTTTTATTTTTTAACTTTATTCTTTATTTTTTGCAGTTGTTTTTTGTGACCACGCAACTTCAGGACGGTCACTCCAGTTTATAGAAGAAAATATCCTAAAAGAAGTTCTTCCCTGCTACGGAAATACTCACTCAACTACAAGTTTGACGTCACTCCAATCCGCTCTCTTCAGGTAAGGAAAAAATTACAATTTTTATAGAACTTTATTTTTCATTTCATTCGGATTGTACAAAATTTTACCATGTCTTAGTCTATCGATGAGTTCCGCGCGAAGCAACCGTTTTTCCTTTTCGCATTTCTCTGATATGCTTTTGTTGTAATAATAATAATAATAATAATAATAATATCTCTCTTTATTGTACGTAAAATTACAACAATCATTGCATCAGTACAATAGTGTTAAATAGAGTAAAATGTCGTGAAAACAAACAACGAACTAATCCAAACAAATCGCATGCGTATTCAAAAGGTGGTACGCACGCGATTGAACAAAGAAAGCTTGAACATAGCAAAAAGTGTATATTAAAACATTAATCTATCTATACATAGTACCTAATACTATATCGTCATATTAAGTCGAATTGACTAGATACTAGCAAACGAAAGTATCTATATTTTCAAGTGTTTAAGTCGGGAAGGAAGGGGGGGGGGGTGGAAGACAGTATGTCCATGGTAGTATATGGTTCAAGCTCTGTGAGATGTTTCCGCAGATATAACTTGAACTGAGAGAATCTGACGGTTGAGGGGTCAAGTCGGAAATGGTTTAGGTATTTTATAGACGCGTATGTAAACGTCTTTTCAGAGGACGAGAGGTGGTGGGTTGGTAGTTTAACTAGATTGAATCGAGTATGATAGTTGTGTTAGAATCGGAAAGGATCAAGCTTAGCCTGATTTTTGTAAATAAGTTTGAGGAGGGAGAAAACATACAGGGCGGGCAATGTTAGTATACCAAGTTGTCTGAATTGTCCCCTGCAAGACTCGCGGATGGATAAGTCTGCCAGGATCCTGAGAGCCCTCTTCTGAAGAAGGAAGACTTTACTGAGGGACTTCTCAGTGCTGCCCCAGGCGGCGATGCCATAGGCTACGTGACTATAAAAATGTCCATAATATGCAGAGAGCAGAATATTATGGGAGACAGTGTGTTGGAGTCGTCTCAAAAGGAAACAGGAGCTAGCTAGTCGGTGGCATAAGAGGTCTGTGTGAGCTGCCCAGTTTAGATTTTGATCGATGTGAAAGCCTAAAAATTTCACGACTTCTCTGGGCCTAATCAGGGAATTTTCATTCGGGATGTCAGGTAGGGGTGGTAGACGTGATCCGGAAGAATGAAAGTCTATCAATTCAGTTTTTGTCAAGTTCAGTTTTAGTGTATTGACTCTAAGCCATGTAGAGGCTTTTTCCAGTGGATCTTGAACGGTTGATATAATTTCCGAAATGTCGCTTGTCTTTATCTTAATGAGAATGGTTGTATCGTCTGCATAGTTGACACAGATGGAATTTGAAGATGTTATTTTGGGACCTAATTCGTTGATGAAAATGAGGAACAGGAGTGGACCAAGGACACTGCCCTGTGGAATTCCAGACGAGACAGGAGCAAAGAGGGACCTGGTCACTCGGCCATCTGACCCAATCAATTCCACTGCTTGAGTTCGACCCTGCAAGTAACTGGAGAACCAGGAGAGGGCCAGTCCGCGTATACCCACAGCCTGCAGTCGTAGAAGGAGGCACTCATGACACACACTGTCGAATGCCTTGGAGAGGTCCAGAAGCCATCCTACCGTGCGGGTGCCGTCCTCCATTCCCCCAGAGATATACTCCGTCAGTTGGACAAGAGCAGTCTCAGTGGATCTGTTCCTTGAGAAACCATGTTGGGAGTCAGACAGAGTCCTAGTCTTTTCAAGAAAGTCCAAGAGACGGTGGGAAACGGTTGTGCTCAGCTCGCCTTGAAAGGTATGGCAGGACTTTTAATACAGGCCCATATGGGACGTATTTGTACACGGAATATCCAGCACGATCTAGTGGAAAAGTTAGATAATCACACATGCCGATTAATTGTCCGAAGTATATGATTTTTTCGTTTGGTTCGATGTTGGTCTCTTTCATCTTCGTTATTGCGAAACGTACAGTTTCTTCATTATGAGTCGCCATCATTATTTTCATTTTGTTTGGTTTACCTGAAAAAGTAAATCCAATACATTGGCAAAATGATCCGCTTGCGATAAATATGTATAACACAAACAATGATCCGCAGTTTACATTCGTTTATCTCCTTGTATGCTCGCTCTGTTCATTCGTGCGCGTTCGTTGGATAAACGGCGATTAAATTGACAACAAAACATGAACAAATGAATCCTTACCAAGTTCTTTGTATTTAGCTGTACGTTTCATGCAAGCTTCCAAAGCGTCATGAAATATTCTCGCGGTGGTTTCATAAGTCGGATTCGTAGGATCCTCATATCCCATCGCTTTTGCTCTTGCTCTCTCGTGATCTAAATAGGCACCGCGGCACAGTTTGCATCCAAAATTAAAATTCTGCATGTCGACTTGCTCCAGATCGGCCATGACTTCGCTATAGGAATCTTTCAGGTAACTCTGATACGTGTTATAAACTACAATTTTGTTCTTATTGTATTTTCTCATAAATTTACAAGCCAGTCGAGAGATCGCTGGCTGGAAATATGTATGCTCTGCGTCGAACATAACTTTTGCATTCATTATTTCAGCGGTTTTAACGATTATATTCACCCTTCTGATCATATTCCTGAACATTTGTTCTTCTTTGTTAGTAAGCTTACTGATCAGGCTGACCATGTTACCGGTTTTCATATCCGGAACTTTGAAAGTTGTGCTCAGTTCGCAGTCTTCGTTGATGAAGCCAGACCAGGGGAACAGATGGATGATCTCTTGATTCTGCGTTTCGATTTCGTCTAGAAACTTCTTGTTCGATTTTAGGTCTGATATTTTAACTGAAGTGAATTTGTTCTCGAATTCTTGTCTAGTTTTATGATGCGTGATGAGGTGACCACCGCCACCCATGATGATGCCGAAATATTGTCTCGTTCGTACGATGGCTTCAGATAAAGCCACAAGAAGTTGTGGTCTTCCTAGAGCGGTCAACTTGATAGAAGTAATACCCTCACCATTGTCGGAATGTAAATTCAAAGCGTCCAAGGATCGAATGAAATATTCCATGTTTCTCTCACACATGGCTTCGTTTTCATAAAAATAAGTTCTGGCGCCTTGCACATTGTATCTTCTGTCAGCGAATCGTTTATCAAATTTGGAATTTTTTCAAATGGTTAGTTTTACCGTCATCGACTGAACCGATTATTGATTTTTCTTCCAGCTCTTTTGCTTTTTCGGATGTTAAATCGGTCTCGACGATGTAATCCAAAATTGGATCCACTCCAAATTGTTTTAGTCGATCCAAAACTGGCTTGATCTGGTACTCATCTTCTCCCGCAACAAAATGTCCATAGAACGTCATTTTCATTATCCAAACGAAGATTTTTTTTTTTTTTTTTTAAAGGAGGGAGCATCGGTCTTAACTATGTAGGTAAGACAAAGTCGCTCCACTCCGGTAACACGGGATTTCGAGCATCTTACTCATTCACCCAGCCTCAAGTATGCCATTTAAATTTAAACGTTCGGTCGCTTGTTTTATTTTTCACATACATTCGAAAATGCATCCGAAAAATAACACGAGCCGGTGAGTTCCGAACTCGCGACCTTAGGCTCGGTAGGCAGCGGACTGAACCGCTAGGCTACGCGAGTCTCCAAACGAAGATTGTATCCCCGAATGTGTTTCTTAGGAAGCTCATATTTTTTTTATTATTCTTGACGAAGGATTCCATTGAGCATAATTTATGAACCATCATTCCTCTTATCAGCTCCCAGTTGGTTTTACTAACGAAAGCGACTTTAGGGTCTTCAAAGGACATATCCAAGACGCTAGTTTTTACTTCATTTTTTAGTTTTGTTAGGGATATATTCAGGTTTACTTTATTTTCTCTCGCCAAAGTTTTTGGGATTATCTTCTCTTCTTTTTTATTATTTTGAGTATTCGCTGTAGTTGTGAGATTTGTGATGGAAGCTTCTCTAGTTTTTGTAGCGAAATTTTTTCTTGAAACTGTCGAGGCTGCCATTGCTTGTAATAATTTATAATTTGACTCTGCTGCTATTGCGAACATTCTATATCCTTGTGTTGTATATCTTTTGATTATTTCTGCGTTACGTAAATATGTAATAATTCTTACTTTATCCATTTCTATAATGGATAAATATGTTGTGGTGTTGATGCCAATCACTTAATTAGATTTTTAAAGAAAATAGATGAAAATGTCATTAAACTGTCACTTCATTATTATTTCAAATTACGTAAACGTCAAGTAAGTCATTGTGGTCTCGTGCAGCGTTCAAGTGATAAACACGAGAATACCGTTTACGATTTTAGTTCGATCCCATAAATATTACATAATATATTTAATACAACTATATTGATAGTGGGGGTCTGGAGATAGAGGAAAATACCACGGTGCAGGCATATCTTTCTATCTTTATCTCGTAGAATGTACTTCGAGTCCTACGCTAATGTTCTAGAATTGAACACGCCTATAAGCCACCAGATTCGACTGATTCGACCACCAGATACTCGACTACAACGGGTCGAGTACTCTAAAAAACAGATAGAAAAAGTCGTTTGCTGTACCACTGTGTCCATAACAGTTCCACTTACGGGCGCTAGCAATATAGAAGTATTAGATATAATTATGTTCGATCCTATTTGATCCTGATGACCCAGTAGACCGTGATTCGGCCAATGTAAACCAAGCAATAAATTCTAAAACCACCAGATTCTGACAAAAATAGTAACGGAATACTACCAATGCCATCACAAGAAGAATGAAGTTTACCATTTTCTTTTTTTTGTGCAACAAATCGCTTTTTTTTTTGCTTATAAAAGAAAAACTGCTGAAGCAATGTAAATGATCCCTATTTCCGAATTGTCGAGAATTAAAATACAAAAAAATGATAGCTGAAACAACCCGATCGGTTCATTATTAAGAGAGACTTATAAAATCGAAAAATATAGTATTTTTTTCGAAAATTCGTAACGTCGCTAATATTTGATGATGTGTAGTACAGACTATTTGCAGGATAGTCGATTATAATTCCTGTCTACAGAACCAAGACGCTATAGGATAATTAATTTTTCCGTAATTGCAATCAGAAGTTATTCACTCCATATTTTGCAACGAAGCTGGAAGCTTTGGAGGTCGTCCGAATTGAATTTATCAAACTGATTTGGGAAGTAGGGAAGGAGAAGTGTTCAGATATAAAACGCTAATCTTAGTTTAATTCAAATGCTGAAAAAGGGGTAAAAATTACGCGCAAACATGAGCGAAATCGGCGTAGCGCGAAAATGGGGGTAAAACTGCAGTGTAGGGGAAGGCATAATACAAATACAAGCACTGTTGTACTCCTTATCTGCTGTTCTATCCCCACTATCATGCGCTCGGCCATTTTTGCTCATGTTTTCAGCAAATAGAAAACGAAGATAGACACTTTATAGCTGAGCACTTTCAAAATTCGTTTGATAAATACGAATAGAACAACCTCCAGAGCATCCAGCTTCGCTGCAAGATATATGAAAATTTTTCTTGGGTTTTTGGGTTTTCTCCCTTAATAATGAACCGATCGGGTTGTTTCAGCTCTCATTTTTTTCGTATTTTAATTCTCTACAATTCTTTCATTAGATTGCCCCAAATGCGTTTTTTTGCTCCAAATGCTAATAAAAAAAAAACTCGAGTAGAATTATGTGCATTTAAGATCTGGGGACTATTCCGCGTGTGATGGCAGCGGCGGAATTCCGTTACCGTTTTTCTCAAGCAAAAACCTCTATTTGCTTTTGTCTACTAACATCGACTGCTGCCATTCCAATGCAAGCAAAAGTGCCGAAATTGCAAAACCATCACCATTTTCTTTCTATTGTGAAAAATATCTGATCCTGCTTTTCATAATGATGTTGCTTTTTGCTTTTTTTACAAGTCATTTACTTCTGACAAATGACAAATTCCCTTGTCACTTGCCATTAAATAGGAAGTAAATTGTATTGAGGCAAACTCATTATGAGTGCTAAATACAATGATAACTAGCTCTGCAAGAAAAAATACGTCTTCAGGATCTTGTCTTTCAAATTATCCCTCCCCATTATTTCAATCAGCTTGTCCAAGAGAAAGCGGGCGCTAAAAAAGACGGCACCAAAGACAGGAATAACACTGTAAAGCATCATCAGGACAGCTATGATCAAGTTGTACGCACCTCAAGGATCCTTAGCAAGACGATGAAATTTGATTACTGCACCGGCATCGAGTCGAAATTCTCTTCTTCCTCTTATTCCCCTCTCGCCTCTTTGACGTGAAGGGAGAGGCCTCGCTCTGGGGCAACCCAGCCAGTTCGATGAGATCCAATTATTTTCGAATATCACTTACCACGCGACGACACCACGTGTGTTGCGCACAACCACCACTCAAGTATTCACGACACGAATTTCTTTCTTGTCGGTACAGTTTGTGAAAGAATGACGTTGCTTTTTGCTTTTTTTACAACTCATTTACTTCGGACAAATGACAAATTCCCTTGTCACTTGCCATTAAATAGGAAGTAAATTGTATTTAGGCAAACTTATTATGAGAGCTAAATACAAAGATAACTAGCTCTGCAAGAAAAAATACGTCTTCAGGATCTGGTCTTTAAATTATCCGTCTCCATTATTTCAATTAACTTGTCCAAGAGAAAGCGGGCGCTAAAAAAGATGGCACCAAAGACAGGAATAACACTGTAAAGCGTCACCAGGACAGCTATGATCAAGTTGTACGCACCTTGAGCAAGGATCCTTAGCAAAACGATGAAATTTGATGACTGCACCGGCATCGAGTCGAAATTCTCTTCTTCCTCTTATTCCCCTCTCGTCTCTTGACGTGAAGGGAGAGGCCTCGCTCTGGGGCAACCCAGCCAGTTCGATGAGATCCAATTATTTTCGAATATCACTTACCACGCGACGACATCACGTGTGTTGCGCACAACCACCACTCAAGAGCTCACGACACGAATTTCTTTCTTTCTTGTCGATACAGTTTGTGAAAAAATTACGTTGCTTTTTCTACAACTCATTTACTTCTGACAAATGACAAATTCCCTTCTCACTTGCCATTAAAGAGAAATGAAAATAAGAAGTAAATTGTATTGAGGCAAACTCATTATGAGAGCTAAATACAATGATAACTAGCTCTGCAAGAAAAAATACGTCTTCAGGATCTTGTCTTTCAAATTATCCCTCTCCATTATTTCAGTCAGCTTGTCCAAGAGAAAGCGGGCGCTAAAAAAGATGGCACCAAAGACAGGAATAACCTGTAAAGCATCACCAGGACAGCTATGATCAAGTTGTACGCACCTTGAGCAAGGATCCTTAGCAAGACGATGAAATTTGATGACTGCACCGGCATCGAGTCGAAAATCTCTTCTTCCTCTTATTCCCCTCTCGGCTCTTGACGTGAAGGGAGAGGCCTCGCTCTGGGGCAACCCAGCCAGTTCAACGAGATCCAATTATTTTCGAATATCACTTACTCACCACGTGACGACACCACGTGTGTTGCGCACAACCACCACTTCGAGAGCTCACGACAGGAATTTCTTTCTTTCTTTATTTCATACACTTGCAATTAAAGAGAAATAAAAATAAGAAGTAAATTGTATTGAGGCAAACTGAGATGGAATGAAAGATAATAAATAGATTTGTACTCCAATAATAACGCTCTTTTTTCTCGAAATTCTCTTCTGGTTCAAGTTTCGGTAATGTTTAAGAATAGGGGCCTGAAGGTTAACCTTGACGGTTCTGCTTGTGCATGCATATTGCTGAGTTGCATTGTTGCCAGATGTATGAACTTAGAAACGAATTTGAATGAAATCGTAACCAAATTTCTCAAACTACAAAATATCTAACTAATTGAACAATTTTTTTGGTATACTTGATAAAAAAAGTAAATAATTTCAAACACGAAGAAACATGAACATAATATTTTATCCGAAACCAGCGTGTTATGAGGCCATAATTACAATGTTTTCAGTTTTCAGTCCATTTGGTTTTTCGATAGGATTACGGAACACCATCATCTGCATAGATGTAGTATCAATGTCGAATCTAATGTGTCCATGATCGGAACACGATGGTTCCGTGGACACATGCCAGTTTCGGACATCGTCAATCATGGGGAGAGAGCATAGCTCCCTCCTGTTATGTAAAATACTTCTTCTCTCGCGCGAGTTATGAAGGTTGGTTCGTTACCTACGTTAGCTATATCCAACCCTTCACCAGAGATAAATTATAAAAGGGACTCACCTCTGTTGTTGATGTCAGTGCCGTCCCACGCAATGTGGTGTGCGTTTGCATCGCAACCAATGATGAGGTCGAATCCGTTTCTCCTGCCGTGGGTCACTGCCGCCTGTAGGGATTCCGGTGGGCGGGCGTCCTCGCCCGCGAAGTATGGTGCAAACATATTATCCAGCTTCTAACGCCTACTTCAGTTTTAACGGCTAATATAGCTGCAACAAAATCACCGGAGCAGAGCTCCGTAATCAAGATACAGTTATTGTTTTTAGCAGTCAGAATGCATCCACACGGTCTTAATACTGACCTGTCGCATAGTAGGAGAGTGTTTCTGGCACCAAGTCCTGTTATTTCTCTTTCATGTGGCCATGATTCCTGCAGCAGAGCCACATCCTGTCCGCCCACCCTCCCCCCTTTCAAACTATTTTTGGTCTCCATCTTCTCTGCATCTCTCCTGTAGCAGCGATGTTTGCAGAGCCCAGTGGGTTTTCAGCGACGGACGCTTCCGGCTGCAGACGTTTGGCCAGGCCAGGCATTTGTGCCTCGGCTTGTTTGCCCCTGCTGTAGGGACTGGGTGATGCCAGAAGGCCTCGACTATTCCTTCTAGACATCATACTTCTTTTGTTTGGGTTCTGCTTTTTATTTCCCATGAACATCCATCCCATGAGTAGCTAGGGAAAGGGTACGCCTCCACTCCAGAGCCCCGAATGAAGTGAAGGTGGCTGTTTACAACCGGATGCGGCAGGTGCCGGTAGGTTAGGTCCAGTAGAGACTGGTCTCCTATCCAGCCACGCATCCTGTCAGCCTGGACCTCCACCTTGGGATTTAGGTTTTTGATGAGGTTGTCTCCTCTTGGTTCACGCGATCAAGCCCAGAGCCCCGAGAGTCCCTTAGCTGTGAGACATAAACACAGAACTAAGAAGACGCGTTGTAGCGGATAATGTGTTCAGACATCCGGTATCGTTTGTCCCCAGTGCAGGCCCTTGGTCACGATACGACGACCGGGCTGGGAGAGGTTGTTCTGCGGTAGCTCGGAGTCGCTAAAATGGGCTAATATGTTATCAGTAGCTAAAAGTTCCTTTATTTTATTAAAAGCCATCTCACAATTATCATCCCATTTTCAGCTAGTATCCTTTTTTAGAAGGTTATACAATGGATGTAATATTAAGGACAAATTTTTTATGAATTTACCATAAAAATTAATCATACCTAACCATGATTTTAACTGTGTAACATTTTCGGGTCTAGGCGCTAATTTAATTGCTGCTACTTTATCTGAACTAGTATGAAGACCATTTTTATCTATGATGTACCCTAAATACTCAATTTTATCTTGGAAAAATTTACATTTTTGTAAACTTAATTTAAAACCTGACGCATATAAAATTTTAAAAACCTGCCTTAATCGATCTAAATGCTCGGATTTGCTCCGACCTGTAATTAAGATATGATATAAAAATGTAACTACTCCCTCCATACCACAAAAAAGAGAGTCCATAATTTTTTGAAATTTAGCATGTGCTGAGGTAACCCGAATGGCAAACGATTATACCTAAATAACCCTTTCTGAGTTGAAATAGTAAGTAATTTTTTTGAATTTTCGTCGACGCATACTTGCTGGTACGCTTGCGAAAGATCAAGCTTACTGAAGTAGGTCCCTCCTCGCAGACTACAGAACAGGTCCTCTATTCTCGGCAATGGATATTGGTCCATTTCAATGTGAGGATTGATTGTAACTCGAAAATCTCCACATATCCGTAAGCACCCATTTTTATTGAAAACCGGCACCACTGGTGAAGCCCATTCGCTATAGTCTACTGGTGATAGTATACCTGTGGAAACAAGTCTGTTTAGTTCTTGTTCAACTAAATTTCTAATAGCAAATGGTATTGGTCTAGCTTTACAAAATTTTGGGACTACGTCAACTCTTTTTAATTTAATTACAGCTAAACCCTTATTGAACTTTCCAATTTCCTCCGAAAATATACCCTTGTAATCATTTAATAAAATCGACAATTTAGGATCTATTTGCTGTGAAACAAAATTTATTTCAGATAAGCTTACTTGAAAATTGTTCAAAAAATCCCTACCCAAAATAGGTTTTAGTACACCATTTTTTATTACATATAATAATAGATCTACCTTTTTATTCATGAAAACTACAGCAACTTTTATTCGACCTAACGGTATAATTTTAGAGCCGTCATAAAATGATGAATTCTCCTTACATTCATTTAATTTATAATGAGATAATTTTTCATAATAGTTATTTATGCAACAAGTGCATAAAGTGGTACTTTTTTTCACGACTGGGAAGTTTGACCGCATGAGCCGCAGGCGAATGCGGCAATCCCAGAAGTGAAAAAAAGGCACTTTATGCATATGTTGCATACAAAATTTTATCTACGAGTGACTTGAATTAGAACGAAAAGTTATTATTATAAAGCTTTTTTCATCACGTCAGTTCATAAAGGTGACATATTGCTTAATATACGCTTCTTTAGATTTTTGAGGTAAGTACCTAACATATTTTGTGCAGCCATATTTGATTGAAAAATAATTTTGGAGTAGAAGATATTTCATTCATTGAATCATCTACAATGGTATCCATTTTAGGTATAATTAAACGACACAAAACACAAAATATTAATTGTACATAGATCTGGCGCTCTGCTAATAAACTACGACGTTTCTCTAGTATAGGTGCATGGTGTCAACAAGCTGAGCACGGAGCAACAAGCATTAGGAGCGGTTGGCGTCGGGATGCAATAATGTAATCCAGCGATCAGCGTCTCGTGTATCAGCGATCGCCGAATCGAGCCGCTCCGCTGACTAGAACTTGTACTGTACTTGGTTCGACACTTTGTCGTGCAGTAACTTGTCAGATTTAGCGTTAAATAATGAACCGCTACGGCACTTTATTTCACCCGAAATACTTTATTTGACTCTTCAAGATAATCATACATTTTATGAACTAAGAAACGTCTAAAAAAGTGCATTTTATGAATCACTCGTAGATAAAATATTTATCAGACACTGCTGAAATACTGCTTTCACTATCAATTAAAAATTTTATTGGAATATTATTTTCGATTTCCACTGTAACAAAAAATGGATTCTTATTTTCATTTATTTTATAATTATCAATTGCAAATAAATTCACGTCGTCGTTAATATTTTCTAAAGGATTCGATTCTGAAACAATAAAATTATTATTTTGCCTATTAATGCCTTTTCTTTTTGAATTTTTTGAACAAACGGTTGCTAAATGCCCTTTTTTATTACAAATGTGGCAAATACAATTTTTATAGAAAACTTATCTTTGGTATGATTTCTCCTATTGCACACGGTGCAGGTATCTCCTTTTTGATTGAATCTGCCTGATGCAATACCATCAACTCTCTGACTGCTGCTTCCAACTGGAGCTGAAGTCTTGGTCGCCTCTCTCCCATATCCTTTTATGTAATGCTTCTTCATATGCAGAACTTCATTTTTTACATGGACCGTCGAAGAATTGTTCAGCGCTGCTGCCTTGCGATTTGCTACATCAATAACGCCTTGAAAATTGACTTCCTTCTTTTCTTCCAACAGCCTGTCGAACACTGGACCTCTGGTATAACCACATATGAACATGTCCCTCATTACGGTTTCCAGTTCAGCACCAAATTCACAGTGAACTGACAAACTTCTTAACCGAGCTGCCCAATCATTTGCTGTTTCGGTTTCGTACGAGCGTTGTAAAATTTTATTCTTTCAGCTAGAACTGACGTTTGAGGCGCAAAGTGCGAGTCAAAAATTTCAATGAATTGTTGATAAGTTTTGCTATCTGGTGTCGCTGGACTACAATGATTAAAAATTAATCTGTATGCACCTTCATCCATCATATTGAGGAAAATTGCTCTCTTCTTTTCATTTGTGATGTCATTTGCCGTAAAATAATTTGTCAACTGAGCTTTATAAATGGACCAATCGGTTGAATTTAAGCAAAATTCTCTTAAATATCCAACACTCATTTTTACCGTCCTTGGTTTTTCGTTATCACTTCCTGTCATTTAATATTAATTTAGGTACACTTAATAATTATATTTATAATTATTTTTTTATTTAACCACTTATTTGATTATATAATATATTTGATGAATTTTATTGGGACTTAGGTTCTAATTTAAATTTGCCACTAAAGATTCTTTACAGAACAAATTAGAAAAACTTTCGTACAGCATGCGAGGAGAAGACTGAAGACATGGACGGTACCGTTTCGTCCTTATTATGGACTCATCAGCATATCATATCAGTCAGCTCTAAACCACACATGCTATACGAAATTTGGAAGTTGTATCTATTCTAACTGGTGTTTTCGTTTTTGTAGTGACCTTTAATTTTCAAATGAGTGAGTAGGCAACCAGAGAAACGTGCGTGTCTTTATATAGTATTATCCTCGCTATAACAGTAGAGTTTTCATGGGTTTATGAATTTTACACTACTAATGCAGAGGTTTCTATTAATTCAAGAACTACACATTGATTCTCATAAGTATATATCCATGTCTTCAGTCTTCTCCTCGCATGCTGTACGAAAGTTTTTCTAATTTGTTCTGTAAAGAATCTTTAGTGGCAAATTTAAATTAGAACCTAAGTCCCAATAAAATTCATCAAATATATTATCTTAATAATTATTTTACACTGTTTTCCTTATTTATTATATTACCAAATTTAGTAATTTATTACGCGGTTCGATTAAATTTCTCGTCGCCAATTGTTATGAATTAAGTTAATTTGAGAGATGGTTGGACTTGTCTAAAAAACTCCAAGTAATTATAAATATAATATAATTAAGTTTCTTTATTGCCAACACAAAATCAACTGATTGTTAGCAATATATATACAGGGTGATTCATGAGTGACCTTACATAGACCAATGATGATAAGCGGACTTCAAGGCGGGTCGAAAACCACAAAAGAATTTTTTTTTTGTGTGATTGGTTAAGAAGTTACAGGGTGTTTTATGTCTCAGGTACAAAACTTTGATAGGCGATATTTCTGAAACGGCTGGAGATATTATGTAGAAATTTACTAGGAATGGTGCATTCCGGAAACTCATCAAAACCGCATTCTGAGTTAATTAAAAATCCAGGACCGGACTTGAAAATTTTTGCCCCCATAGTCTTTGTTGAAAAAGTTTATTTTCTGACGATGCTTCTGAAAAACTGTCATCGAATTTGAAAAGATAAGAAAAAACTCTATAGAAATCATTCCTCAATTTGAACGGCACACCCAAACCGTCTCAAAAAAAAAATGTCAAAGTAAAACTTCTCAGTAAATTATCGTTTTCGAGCAGACATATTTTACTTAATGTTCGTCTGAATTCCTTCAAATTTATTTTTTGACTTGTTTCTGTGGGAAAAATGTCAGTGTAAATTAAATGTTATCTAGATTTATAATTATTTTTATTGAACCACTTATTTGATTATATAATATATTTGATGAATTTTATTGGGACTTAGGTTCTAATTTAAATTTGCCACTAAAGATTCTTTACAGAACAAATTAGAAAAACTTTCGTACAGCATGCGAGGAGAAGACTGAAGACATGGACGGTACCGTTTCGTCCTTATTATGGACTCATCAGCATATCATATCAGTCAGCTCTAAACCACACATGCTATACGAAATTTGGAAGTTGTATCTATTCTAACTGGCGTTTTCGTTTTGTAGTGACCTTTAATTTTCAAATGAGTGAGTAGGCAACCAGAGAAACGTGCGTGTCTTTATATAGTATTATCCTCGCTATAACAGTAGAGTTTTCATGGGTTTATGAATTTTACACTACTAATGCAGAGGTTTCTATTAATTCAAGAACTACACATTGATTCTCATAAGTATATACCTACCCACATTCATTTTCAAGCTAATTTTATTGAATTTTTACTGATGTGTATTTATAAATTAGATGTTACTACACGAATTAAGATGTTATGGCACATTTTTTTCACCCTGGCCTTTTTAGATTTATAATTATTTTTATTGAACCACTTATTTGATTATATAATATATTTGATGAATTTTATTGGGATTTTTTATTATATAATAATAATAATAATAATAATAGTATTTATTCAACCATTGATGTAAAAAATAATACATATGGGCCTAAGTCAAATTAATTAAGCTAACAATTGTTTATAATTCATTTAAAGAATAACAGGCTTTGCTTAATAGTAGTTTTTCAATTGATACTTTAAAGCTCCTATAGTCATAGTATAACGACCTAATCTCTTTTGGTAGTCTATTAAACAATCGCACAGCCATATAATGTGGGCTATTTTCATATAGGGATGTATTATGAATACCGACCTCCAGGATGAAATCATTTCTAGTATTATATGTTTTACCTTTGATCTTGTTAAACTCATGGTGGTTCCTAGCAACGTACAGCAGTGAGTTAAATATATATATCGATGGCACTGTTAGTATTTTTAGGTCCTGGAACATGTTTCTGCAACTTGTTCTTTGCGCCGCACCTGTCATGGTTCTGATGATTCTTTTTTGTAGTGTGAATATCCTACTGGTCCCAGTAGATGGTCCCCATGCAATAATTCCGTATGTTAATAGTGGGTAGACTTGTGCAAAGTAAACCTGGCGCAGAACTTGCCCACTGACATTTTCTCTCAACTTTTTTATCATGTAGCAGCATGAGGCAATTTTTCTGGCAAGGTCTGAGATGTGCTCGTGCCATTTTAGGTTTGCATCAATCTGAAGACCCAAAAATCTGACATGTTGTACTTGATTAATCTGTGATCCATTTAGTTCTAGTGTATATTCCACCCCAACTTGGGGCTTAACAGTGTTGGAAAATTCTACGAAAACAGTTTTTTGTCGATTTATGCACAAGTTGTTCGCTTTGAAGTAATCAGAGGTATCCTTTAGGAATCTATTTGCCAGTATAGGTAGCTGTTTGGGATCGTGTGAGTGTAATAATACTGATGTATCATCTGCGAATAATATTGTATTTTCAAATTTGAAGTCGTTTACATATATTAAATATAGTAGAGGTCCCAGAACAGAGCCCTGTGGAACTCCAACCTTCAAAGGAAGTAGCTCTGATTTTTTGTTGCTGACTACTACATATTGCTGTCTATTTGACAAATAACTACAGAACCACTCGTATGCGATACCTCTCACCCCAATATCAAAGAGTTTGGACAAGAGGACGCGATGTTCAACCAAGTCGAATGCCTTGCTTAGGTCAAGAAAGATACCCATACACCCCTCTCTCCCGTCCAGCGCCGCATAGAGTAGGCTAAGGTATTTTACAATTGCCATAGTTGTTGATTTTCCCTTTCGGAATCCAAATTGATTCTCGTTTAGAAGATTATATTTATCTAAGAACGATGTCAGTCTTTCTGTAATTACTTTTTCCGTTATTTTTGAGATTGTATTTAGCAGGGATATTGGCCTGTAGTTGGTTATGTTATTCTTTTCCCCTTTTTTATGTATAGGAATTATTTTTGCGATTTTTAATGCATTTGGAAAATGTCCCTGAGTCATCGAATCGTTTATTAGCGATGCCAATGGGGCAGCCACACTTGCTGAAATCTTTTTGAGAATTCGGGGACTTATATTGTCATTACCACAAGAGCCAGTATTTTTTAGGGTATTTATGATGTTGTATATCTCTATCTCTTTAACCGGTTCAAGGAACAAGCTGTTGCATATCTGTGTCTGCATTTTATATTTGTTATCTTTCACATTTGTATGCAATCCTAAATTTTCAGTTATTGTGTTAAAATAACTGTTAAAAAGGTTCGCACATTCAAGTGGATCAGTAACAGTGACATTTCCATACTGCAATGCTACATTATTAGTTTTTGTTTTTGATCGGTTTCCAATAATATTCCATATTGTTTTATTTTTGTTACTAGAATTTATAATTTGATTGTCATTGTATAATCTTTTGTGTCTATTTAGTTTCCTATGGTACGCAGCTTTCTGTTTCTTGTATTGCTGGTTTATAAGCATGTTCCCCCCCAGCGACATGAAATACAGGTCTCTTAAGCGGACGGAGTCTGATTTGAGTTCTCTTGTGAACCAATAATTTTTTTTCGCTTTTTTGTTTTTATTTGTATTTACTCTTTTTATTTTTAGTGGGAATGAGATATCGAAATTCCGGAATATAATATCACTCAGTATAGAGTATTTCTCGTCAACACTCTTATTTGTCATTATGTCATCCCAAATAACACTTTCCATTAGCTCTTTGAAATGATTAACATTTTGTTCTTTATTAATTTGTCTGTATTTGATTAATTCATTGGTAATATCGTGGTCATATTCAATAGTTATTTTTTGTGCACTGTGATCTGAGAGACCATTGTGAATGACTGAGCTTCTAAATTCTGTGATATCCTTTGATACACATATATTGTCTAAGCAATTTTTACCACGTGTGGGTGCCTTTATTGTTGGTGAGAGACCATATGAGTTCAACAGATCAATGAGTTGTTGTTGAGGTCTACTATCCTCGCAAGTAAATTTAACATTAAAGTCACCACATAATATGACTGAACTGTTTTTAATATCTTTTGTAAGTTCTAGAGCAGTTTCTAGCACTTGTAAGAATATATCAATATTGCCTGACGTGCTTCTATATATACATATAACAACAAAACTAAATTGACCTACTGAAAACTTTACCGCCACACATTCAAAATGTAATTCTACTGACAGTTTTTTAAAATTGGTTAATGGTTGCAACAAGAAACTAGTTGAGTTACTCACAAAAATGGCCACTCCACCATGGGCATGTTCAGTCCTGCAGAAGTGATCCGCCGCATGGTAACCGCCAACGCACATGGCTCGCACCATATCATAATTCAGCCAGTGTTCTGACACGCAAAAAATGTTGCAATCAACTTCGCTTAAGAACACTTCGTATTCCAGCAGTTTGCTGCTTAATGACTGGGCGTTTTGGTGTACTATGGTGAACGTTTTGTTCGTAGATTTGGGATCTACATTCTCTAGGTCGGCTTCACTATAATCAAATAAGTGGTTCAATAAAAATAATTATAAATCTAAAAACGCCAGGGTGAAAAAAATGTGCCATAACATCTTAATTCGTGTAGTAACATCTAATTTATAAATACACATCAGTAAAAATTCAATAAAATTAGCTTTATAATGAATGTGGGTAGGTATATACTTATGAGAATCAATGTGTAGTTCTTGAATTAATAGAAACCTCTGCATTAGTAGTGTAAAATTCATAAACCCATGAAAACTCTACTGTTATAGCGAGGATAATACTATATAAAGACACGCACGTTTCTCTGGTTGCCTACTCACTCATTTGAAAATTAAAGGTCACTACAAAACGAAAACGCCAGTTAGAATAGATACAACTTTAGAGCTGACTGATATGATATGCTGATGAGTCCATAATAAGGACGAAACGGTACCGTCCATGTCTTCAGTCTTCTCCTCGCATGCTGTACGAAAGTTTTTCTAATTTGTTCTGTAAAGAATCTTTAGTGGAAAATTTAAATTAGAACCTAAGTCCCAATAAAATTCATCAAATATATTATATAATTAAATGTTATCAATATTAATGTTATAAACGGTTCTCAAAATGTCCTTTACCAACTTCAATACATTTCCTGCAGCGTTTCCATAAATTTTAGTTTGCTTTTTGAATTATTTGCCTGTTGTTTCTAATTTCATCAGCAACTACCAGTATTCGCGTCCTGAGCTCCTCTCTGGTACTTACTTCCGTTTTTTAGACTTCCTGCTTCATATGGCCCCATGGGTAATAGTCTAAAACAGTGAGGTTGGGGGACCTAGGTGGTCAGCAATGAGGGCCGCCGCGCCCGAACCAACGATTGGGGTACTCATTGTGGAGATGCTCTCTGACTTAAAATGTATGTTTTCAACCCTTACTTCGTAGAATCTCTGCATACTTATTGATTATGAATAAAACACTAATGTTTTATAAAATTCTACTGTATATTGATGGATGGTAGAAACGTTACACGTGTTTCGCTACTTTTCATGTAGCATCTTCAGACGTAAATAAAATTATTGATACAGTAACATAGCAACAGTATTACCTAAGTGATCATAAAACAAGTAACTAGATTTAAATGAATTTTTAAGAGAACTAACTAGATCATAATGTAATTTCTTCAGAATCTTCTTAGTTGTTGATATCAAGAAGAAAATCAAGTAGTGGAGAACGATATGTGTCTAGCTGTTCATTTATTACTGTGTATTGTTGATTATGTAAATGTCTGTGGATCTCTAGAGATTCAAGAAAATTTAATTTAAAATAATGATCACAATGATGTAGTAATTCAATTTTGTTGTTTGCTGTTAGAGTGTGATTGTTTTCTATTAAGTGTTTTGCAAAATTTGATTTTTCTGGATGCTTGAGTCTGTAAGAGTTTAGGTGTTCGTTATTTCTAGATTTCTACAAGTCTGCCCTATATAAACTGAATTACAATGAGAACAGTTTAATCGATAAATTCCAGGTTTCTGTAATTTAGATAACTTTTCCTTTGCATTCAGCAATATAGAACCTTTACTCATAAAAGATTTGAATGAAATATTAAATGTAGTGGTGTTAGAAATTATCCTAGATATTTGTGTTGAAACGTTTCCAAAGTACGTTAGTGATGAATATTTTCTGATTTCATTGTTTTGTTGAGGATAAATGAGGTTTATGGCTAATTTGTGTTGTTTTTTGTGTAATAAGTCGTCTATTAATGTTTTTCGATAACCATTCTCTTTTGCAATTTGTTTGATAATAGAAATTTCTCTGTTGAAGTTGTTTACTGACATTGGTATCGTGACAGCTCTGTGTATCATTGAATTATATGCTGAAAGTTTGTGTGAAATTGGATGATTTGAAAATCTTTCACTCAGACAAAGCAGATAGCATCAAGTTTTGGTTTAGGTATGTAGACGATATTCTTTCTTGTTTTGTAGGTTCCTCTAGACAATTAGATAACTTTCTTAATTTCATCAATAGCTTACATCCAAATATTAGGTTTACTGTAGAATGTGAGGAAAATAATTCTATAAACTTTTTAGACTTGTCTATCACGAGATTGAATAATCAGTTTGACTTTTCTGCCTACAGAAAACCAACACATACAAATATGACAATACCATGCGATTCAAATCATCCAATTTCACACAAACTTTCAGCATATAATTCAATGATACACAGAGCTGTCACGATACCAATGTCAGTAAACAACTTCAACAGAGAAATTTCTATTATCAAACAAATTGCAAAAGAGAATGGTTATCGAAAAACATTAATAGACGACTTATTACACAAAAAACAACACAAATTAGCCATAAACCTCATTTATCCTCAACAAAACAATGAAATCAGAAAATATTCATCACTAACGTACTTTGGAAACGTTTCAACACAAATATCTAGGATAATTTCAAACACCACTACATTTAATATTTCATTCAAATCTTTTATGAGTAACGGTTCTATATTGCTGAATGCAAAGGAAAAGTTATCTAAATTACAGAAACCTGGAATTTATCGATTAAACTGTTCTCATTGTAATTCAGTTTATATAGGGCAGACTTGTAGAAATCTAGAAATTAGATACAACGAACACCTAAACTCTTACAGACTCAAGCATCCAGAAAAATCAAATTTTGCAAAACACTTAATAGAAAACAATCACACTCTAACAGCAAACAACAAAATTGAATTACTACATCATTGTGATCATTATTTTAAATTAAATTTTCTTGAATCTCTAGAGATCCACAGACATTTACATAATCAACAATACACAGTAATAAATGAACAGCTAGACACATATCGTTCTCCACTACTTGATTTTCTTCTTGATATCAACAACTAAGAAGATTCTGAAGAAATTACATTATGATCTAGTTAGTTCTCTTAAAAATTCATTTAAATCTAGTTACTTGTTTTATGATCACTTAGGTAATACTGTTGCTATGTTACTGTATCAATAATTTTATTTACGTCTGAAGATGCTACATGAAAAGTAGCGAAACACGTGTAACGTTTCTACCATCCATCAATATACAGTAGAATTTTATAAAACATTAGTGTTTTATTCATAATCAATAAGCTCTCTGACTTGTCTTTCTGTTCTGAGACGTTCCTTGCAGGTCGAAGATACTCTTCAACCTTTCTCGGTTAAAATTCCCGAGAAGTTCTTTGGCTTGTCTCAATCCCGAGAGGTTCCTCCAATGGGTTTCTCTCAGTTTTCTTCTTCCTTTTGGAGTTCTGCCTTGAAGAAAGTATCTTCGAAGCCACAGAATGGTTCTGGTCCTATGAAGGGTGTCGATGCTCCTTTTCTTGCCAATGCGTGGGCATTCTTCTTGCGTTCGAGGTGGTCTCGAGCACAAGGATTGTTTAGATTGCCGACTGTCTTGACGGATGACAAGCCCCGCTCGGTCAGCAGTCTGTTTTGCGGTGATGTCCCGCGATTTCTTGGTTTTTTGTTTCTTACCATGGTTGATCCCACGAGTAGCTAGGGAAGGGTGTTCCACCTATGCAGAGCCCCGCATGCAAAGGTGAGGGGATTGATACAGTGGGGTGCCCCCTGGTGCCCCAAGGTTGAATCCAGTAGGACTGGTCTTCTATCCAGTCACGCATCCCATCAGCCTGGACCCCCGCCTTAGGATTTAGGTTTTTTAGTGAGGTTGTCTCCTCTTGGTTCCGGCGATTAAGCCCAGACCCCCACATCTCTCTGTGCGCGGAACGTGACCACGACAACAGATGATACGGTATATCAGATATTCCACAGTCGGACATCTCTGGCGCCGTTTCCCCTAGTGCAGACCTTTAGTCACGACACGACAACTAGGTTAGGGGAGGTGGTCCGCGGCAGGGCTTTGAGCTACCAGTCTAGAATTTTACCTCCGACGAGCTCTATCACCGTTGCTAACCTTACTCACTTACGCTCATTGTAAGGCCTTCCCCCTATCCGCCACCTGGGGACGCGCCCGATGGGTACTCAACCGCACGGGGAATTGCAGGCAAATGCTAGAGCCTTTCAGTGTGCAACCCCAGACGAACTCTACTCTGGCTTCATTGCACCAATGGACAACTACCAATCTCCAGGGCCGGCACAGGCGATAACAAAACGTCCGAGATACGAAGAAGCATCCACCAGCAACAAACGCTGCAACCGACCAGCCCCACAATGCGGAAAACTGGGACCCTTGGCGAGGGAGTGCTACAATAGGGGGTGCGATTCGATGCCACATCTGTAAACGCGTTGGGCGCAAACAAGACCAATGTCGACTACGACACCACCGAGCTGGCGAACGATCAGGACATGACCAAGCTAGTGAAAAAAATGTCAAGCTGATTGATGACTCAACTATCAACAAAATTTACAAAAAGGAGTGTACCATAAACGGGCAGCCAGTAATAGCCTATGTCGACACTGGAAGTCAAGTCAATGTTATTTCGAAGCACGTGGTGGAAAAGTACAACCTCTCTACTATTCCCAAAGCAACAACATTAAGAGGTTTCGGAGGCTCCAAAGTTTCAGCCACCAAAGAAGCAACCTTCATGATCAAAGTTGACCAGCTACATGTAGGGACGGATGCTGTAGTAACGGAGGCTGACATGGGCGATGTAGATGTCATAATTGGACAACCAATAATAAACCGGGAAGGCGTCTCACTCGTGGTTTTCCAAAATCAACTGAAACTTACATCAGAGGTTGCTCCAGCACTGGACAAAATAACTCTCCTCGAAGATTATCCCAGGCCAACAGTCAATGCAACAAATGATGACTCCGCGCCGGAGCTTCAACTATGGTCGATGTGCATGTTATTGGTGTGCGCCCTGATGAAGATGCGATCATCAACAACAACTTCTATCAGTTACAGCAAGCCATCGTCTGTATACCGGGAGGTGTACTCAATGGACAGTCCAAACAATTAGAAGTTCTGAATGTAGGCGATGCAGATATTGATTGGAAGAAAGGCCAGCTGATTAGCAGAGGCGAATTATGTGACACGGTAGACGAATAGCAGAACTTGAAGGTGAGTCACGATCATGAATCTGTATTATCTGATAAGGATCGTATACTTTTGAAAGATGTAGATGTAGACGAAAATTTGGGAAGGGATGTTCAGGGAAATTTGTTGAAGATGATAAATAAGTGGTCTTCATGTTTTGCAATGGGAAACAGAGAATTGGGTGGTGTTAGTTGTGGTGAAATCGAGATTACAACAATGAAAGATTCTAAGCCTGTTTGCTATCAACCATACAGACTGTCACATAAGGAAAGGGAGGTAGTTAGAGAGAAGGTGATGGATTTAATTGATGCGGGCATAGCTAGAGAATCGAATTCAAATTATGCTTGCCCTGTTGTGCTCGTCAAGAAAAAGAATGGGGACTATAGGTTGTGTATTGACTATAGAGCTTTGAATAAAATTACTGTAAGGGATCGGTACCCCATGCCAAATATTGAAGAGCAGTTGAACAGGCTAGCAGGAAAAGTATATTTTACTAGTTTAGATTGCGACCAGGGATTTCATCAGATTCCCGTAGCACAAAATTCCATACATAAAACTGCCTTTATAACACCCGATGGTCATTTTGAATATTTGAAAATGCCGTTTGGTTTGGCAAACACACCTTCTGTTTTTCAAAGGCTTATTAACAGGATCATTGGTAGTTTGCGATACGATCGAGTTTTAGTATACATGGATGACCTGCTCATACCTTCATCTACTATTGAAGAGGGTTTTAGCCTTTTGGAGGAGGTGCTCAGTCTCCTGCGTCAGGGAGGGTTGAAACTTAATTTAAAGAAATGTTCATTCCTAAAAACAAATATAGAATATTTAGGTCATGAAATAAGTTCGAAGGGAATATCATCCGGCTCTAGGAAAACAGAGGCTGTAGATCAGTTTAAGACTCCAACGAACGTGCATGAAACACGGCAATTTTTGGGTTTAGCTAGCTATTTCCGAAAATTTATTAAGGGATTTGCAACCATAGCTGCTCCGCTGACAGAGTTAACTCGGAAGAATAAAGCGTGGCAGTGGGAGTCGGCACAGCAGTCCGCGTTCGAAAAGATAAAAACCCTTTTAGTAAGTAAACCAGTACTTGTCTCATTCGATAACGATCGCGAAACCGAAGTACATACTGATGCCAGTAGCAGCGGTATTGGCGGAATATTACTTCAGAGGCAAGAATGTGGAAGTTTGAAACCGGTATGTTATTTTAGCCGAGTAACCTCTGTAGCAGAAAAAATATATCATAGTTACGAGTTAGAGACCCTAGCAGTAGTAGAATCGTTGAGACGCTGGAGGATATATCTTATCGGTAGACAATTCAAAATTGCCACTGACTGTACAGCCGTACGGTATACGTTCGCAAAACGTGACTTAGTCCCTAGGATAGCAAGGTGGTGGTTGCAGGTGCAGGAATTTCACTTCGAGATCGAACATAGACCCGGAAAAAACATGCAACATGTAGACGCTCTAAGCAGAAACGCAATAGGTGGTAATTCTACCGGTACAGTAAATTCAATGATGATAGGGAATGAGGACTGGTTTCTTACAGTGCAATTACAAGACGAACGACTTCAAAACATAATCGAGCGACTAAAGAATAAATCTGACAAGCAGCTGCAAACAGAATACACTTACAAAAATAATAGATTGTACAGGAAGACTCTTTTAGGTGACAGACTGGTAGTTCCTACATCAGCTAGATGGCATATTGTACGTAAATATCATGACGAGACTGGACACCCAGGCATTCCTCGTTGTACGACCTTAATAAAAGAACGCTACTGGTTTGCAAAAATGACCAAATTTATTCAAAAGTATGTCTCATCGTGTTTGGATTGTGCTTATAAAAAAGGTAATCACGGTAAGCAAGAAGGTCTTCTCCACCCAATATCAAAGCCTGACATGCCAATGGAGACGGTTCATATTGATCACGTAGGCCATTTTCCAAAAACCAAATCTGGGTTCATGTATTTGTTGACAGTCGTGGATTCCTTTACCAAATTCTTAGTTGCCAAACCTTCACGCACTCTCGGTTCATCAGAATGTATAAAAAACCTTCAGGAAATATTTGGCACGTTTTTGGGATATCCTAGGAGAATTATTTTGGATAACGGGTTAGCTTTTACAAGTCGGTATTTTAAAGAATTTACAGCCAACAAACATATAAAACACGTATTAACAGCCGTTGCGACACCAAGGGCAAACGGGCAGGTGGAAAGATACCATAGGACACTACTCAACTCGCTACGAACCTCACAGACGTTGAGGCATATTGGGATACTAAACTGTCCGACGTATTATGGGGAATAAATAATACTGTTAACAGCAGCACAAAATTCTCTCCATACGAACTTATGTTTAATTGTAAGGGCAGGTTGCTTAACGACCTTGAACCAATTATTGACGATTCAACTAAAACCATAACAGTCAAACGCAAATCAGCATATGATCATTTAAATAAAAACGCACAAACTATGAAGTCTCGTTATGATCGGAAGAGAAGGCAACCAAGGGTTTACAAAAAGGGAGATTTGGTTCTTTGGAAGAACGGATCTTCTGCCGACGTAAAGGGTGTGATTAGAAAATTGAGTCAAAAATATAGTGGACCGTATGTGGTTATTAAGCCATATGCGAACGATCGATACAAGATAAGGAGCGTTAAGGGAATGAGAGGGTATAAAAACTTCACCTCCCTTGCTGCGTCGAATTCACTTCGACCTTATCGAAGTACAGTACAGGATATCGATAGTGATTCGGAGGGAGATAACTCCGACCAACTAAGAGATGCTCATGACCTTATAGATTTATTAGAAAGTTAAGTTGTTACTCTGAGATTTGCAAAATTTGAACACAAAAAAGTGGGAATTTTTATATCCAGTTAATTAGGGTATCTATTTATCGTATTATAGTAGATATCTATATTACATAAAAATAAGAGCCGGTGCAAGACGGCGAAAATAAAGACTTGCGTGAACATGGTAAGGTACCTACTCAGAAAATGTGAAAATTAGGACCGGTGCAGGACGGCGTAAATAAAGACCTGCGTGATCAAATTGAATGTCGCAAAAAGTTAAAGTATACAGTTCGAAGTTCCATGATTGTTGCTGGTTAGATGCAGATGGGATGTCCTGGCCAGACCTATCTATCTGTATCTGATGTCAACAAAAAGTTGGAAATGCTGCTGAGAATCCCTAGTGACGATACTGTGACCACTAGCCTAACAATTTTGAAGAATTCAGAGCTAGTAAGTAGTTATGTAAGGACCTGATACCTCAAATGGTTTTGTTTTGTTTTAGGAATAATCGAATACATGGACCTCGACGAATGTTAAATCAGTAAGAGTGTCAGCGAGGACGCTGCCTTTATTTTTGGATGGCCGAATTGTTAGCAATATTATAATTAATTATTATACCTACTCTATACTTTATCAATACTTTGGTACTGTAGTGTAATCTGATGTGATTCTCTTTATTATTAGTAGGCATTAAGTTTCAAGTCGTTATCTACCCGAGAGTTTTTTGTGGCCAGTGGTTCACGACTGGCAATGATAAAAATAGCGAATATTGATTCATTCTTATTATGTTACTTTAATTTTTGAATAGGAAAGGGTGCGTTTTATTCGACAGTTATTAACATGATCGTTCTCCTGGACAGCAGTCAGAATTAGGATCGATATCTACAATTATTATCGCGGAGACTGCTATACAGAGGGGACTAAATATTAATAACATTAAATTATCATAAATACACTACACATCTAGTAGAATACACTGCCTATGCAGTGTTTATAAAAATACTTCGCAGTTTCATTTGCTACGACCTGATTTACTTCCTTAACGATAATTTTGATGAAATGACAACAACAAATTTTCAAAGTCATGATAAGTGCTGCGAGATCGTTTCTTAACACACGAGAATTGAAAATTACGTTCAAGTATTCGCTAACGTCAGGGTATTTAAGCCAATAATTAAAAAAAGCATTAATTATTGCAAAACTGAAATCCGTGAAATAATCGAACACTGGCCAAGGCAGTTTATTTTATACACAAAAATTAGAAAAAGCATCCAACCACGAACCTATGGAATGTGAATCGTGTTGACATGAAATAAATTCCAAAAATGGAAGTACCGCAGATTCTTTTTCTATTCGTGAAACACCGGCATAATAGGTAAACACGTCTGTTTGGTCGAAGAAGGTGGACGAACGACCTTACCTGTGGCATCTAAATGCAAATTTAGTGTTTTTTTTTTACGTTCCCTAATCAATTTGAGGCATTCTATTTTTTTTGTACTGAACAAATATACACCCAAAGGTTCGAACACCCGATAAATAAATTCGCTTTTCCGTTTTTTTTTCTAACTGACGCAGATAATTGGTCTGACCGATTTTTTTTGTACACGTTCAACGATTTTATATCACGTAAGTTCCTTTTAATATTAAATCTATTGAAGTTTTATTGATATCTTCAGCCAAAGGATTACCTTTTTGCAACCTTTGCGCAAATAAACTTCTTTCGTAATTCCTCACAAACGTCGTTGTCTTATCTCGAATCTGATGATTAAAATTTATTGATGAACTCATCACTCTACCTTCGATACCGACATCCGTAAAATGTAAGACAGTTTTAAACGTCTTAATTACAATTTGAATGTGAACAGTACTCATAAATGATAACTTACCCGTTTCGCTTGTTGTAGCGGATATTTTTAAAACATAAAACACAGACCTGGTTAATTTCTTCAAATTTTATTCGGAGAGTTTAGCTGATAGTTTAATTTTCCACGAAGTAAGATTGCGTCGATTTCTTCGAGAGTACCAAAAAAACAGCATCCTTCTAATTAAGTACATGTACCATACGAAATTCTGCCTCTTTTTAGATTTACGTCGCGTTCTGAATTGAGACCTGTAATTTACCTACATCCTGATATAAATTCCTAACCGAATTGGGTACTGCGCACGCACGCTCGCGTTCACGATGGGGTATCTGAGTAACAATATCGTTTTCCAAACGTTCTATGCTCGAAATATCCTCATCAAAATCACGATTCAACAAATTTTCTACATGACTGGAATGTGCCATAGGTGGAAATTCATAATGATTTCTCAGTGATGCTAATGTGGACGACGGGCATTTAGAAGATATAGGATTATGATATGATGTTTTTTGTCGTCTGAGAATTCAATTACAGACGAATTGTTACTGTTCTTTGAAATGACCTCGTAGCGCAGTGCACTGTTTTTGAAATCATCATGCACTAAAGCCTAAACTTCCTGTTTTATCTGACAAATCCGACAGCCTATCTGATTGTTGAATTTCGTTTTTACCCAAAAATGAACGAGAAGAATCATTTTCTACAACTACTGAAAAGGGAGTCAACGATTCATTGTCATTAGGGTCTTCAAAAAAATGCCATATATTTTTGGAATTTCTGTCCAAAATTTGTTTAATTAGCATTCTACTAGTACTGTCACTGGAATTGAAATTTTTTAAAGCGCAGTCATTTATAGAAGATCTGTTCCCTCTAAATTTTGAAAAAAATCCAAAGACGTGCTTGGTTTTATTTGCTTAAGAAGAGAAGCTAACTCTTCCACAATAACCTTCGACTTCCTTGGCATTTTGAAAAATGTTGTGGAAAGTGTATATAAAAAAATTTCACGAGGGTATGCATTCAAATAATTATGATGATTAATCAGATTTATTTCACCTAGAACCTTTATGGCACCAGAACTGCACCAATCAGAAATCACATGTAGGAGGTAGGTGCCACCGTGCTGACGAAGGTGTTAACCTCTAGGGGAGACCGGAGCACGTCGTAACACTTTTTAGGTTTCATTTATTTTTTCTTAAACTAACGCTATTATTTGTTTAGGGTTTTAACTGATAAATAGCTATACATTAGCTATACTCACAATGTCTATATAGTCCGAAAGACGAAAATTCAATCATTGGGTATCCGTCTTTGAGTGGAGTCAAAGTACTCAGGATGTCTGTCAGCCATAATACTACAAATACATAGTTCAGAAGTTCTCGAACTGAACTCACAATTGCGAAAGGCACCTTCGGGAATTGTCTCCTTTCTGGAGCTATTCCAGGCGATGAGTCGTATCCTAAAATACGATGTCTCCTTTGTTCCGCAGCAGGTAAGTCAGCGAGCTCTTCTTCTAGAGAAGCACCGGGGATTAGCATGAATATCCTGTCGATGAGGGCTGAATGTGTAACTCTGGGGTAAGCATATAATGCCCACTCCGGTCTGACATCGCCGTTTTCATCAGTATAAGAATTAGCGCATAATCCATTTTCTTGAATTTCGGGGATTTGTGGATAATACATGGTTCCAATGTCACTCCGTACTGAGCCAATGGCTTCTAGATACATGAATATTGGTTTTGGAACCCAGAATTCAGATCTTCTGACTATGTCATCGATTGCCACTAAGTGGTCAAAGTCGTTTTGCGCGTCTGGCGCAGCAGTCAAGAGAACACGTAGCCACCAAAGCATGTTACACAATAGTGCATAAACTCTTGTTCGCAAATTATAACGGCTAATCTGAACGAATAAAACTTTGGCAGTTTTTCCTTAATTTTGGTCTATTACCAAAATTCCATGTTACAACTTACCCCGAAGTAAATTGTAACGTAAGCCGGGTAAATTGTAACAATGCGAAATACACCAGTTAAAAACCTTAATTTCAAATAAAAAAAACAAAATAATATTTATTTTATATTCTTAAACATATTTTTAGAATAGATATTTTCCAACGTTTGGTTGGTTTCTTTAGGTATACTATTCAAAATAACAAAATTTAAACTTCAAATTAACAAGAAAACTAAACAATAATTCATGATGGGTCAAATTAAATAATGTTTCATAAGTCGTTAACACACATTAATGTCTCTAATCGTCATTATCAGAATCACAGTGATGACAGATATAGATTTCGTCACCAGGCGTGCATTCTTCATGAGCCCATTGTTTGCAGCGACGGCACTGAATCCAAGATTCTCCCGGTTTGCTGTCGCCAAAACTTTCGCAACACACCACACCTATGGTGTCTTCTTCGTCAGAGGACTCAAAATTTGTCTTTTGGCGTGCTTTAGCTTCTTAATTTACTCTGGTCTTTTCCCTTTATCACTTATTGTTTTCTTTTGTAACTTCAGAGAATTCATTTGAGGAGTGTCAGTTAAAATCGCTGATTTCCTTTTTTTTCGACCTCTTGCTGATGGTTTTCTCTCTGAAACAACAGAAGGAATAGGCCTTATAGTTGATATAGAGAAATTAGAAGAAAAATCGGATGACTGATCTACTTTCTGGCTACAGATGGTTTCTTCGTTATCTAAGTTAGTTTCTGTAGCACACTTTAAATTTATACCTGATGTTAAAGGAATGCATTCGGTTGAGCAGCTATCCCTGCTTATTGCTACATGAAAATTATTATGGGAAGTGGATTGTATGGTGTCTTCTTTTGCAATCTCTGAACAAGATGGAGTGGATTTGGTTTGAATATCAGATGAGGATAAGGCCGGCAATACATCAGATGCCTGTTCTGTGGGAATGTTATCAAAGAAAGGCCTGTCAGTGACGCTGGCAGGCAGAAAGTCTTAATCTGTGAATATATTGGCATTAAAGGGCTCTTGTATTCCAGTACATTGGAATCCTTTAACAATATTGTTTGGTGTAAGAGCTCGTAGCAAAGCCTCTCTTGCAAGTCCAGGAATGTCGTATACAGGGTGTCCCAGCTTGTTCGAAGCGGTCTCTGGAGGTCAAACGATGAACTTTTTAACAAAACTTTTTGAAAATTCAAGTACAGGATCACAATGGCCATAATTTAAAATTATTTTGGAGTATACAGAGTGTCCCATATGACAGTGGCATATCAAAGTTATGTTTTACAAAAAATACACTATTGAGGACGACATCACTTTTCGAAAATCACCCAAACTCATCAAATGTCCATCGATCATGACCCCAGATCACGAAAAAGTAGTTTTCCAAAATTCACCTGCCCACGATATATAAATATATTTATATATATATATATATATATATTTATACAAAGAGCAGTTGTTATTGGGTGCTGAGTCAATAAAAAGGCCAAAGTTACATCAACTGTGTATTTCTATGTTGCAAGCTTTCGGAGGAAACTGCCCCCCTTCATCAGGCTCTGTAATAAATAGAGGAGACACATGTAATGCTAAGGTCATCTCCCGACAATGTGAATTTAAGTTAAACTACTTACAGAAACAGTTCAGTTTTGGCACATGAGTTGTTGTATAATTGAAGAATGTAATATTGGGTTTCATTATAAAATGGATTAGAATTTAATTTAAAATAAGATGTTACATTATCAGACCACCCTTGTGTTAAAACTCGTCAAAATGGCGTGTTGTTATCGCCGGACCATCCCTTCAGGACGACTGCCGTCTGATTTGATAAAATAATAAAACTTTTTTTCTTTTTTTTTTTTTTTTTTCAAACTCAAATGATTAAGATGACCAAAGCTGTCTTTAAATTTCGTGAAGTGTCAGGGGTCAACCATAGACAGATTGACACCTGTCACTTGTTACCTGTATCCATCTGAATGACGGAAACATGACATCTCAAACGTTATTTTTCAAGTTACCATTTGGCCTCACACGTTCGGCACACCGACCCACCAAGATGAAGCGGACAGATCCCTCCCCAACAGGAAGGGAAAGACACAGAAATATCATAATAAAATGTACAAAGTAAAATTAGAAAAACACCAATGAGCCAAGTAATAATGATGAAGTCATTAAAATGTACACAAAATTATAAAAAGGGATTTACCCTAGTTTAAAAACTTTTTTACATGTTCTCTAAGTCAAAATAGTTAAAAATTATTTTTCTCTTTTTAAAAAACACTATCTAAAATAACCTAACCGGTCTACGTAAGTTAAAAATGACCGTCTATTGTTTACCTTCCCCAGTAATTGATCATGACTTAAATTTGTAAGTAGGGGGTGGGTGAACTGATTTGTGAACTAATTACTGGGGAAGGTAAGAAGAAAATTCATTCTAATAAGATATACAATCTTTGTCGGACCTTGTCTCTGTGATTGATTTCACACATAATTTGGGCTGTTGAGGTAATAAAATCATTGTTTACTTTTCCATTAAATTAAAAATAACTAACTTTGAATACCTCTCCCATGCGGTTTTGGATTTTAGATTTTTGTTAGGACCCCTAAGGTCATTTTTAAAATATTAGCAATTCTTGTAAACAATAGACGGTCATTTTTAACTTACGTAGACCGGTTAGGTTATTTTAGATAGTGTTTTTTAAAAAGAGAAAAATAATTTTTAACTATTTTGACTTAGAGAACATGTAAAAAAGTTTTTAAACTAGGGTAAATCCCTTTTTATAATTTTGTGTACATTTTAATGACTTCATCATTATTACTTGGCTCATTGGTGTTTTTCTAATTTTACTTTGTACATTTTATTATGATATTTCTGTGTCTTTCCCTTCCTGTTGGGGAGGGATCTGTCCGCTTCATCTTGGTGGGTCGGTGTGCCGAACGTGTGAGGCCAAATGGTAACTTGAAAAATAACGTTTGAGATGTCATGTTTCCGTCATTCAGATGGATACAGGTAACAAGTGACAGGTGTCAATCTGTCTATGGTTGACCCCTGACACTTCACGAAATTTAAAGACAGCTTTGGTCATCTTAATCATTTGAGTTTGAAAAAAAAAAAAAAAAAAAGAAAAAAAGTTTTATTATTTTATCAAATCAGACGGCAATCGTCCTGAAGGCATGGTCCGGCGATAACAACACGCCATTTTGACGAGTTTTAACACAAGGGTGGTCTGATAATGTAACATCTTATTTTAAATTAAATTCTAATCCATTTTATAATGACACCCAATATTACATTCTTCAATTATACAACAACTCATGTGCCAAAACTGAACTGTTTCTGTAAGTAGTTTAACTTAAATTCACATTGTCGGGAGATGACCTTAGCATTACATGTGTCTCCTCTATTTATTACAGAGCCTGATGAAGGGGGGCAGTTTCCTCCGAAAGCTTGCAACATAGAAATACACAGTTGATGTAACTTTGGCCTTTTTATTGACTCAGCACCCAATAACCACTGCTCTTTGTCTAACTAGTCGAGTCACGACTATCTGGTATCAATTATATATTTATATATATATTTATATATGCAAAAATATTTAACGGGCATTTCGCTCTAACCTAGGGCTTCCTGAGGCAGACCTGACACGCAGAGCCATCCAGTCATCTCGAAGCTGCAGACAACGTTGTTTCGGTCTCTTAGACCTCATCAGTACAGCACATCGAGAAATAACTAGAGGATGCATGCCAGGCCAGCCCAGGAAGCCAACTATATAAATAAAGCGGTGACACGGAACTCCGTGACCTCAATAGTTGGTTGCCATCTACCGACGGAGACAAGAACTAACGGCAGCACACTGCTAGCTTTGTGTCCATCGGGAATAGGCAGCCCACAGTTCGGGGCATTACCATCCGTCGGGCGGTGCTAGCTAGCTACCGATAGATGTCTCTCATCCAAGCCCATGGTTATTACTAATAATGATGATGTTAATGAGCGATGAAATTAAAAATGCAAAAATATTTAACGGGCATTTCGCTCTAACCTAGGGCTTCCTGAGGCAGACCTGACACGCAGAGCCATCCAGTCATCTCGAAGCTGCAGACAACGTTGTTTCGGTCTCTTAGACCTCATCAGTACAGCACATCGAGAAATAACTAGAGGATGCATGCCAGGCCAGCCCAGGAAGCCAACTATATAAATAAAGAGGTGACACGGAACTCCGTGACCTCAATAGTTGGTTGCCATCTACCGACGGAGACAAGAACTAACGGCAGCACACTGCTAGCTTTGTGTCCATCGGGAATAGGCAGCCCACAGTTCGGGGCATTACCATCCGTCGGGCGGTGCTAGCTAGCTACCGATAGATGTCTCTCATCCAAGCCCATGGTTATTACTAATAATGATGATGTTAATGAGCGATGAAATTAAAAATGCAAAAATATTTAACGGGCATTTCGCTCTAACCTAGGGCTTCCTGAGGCAGACCTGACACGCAGAGCCATCCAGTCATCTCGAAGCTGCAGACAACGTTGTTTCGGTCTCTTAGACCTCATCAGTACAGCACATCGAGAAATAACTAGAGGATGCATGCCAGGTTAGAGCGAAATGCCCGTTAAATATTTTTGCATTTTTAATTTCATCGCTCATTAACATCATCATTATTAGTAATAACCATGGGCTTGGATGAGAGACATCTATCGGTAGCTAGCTAGCACCGCCCGACGGATGGTAATGCCCCGAACTGTGGGCTGCCTATTCCCGATGGACACAAAGCTAGCAGTGTGCTGCCGTTAGTTCTTGTCTCCGTCGGTAGATGGCAACCAACTATTGAGGTCACGGAGTTCCGTGTCACCTCTTTATTTATATAGTTGGCTTCCTGGGCTGGCCTGGCATGCATCCTCTAGTTATTTCTCGATGTGCTGTACTGATGAGGTCTAAGAGACCGAAACAACGTTGTCTGCAGCTTCGAGATGACTGGATGGCTCTGCGTGTCAGGTCTGCCTCAGGAAGCCCTAGGTTAGAGCGAAATGCCCGTTAAATATTTTTGCATTTTTAATTTCATCGCTCATTAACATCATCATTATTAGTAATAACCATGGGCTTGGATGAGAGACATCTATCGGTAGCTAGCTAGCACCGCCCGACGGATGGTAATGCCCCGAACTGTGGGCTGCCTATTCCCGATGGACACAAAGCTAGCAGTGTGCTGCCGTTAGTTCTTGTCTCCGTCGGTAGATGGCAACCAACTATTGAGGTCACGGAGTTCCGTGTCACCGCTTTATTTATATAGTTGGCTTCCTGGGCTGGCCTGGCATGCATCCTCTAGTTATTTCTCGATGTGCTGTACTGATGAGGTCTAAGAGACCGAAACAACGTTGTCTGCAGCTTCGAGATGACTGGATGGCTCTGCGTGTCAGGTCTGCCTCAGGAAGCCCTAGGTTAGAGCGAAATGCCCGTTAAATATTTTTGCATTTTTAATTTCATCGCTCATTAACATCATCATTATTAGTAATAACCATGGGCTTGGATGAGAGACATCTATCGGTAGCTAGCTAGCACCGCCCGACGGATGGTAATGCCCCGAACTGTGGGCTGCCTATTCCCGATGGACACAAAGCTAGCAGTGTGCTGCCGTTAGTTCTTGTCTCCGTCGGTAGATGGCAACCAACTATTGAGGTCACGGAGTTCCGTGTCACCTCTTTATTTATATAGTTGGCTTCCTGGGCTGGCCTGGCATGCATCCTCTAGTTATTTCTCGATGTGCTGTACTGATGAGGTCTAAGAGACCGAAACAACGTTGTCTGCAGCTTCGAGATGACTGGATGGCTCTGCGTGTCAGGTCTGCCTCAGGAAGCCCTAGGTTAGAGCGAAATGCCCGTTAAATATTTTTGCATTTTTAATTTCATCGCTCATTAACATCATCATTATTATATTTATATATATATATATATATATACTTGGCCAACTATCAAAGCGAGGACCAACTGTTCTACCCATCAAGTGAGGACCACCAGAAGAAAGCATTCTACAGGCATAGTAAATGTTCTGATTGTTAAATCTTGAGATGGGCGATAGATGGCTGGAGAGTATACGCAGGGAAAACAGAACAGAGCCAAGTTATAATTTTCATGTATATAGGAACATAGTGAGGACAGTTTGCGTGAATATCAAAGTGAGGTCGGTATATTTATTTATGCTCTCCGCATTTAATGAGGTCCGTATATTACATGATTCGTATAAAGTGAGACCCAGCACTGTTGCCAGATGCCAAGCATAGCGCTTTAGTATGATACACTGAAACACAGTATGACCTGCCGCAGCAGGTTGGCTCCGCATCGGCAGAACCGTGATGTCACTACTTGTTCTAAAAAATCATCTACGAATCTAATGTAAATAACGTCTGCTTTATCGCAAAATACCCTGAGGTAGGTTACTATTTTGAATAAATCTATTTTAAATACCTACTTAAGAATTTTAATTAAACCTACGAGTATTTGAAATAAATCTATTTAAAATGAAAATAACACAAACATAATCATCAGCGATAGTGCACAAGAGAGTCAAATCTTACAGTCTTTTTCTTTTGATATTCGTCTTTTGTTTTTCCTAATTTGTGAAATGCTTTTCCCATTTATCAAACGTCAGTGCGTGATGTTTCAATTGAAACTCCAAACCAGAAGTTTTACCTTTTGAGATACAAGGTGGTGAAGTTTATGAAAAATAAATAATTTTTTACATAATATCTGTAATACCGCTCTCTAGATATATTATTCAAATTTCGTATACCGGTATTACGCTTCAAGAGGCATTTTTTCGTGTACCACATTTCATTTTATTTCTACTGGTGACGATCGTTTTTTTTTATTTATTTTTTTCATCAAAGCATTTTTAACGATATAATCTTGCGACCATGGAGAGAAATAGATTTTATTTTTTTAGGCGGAAAGCGTGCATCGATCTGAAAAAATCAAGTAATCAAATTTGCTTAGAAAGGAATGGGCATTTCAAAAATGAATCTATAAAAAAAAATCAATGGCGTATGGCGTTTGTACCATCAATGTTTATCAATGTCTGCCAAATTATGCAGGTAAAATTCTGCACGAACGTCACTGCTGGAAATAAAATGAAATGGAGGACATGAAAAAATGCCTCTTGATGCATAATACCTACCTGCATGTATACGAAATTTCATTGAAATATCTAGAGCGGTAGGTATTAAAGATATAAAAAAATTAATTATTTTTCATAAACTTTACCACTCTGTATCTCAAAAGTTAAGACTTTTAAGACACACGTTCTCATGAAGTTTTCTTTTAAATTTACCAAAAAAAATACCCCCTTAAATATTAACATTTAATTAGGGAACACCGTATATACAGGGTGTTCGGTAATGGGCCAGTCAAAATTAAACATCATGTATAAAATCGTGTTTTAAACATAAGAAAAGAATAACGTTTTTTTCAGATATCGGGCTTCGTTGGGAAATATTTCCAAAAAATGTAAAATTAAGGCAGCTTTGAAATTTAAAATAAATCATCCCGATCTGAAAAACGTTTTTCTTTTTTATGTTTCAAATACGATTTTATACAACACGTTTGGTCTGGACTGGCCCGTTACCGCGAACACCCTGTAAATAATATTTATTTCTGGATAACATAATGGTCTTACATCTTTACTGAAATTTGACTTGTGTAACCATGCACGAGCGGGACTTGTCATTAATAAAATAAATAACAGAGTTAACTAGTTGTATTTCGTCTAATAAGTAATTATTACAGTGATAAATGGAAAAGGTGCACTTATGTGAATAACAATAATAAGGGAAAGTCCGTACATGGCGATACAATGGATAATTGCCAATACTATGGACAATTTCCAATAACGGAGGAGACAAATGCAGGCCGCGGGGTAAAAACTAGAAAACCCCGATGCGTCAGACTGCTTAGAAATCTCATGGAACATGGAATACTTCATAACTACGGATACGGCTACGGTAACTTACTACTACACTACGGGACGGGTGGTTCGACTGGTCTTTGGGCCCTAGTCGGTGGGGCAGCGGCGTGAAGTGTCTGGCACTACCGATCGATGAATGATGAAATCAGGAGTGAATGAATACCAGCTGGTAGTGTCGCTAATATTTTATACTTCTTGTCATATTCTCAATAGCCAATGTCCTACTGTCTAATGTTTCAACCTTATACTATTAAATAAAATATTATCATAATAAATAAATATGGCGGAATTGGCGGGAGCAGCATTCTACTCTGTAGCATCTACACTGTAGGTATTTATTATTTATATTATTTCTACTACATTAACTTGGATATAATAGAAAAATAATCTATAAAAAAAATTGAGAGATAACTTCCTTAACTCGGGTTGAGTTTGTAGAAAAAATCGTCTCCATCAACATAAATAAAACAAAATTTTTCGGGTTTTATTTTATTATTGAAATTAGGTACAATAATTTTCAGTTTTTATTTTTCTTACTATATGTTGCTTAAAAATAATCAATAATTATTGTTTGGTAGAAGATTATTACATCCACTTTTAATTTGTTATGTTTTGTATTTATTTGTAAATTCTTTTAGTAAGATATCTATTAAACTTCATTTACTATAAGTATTTCTAATTTATTCTCTTTTTTTTTGTAAAAGATAACACTTTGATTTCTTATCTGATTATTTATCATTTTAATTTTTTAGTAAAATATTAAACTTAAATTTACTGTTTCTTATTTGTGTATTTATAATAAACTGTTTTGCTATACCTATGCTTGCCTTTATTCATCTGTTTATTGTACCTACGAATCCACTAACGAAGGACAGGACCATTTTCCAATTTTACGATACAAAAAAGAAAATTGGTATTTGAAATTGAAATATAAAATGGAAAATGGTCCTGTCCTTCGTTAGTGGATTCGTAGGTACAATAAACAAATAAATAAAAGCAAGCATAGGTATAGCAAAACAGTTTATTATAAATAAACAAATAAGAAAGAGTAAATTTAAGTTTAATATTTTACTAAAAAATTAAAATGATCAATAATCAGATAAGAAAATCCACTAACGAAGGACAGGACCATTTTCCATTTTATATTTCAATTTCAAATACCAATTTTCTTTTTTGTATCGTAAAATTGGAAAATCGGAAAGTATTTTGTATTTTCCATTTTAAATAGTTTATCTATTTTGCATTTAAGCATTTTGTTCTTTTTATTTTAAATACATTTTGAAAACCATTTTACCCATCTCTGAAAATACCATCAACATAAAAGATGAAATTCTGAAAATTTTACAAGTTTGGGTTTAGGTTGCTACGATATTTAACTGCAATAATTATACATTTCCAGATAATATTGCCCAATTTTGGTCACAGAAAATAAGAAACAACCTGGACTGATCATTTCTATAAAATGTGGTTTTAAAGCTCGCCTAAATTCAATAAAAGTAAAATGGACGACATTTGAGGCTAATCCAAACCCGTCGATTTTTGTTTTCAGATTATAATTTTTTACAGGGGTAGTTACCCCTCTGGAATTTTGAAAGATTAAGGGGGTAGTGTGGTATGTCATTTGATAGGTAATAATATTATATTTTATTGAGACAAAAATATATTTTCTTTTCATAGTTTTTTTATGAGATTTTTCAAAGATGTGAAAAAATTAGATGCTAATGAAATTTTGAATTTACACTTATTACACGGGTCATTTTGAAAATTTCATAATTGGGAGTTTCGATTTCAATGAAATAAAACTGCCATAAGCATATAATTCTACAGAATACTTAACAAACCAATCATTGTTTACCTATAATCATTATTATAATAGGTACCTAGTTAATAATATCGTATGTTTCAGCCAGCAATAACTTATGTTATTTTCGTCGTTATATACAGGGTGTATCTAAAATGAACCGAGAAAATTCAGGGGGTGATTGATGAGATCATTTTAAGAAAAAAAGTAAGTATAAACGTATGTCCTAAGAGGCTCAACTTTTTAACTACAGGGTGTTGAAGTTTCTAGAAAAAAATCGATTTTTAATAATATCTTTGATAAGAATCAAGATATTTTCGTGAAAATTTGTGTACACTTAACGGCCCCAGAAATCAGCCCGTTACCTTAATGAGCCTTTATAATAATGGCTGTTTATAATTGTGAAAAAAATAGTACGCCATTGCTTTTTTATGAAAATAAAATTATTTTTCAAATCCTCTTTCATTTCTGAGTAAATATGATCTTTTGACTTTTTTCAACCGAAGAAAGGTTTTCTTAAAAAAAAAAATAGAATACATTTTTAGGTTGCCTCTTTTTGAAACTGCGCTACAGAACTGCAGAAGTTCGATTCAATCTGTACTCCGATGGAAAAAAACGTGTTCTCATAATAATAGTCTTTAAAAAATGGCCTGTGGATAGTAAACGTCGTTTAACGTAAATAAAAGCGAAACTGTCGAGTTTGTGAATTTATTTTTATTTGTAAAATCCAACTCTCTACTCGAACACAGGTGTCTAAACATAATATTTATTTTTTTATCAGAAAATCTTGCATCGGTTGAAAAAACGTGAAGAAATCTTATTTACTCAGAAATTAAAGAGATCTTATTTACTCAGAAATTAAAGAGGATTTAAAAAAATTGTTTTATTTTCATCAAAAAGCAGTGACGTACTACTTTTTTTTCAAATATATTAAGTGTAACGCGACTTGCATGAACGCCACAGCCACAATAACTAAAAGTTATACGTTGGGAAATACCTACCTCTTGATGCATGGAAGGTGTAGGTACACAAATTTTTACGAAAATATCTTGATTCTTATCAAAGTTATTATTAAAAAATGATTTTTTTTTTCGTGAATCTTCAACTATAGTTAAAAATTTAAGCCTCTTAGAACATACGTTTATACTTACGTTTTTTCTTAAAATGATCTCATCAATCACCCCCTAAATTTTCTCGGTTTATTTTAGATACACCATGTATATAAATTAGATAAAAATTGTACTATTTTGTACCTTTTAAGAATCTGGAAACAAAATTTCGAAAAACTTGTTGTCCCATTATAAAATTATAAATTTTATTTGTTTTTTGAAAATAAAATTAACATTTTTTTCACCAGATAACTTCAATATAATTCATATTGTGCTTGCTTTAAGGTTTTTCCTGTGAAAACAGAAATCACGTTATGTAGAAAATAATATAAATAATGTTCTTTTTTATTATTTTGTTTCAATGTGATGTAAATATTTTTATTTTCTTTTAATTTTTTCATATCAAATAGCATTAAAAAACAATTAGGCCCAATTTAACCGACTCTCTATCTCTTTTCGGTGGGGCACCTACATGTAGGAATGTTATAATAATTATTAAAATTTATTTAACATTTTTATATTAATTATACGAATAATAATGCCTAAGTTATGACAAGTAGTAGCTCAGGCTGTGAAAATTTATATATTTTATTTTATTTTTTTACTTTTCTCAATTTTAGAGATAATCACGCCATACTCATAATATTTTAGGTCACCCAAATCCAGGGTGTTTTTTTTTTTTTGTTAAGACTATTCACTGTTTTAATTAGGTAACAATTAAAAAACGGTCATATTTAAACTTCCCTCTGTTTTAAACTTTTTATTAATTAACCAAACTTGAGAATTCAAATTTTGATAAATTGAAAATAACCTAGAATATATGTATGTATACAAGATGTTTAGCCAAATGCGACCAGGGTAAAATATTAGAAGAGGGGGGAATTTTGAGAGAAAAATGTTTCAATTAAAAGTTGCAGGATGGGGGAATGTAAGTGATGCAAGAATTTTTTTGACTGGCTAGAGGCGTCGCGTTTTTTCAAGGTCCACTTTTATTTATTTAATAAGAGACTATATTTATTTTTTGCGTACTTCCATTGTTTGCTTAAAAATAAAAAACCTCATTCCCAAACATCATCCAATTCTCCAGAGTTATCTGCCACGAAAAAACAAAATTTTTTAATTTTGCCATTTTTTATTCGAAAATGGAGAAGTTTAGCGAAAAATATTAGATAAAAAATCTTATTGTAAGAAGTAAAAACTATTGAAATCGCTCAAGGAATAATTTTTACAAATAATTTTTTTGATGTCATGACATTAAATTTTTCCCCAGTTATTACATATACCTATGTCAGAAGTTCATGTAAAAAATTTCGGGGCATTCTTTAATATATTTCAGAAATTTTTTTTAATTTTTCGTGCCAGATCACTAAAGAATTTGAGGTTTTCAGAAAAAAAAGTTGTTTATTGTTAAGCAAACAATGGAAGTCCGCAATGAAAACTAGGGATCCCCATTAAATGAAAATAAGTTGACCTTGAAAAACGAGACGCCTCCAGTTAATGAAAAAAATACTTGCATAACTTATTTTCCCCATCATTCGATGCAACTTTTATTCAAAATATTTTTCGAAACATTCTAAAATGCTCCCCCTCCGAATATTTTTGCTTGGTCATTTTAGGCTGCACACCCTGTATAAGAAGTTTACAGAAATGGTTCAAAATCTAAAACTTACAATTAAATAAAAATTTAAATTCGAGTTAAGTATCCGATATTAACAGAAATTCACAGAAATTCTTAAAAATGCATATCTAGAGAAATGGAAAAGAGCGAAAATAAAATTAGAAATAATTCTTAGCATAAAATTACAAAATAGTATGTACTGACATTTTTTACTTCTAGTAAAAAAATAGTTATTTCTTGTTGTAGGTATTTACAACGAATATTTTAATCTTTTCCCAGCTCTTGTTATGAAAAAGATCATGATTCTCATCAATTAATTTCACAGTTTCATTCTTCTTTGGCGGAATCTTTTTTTTTAGGTGATTTTCAAAATATGAAAGGACAACCCTTTTTTGTTCTTCTGTCCATGGTTGAAGAATTCGTTTTTTTTTTTGAGGGACCACGTTGGAGGTATCTGTATTTTCCTATAGGAAGATATAAGTGTCAATTATTAATTTAAAAAAGGGGTATACTCTACTTACTGCTTGATTGTTATTAATACTGGTTGCTGCTATCTCTTTTCGGTATTTATTCACATTTATGTTTTCTTCCTGCTGGTTACTGTATTCTTTTTCATCATCGCTACTGACTTCTGAATTGTCATCTTCCTCTATAATATCTAAATTTATGTCAATTTCATCCAGGCGCCTTCCTTTGTATTGCGCAGCTTGTCCTTTTTCATTTAGTAAGAGTAACTTGGAGACTTTCGCCATCTGATAAATATCATTAGGTAATCTGTAGTGGGATTTGTGTACTTCCAAAGTATGCCCCATAAAATTGGCAAGTTGTTCCATATCTTGCTCGGACATATTAATCACTTGAGACATAGTTGCAAGGTGCTTACGTAATTTTGTTGACGTAAGAGCGTGGGGATTTTTAACACCTGCAAGCCTTACGTGGTGGTAGATGGCCTTTGATCCAGAAATACTAGCTGAAGATTTAACATTAGCAAATAAATGCTGATTCCCATGTCGCACGAAGCCATCTCGCAGTTGCAATAACAAATTAGTATTTTTAACCATCTCTGCTGTAAATAAAACCGGAACTCCTCGTCCCCGCTTACCCCTTATGACAACTCTCTTGAAAGACTTCATAAGAACTTTTTCATTTTCACTGATAATAGCATCAAACTCAGATGACGCTTCATTATTAATATTAGTGGTATATGATACAACAGTCATTCTCTGTAATTCACCAACTCTGCGTCTGTTCAGTAATAGAAGTTGCACGTAAGTAATTTCTTGCAAAGTTTTAAATGCTTTTGCATTCGTTGGATTTAGTTGTAATGCACTTCTGCATTTTTCGCTTTCATTAGTCAGATATCTTTTCAATAATGTAAGATCTTCCGCAAGTGGAATCAGCGAAGGCTTGTTCCAGTGTTTTTGTTGCAGGTCGCGATTTGCTAAAGTTGAAACTTCGTAGCGCCACTCGCTGCTGATGAGGTCTTTCAGAGATTTCAACTTCTTAGTAGCTTCATGACCTGCGTTGTATTTTTTAAGGCACATGTTGCAAGCAACATCGATGCAGTCTTTGAGTTCTCCTCCCATATGGGACGCTAACGATGGTGCACCGTATGTTTCAGTGTCAGGATCATATCTGGATATTATCTTTGTGCATTCCACAATTTTATCAAAGTAAGTCGGATCTAACGCCTTCATTAAAGACTTCGCTTCAATTTTCTTTCTCAATTCAATAAGTAGAGCAGCGAGTTGTCTCATTTTGCGTGAAGCGACGGCAAGTGACTGTTTCTCATGATGACTCTTTAGATATCTTCTTGCCACAGCACAAATTAGTGGGTCTGTTTTTGCTACAAACGAAATTTGATCTGCTCTCATGGTAGGGAATAATTTTTCCCGTAAAATATCGTGATGCCTATAAGTTGTAAACAATGACTGACCTTCAGATTGTGCCATACATTTTACGGTTTTGTCACCGTCATTGTGGTAACATTTTTTCACATGTCGATAAAGAGACTTCTTTTTGTAAAATCCTTTACAGTATTTACATGGAAGATATGTATTAACAGTAGGAAGATCCAAATTTCGTGACGTAGGCTTCCTAACAGGAATCACGTTTTCACTAGTAGCACTTTTCAGAAAATTTCCCCTGTTTCTTATCATATTGAAAAGGACTTTTCGTTTTTTGTCTCCCACATCTAACGCTAGGATTTCTTGAACTTCCACTTCCGTTTGGTGATGTCTCAAAAGATGTCGGGAGAATTTCATCACTTCCTCATCACAAAAAATGCAGTAATCTTTTTTATTCCATTCACGTTTGTTCTTCGAATTCAGCACCTTTTAAACATATATTATTCTATCAAATATAGGACATTAACTTACACATAGTGATATTACATACCACCTTCCTATTTAGCTCCTTGTTTTGCTCAGGCCGCTCACAAGCAATGGATAAACCTTGTTCTCTTGATTCAGTATTTTTATCAATCTCACAAGAAAGTTCTGATATAGTATTCTCTGCTAAACCCAGAACCTTATTTTCTTGTGAGAGTGTAGGAGCAGGATTTATGATAATATCATTTATAACCTAGAACAATACGAGAAGCATAAGTAAATACTACTATTTTTTTATTGAAACAAAGAAGTATATTTACAAAATTGCCATTAATAATCAACAAATAACCGGTTTTTAGAAAGATGTTAATTATTATTACTAACTCATATTACCTACATCATATTACCTACACATTAAACTTTGTAAATATACTTCTATAGGGTCTAAATACGGAAAATAATAATACTAAGTGCAACTGAATTACTTCGTAAATCTATGAAAGTATTTTTGTATTTACCTTTATGTCGACGTCCAGCTCATGATCTGAGTCGTCAGTTTCTGGCTCACTCTCAGATGTGTTCTCAGAATCTGGAACATATTCTGAGCCACTATCTTCATACGGGTCTGAATCTGCATCATAAGTTGACGTCACCATATCTGTGTCTTTTAAGTTACTTGGCATTTCAATTTCATTTTTATGGAATAGTGGCTTTTTCGGCAATTTTGGAACGTTCCTTGATCTGGTTACAATAAGTTTTTCTGTCGATGTGACTTCTGGTGATTGATTTTTTATATTATTGTGTATATCCGTTAAAACTTTCTTTGGAAAATCTTTATGGAAGAGTTCTTCCTGTCCTAAAATCATTAATGATTTGTTACTGCGAATTTTTGAGTATAAAGTGTTCGAGAAGCATTCGGTTCTGCAACTCGCTTAACTATATCGCGTCGCTGTGCATCCATGAGTTCAAGTTATATGATTTTGTTCGATTAGAAAATTTAACAGACGATTTAACGGCACTTGACCACACGCAACGCAACGTAGCTAATGACACTTGAAAAAGGATTATTATCAGAAGAAGAAATGAGGTTCTCGAAAGATTTAAATCGAAGAAGGGTTCTTGAGTTACAAATAATAACTTTACCTACATATTTGTAACATCAGAAATTGTTGTCAAGTTATCGCGGAAGTGTGGGATAGAACAAGCGAGTGTGCGAGAAATAGATCTATCTATCTACCTTTCACCAAACCCTCGCATTGCGATATTTCATTTTAGCGATTACAACGATTACATTTTAACGATCATCTGGATTACAGTTTTAGATTGCTCCAAGTTTTAGTGATTTCTTGAGTACATTGTGTTCAAGTGTCGTTAAATCGTCAAAAAGAAAATGACGGCTTCATTAGAAACACTTGTTGATTACGCATCAGACAACTTTAAATGATCCTGATTAGTAAGTGAAATTTTTAAAACATACTAACTTGAAAGCAGACAATTTATTTCATCCTTATCCAGTCCTTTTGTTGATTCGTAACGTGGTACCTCAAGCAACTGCATGGTACTGTAATCACGGGCCATTTGTAAAATCCTCTGTGTTCTATTCATTTTAGAAGAGGATTGCAGCGTTTCGATTGCCTTTTGTTTGGAAAATAACCTAAAGGACTAGAGAAAAGCAATTATTACTGTATTTATAATTATTAATTTCGAGTAATTTAAATGAAAATTTTTGAGTTTAATAGATTACTATTCAAATATGTATTACAAGAAATATGTAACTATATTTTTTTATAGGATGTTGGCTCACATGATATAAAGTTATAATTATTATTCCTATGAGCAATTATTGTCAGGGACACCTTTAACAAGAAAATTAGCCGCCAAATCACTTCATCCCTCGAGTTGTGACCACAACCCCTATGAAATGGAATGATAAGTCCGAGGCAAGTGATACCTCATTTGAAAGCTAAACATACCAATAATAATTATTCAGTAGAAAGTCTGAGTATTAATCGGTTAAAATAATATACAAATTTGGAAAAAGAATTAAGTTTATTTTTGTTTAATTTGTAAAATTTTTAAATATTTATTTTTTTATACAGCGTAGGAAAATGGCCTTTACCAAAAAGGAAAAAGTGTAGAATAAATCGTCAAACTTTGCTTGCTTTATTATTTTATCTAATTCTTTTACAAAACCTTATGTTCTCTATCTTACTCAATATAACAATGCTTAAAAAAATTCAAGTTATTTTTCAATTTCTAATTTTTTGACCGATTATTATTTAGAGTAGCATTTAAAATCCATTTCATTTCCATTTAAAATATAGCGCAAAGGGACGAAGTGATTGGCTGGGAATTTTCTTGCAAAAGGACCTGTCCGAACGTTTTTTTTTTATTCATCGTCGCAACTATTTATTGATGCAAGGTCAATCCCCTAAATTGCGAAATCATTCATTACTGTATACCTACCGTAATAAAAACCAAAGAATTTTGTACATGAACTTTTTAAAAGTATAGGTATTCTTGGTATTTCTTTGTGTTGTGAACAACTCCATTCTAAGCACCCCTAAATTTTATTTTTTGTGTGGAACAATGTGATGAAACTTGTCATGTCACAAAACAGACGTCATGTAACATTGTCTACTCTTGGAAAAAGTAAGGATTAGGTTATTGATATTTTATTGTGTTTTTTTTTCTATTAAAAAGCCATTTGCTTAATTTGCCCAGAGGTGTCCGTTTTTGAAATATTTGCAATTTTATATCACACAACATCTGTCGCTTCATACATGTAAAACATACTTTAAAATTTCATTTAATTAAATTGTAAAGGTGTGGCTTTGAAATTAAAAAAAAGTAAGGTGATTGTTAAGAGCAGGGGCCACTCGCACTCCAACATACTATATATATACCACGCGATAGGTAATGTTTCAACATTAATCATCAGTTTGACATTATAGAAAATTATGCATTTATATTTGATAAAAAATGCAAAATACTATATGAGTTCGTGAATATGAGTTAGGTACTTTGTTTAAATTGTTTTTTTTTGGCTATGTGATAAACATTTTTTAGAAAATAAATTTTTAGAAAGTTTTTTTTCTTTCATAATAATTACACTAATGTTAATTAGACTAACAATATAATACTAATATTACAGTGATGAACTCGTCAAAAAACAAAAAAAACAAAATTTATATACAGGGTGTTTTCTAATTGAATGTCAATATTCAAGAGAGTGTTTTTTGGGTCCATTTTAAGAAGAAAACTTCATAAGAACGTATGTCCTAGAAGTCTTAATTTTTGAGATAAAGGGGTGTTAAAGTTTTAAAAAATAAATAATTTTTTCATAATATCTCTAATATCGTTCTAGATATTTTAATGAAACTTCATAGACAGGTATTACTCATCAAGAGGCATTTTTTCACGTACCACATTTTTTCGTTTTATTTCCACTAGTGATGATCGTGCAGAATTTTACCTGCACATTTTTATATTTTTTTATTGTCACTTTTAACGATAATCTTGTGACCATGTAGAGAAGAGAAACAGATTTAATTTTTTGGAAGAAGCCTGGAAGAAAACAAGTAATCAAATTTGCTTGGAAATTAAAGAGGATTCCAAAAATGATTTCTATTTGAACAGAAATCAGTGACGTAACATTGTCACCCCTTTATTTCGAGCTGTCGGATTATTTATTAGAAATAACCGACAGTCTGCGGGTGCTTTAATTTGCCTTCTGATTTATAGTGAGGGGAGGATGTATTAATAAGCCAACATACAACAAATTACAAATTTTTATTTTTACTCAATAATAATAATTATTATTTAAAATATCAATTCTACGAATAATAAAATCGTATCGGTTTATTATTTCAAGGTCGCCAGCACCAACGATAGCGCCGACCGCTTTTTCATGGCATAAGAAATGCAGGTCTAGCGATAAGCCCGGTGACGGTACAGACGGTGAGGCGATTCCTGCCACTATCGCTATATTGCAGGATCTGAGCGATCGGCCGGGCGGCCGCAGGGGTATATCAGCGTATGAAGTACCTACAATACTACCTATAGGAACTGGCGTGGAAAACGAAATGAAATTATCCTTGTTCGCCTCGTGGTTTTCTGTTCTGGAACACAAGATTAATTTATAATATAATATACCAGAGTCAACGCCTCTGGTAACGGATAAAGAAAGAAAATATTTATAACCCCGTACTACTGTAATTCTATTCAGTTAGTCGTCTTTCTCAAAAATAAAACAATCTTTATAAATTAGCAAGCACCCATTCATTCACAACTTATGTAATTTAATCCAAATCGCCCCCTTTAATTAATAGAGAATAATATTTACAGATATACGTTTGATTCAAACAATCATAAATTCAGCAGTATCATTCATATGTCTATCCTTATGGATAATTCATTCAATAACCCTGACGGGGTCCTGGTTCATACAGAGAAGAGTAGGATTGTAGGCTAAGTCATCTCCTTAGCTTACGAGGATGGGTTAGATCGAATCAACTCTTCGACCTAGGGTTTATGAATAGAATGATATTGAATGGTGATAGCCGTTTTACCTTTCGCGTTCTTCGCTCAACTCCCGAAGAGGCAAAAAGTAATGGCCAGGAATAACTAGGTCAACTCCCTAGTTAGAGGATAGGTGTAAACCTAGACCAGCTCAACTCCCTGGCATAGGTTCGACAGGCAGTGGAATCCGTCTGTTCTCGCTTGATTCTTCTGCGGTGTATTTATAGCTGCTTCCTTATCTTGTTTACTCCATTTGTTCAAAAACACCTAAAAACTCTGATAATTTGACCTTTTTATGTCGTTCGTTTCCCTGCAAATTGATTATTTGCGAATTTATATTAATAAATTTTAATTAATTTATTATTATTCGACGCTAACGGCGTCGCGACGTTGCGCTCTTCTGGCATAACGTCACACCCCCCCTGCAAACGTAAGAAAAAAGAGTGAGAGCATCGATCTCTTTTTTCGGTCTTCCGGCCCCGGAAGTAAAATTAAAGAAAAACGAATACTGGCTTACAACCATCAAAATTTGAAAATAAAATAATTAACCTTCCCAACAACGCTTAAATAATGATCCGAGATCCTAGGGGACTACGGTCCATCCTATGGCGGACGGGTATTGTTCCTCCATCGTTGCTGTGGGTATTCTGTGTTATTTTTGGGAGCTTCGATGCTGGTGCTGGTGGCTGTAGCTGTATTGCTGCTGCGACGCTGGGCTTGACGTTTCTCGGCTGACTCGCGTCTCGTGTATACACCGTGCGTAACCGTACCTTTTGCTTGGGTTGCGGAGCTGGGCTGCTTATTATTCGAGGCGGGCTTGCCTCCTGTTGGCTTCGCGGCGTCGCTACACTTAGCCGTGCTACTGATCGTGCACGACTCTTCGTTGCTAGCTGTTTTTGCTTCTGCTAGCGGAGATTGCTTCTCGCAGTACATGACATCGTCTTGCTCCTCGCAGCACTCGACATTGGTCTGCTCCTCGCAGCACTCGACGTCGGTCATCACCTCTATTACATTAAGGGTGTCGCGGATGTCGATTTCTGGGCTTGTCTCCACCGGAACACGCCTGCCTTGGCGACGTTCGTTCTGGGTGTTCCGTTCCTGCTGTCTGTATGACGATGACGGTGCGTAACGCCTCTCTGGGCGATATTGCTCTGTAGAGAGATAATTACCAGTGTGACGACGTTCATATTTCATTTCACCGGTCTTCGACATGTCCCTTTTTAGGGCTTCATACTCTTCAGTCATATTTTGCAGCTCTGCGAGTGACTGAAAATCGCATCTTCTTATATAGAAGCGATACCTTGGCAAAAGGTTTCTATACGTCCTTTCTAGTGCCTGTCGCTCCGATAAGGAGCCTTCCCTGCGTATTAGGGTTTGGAGGTCATTGATATACCTGCTTGCTGATTCGCCTTCGTTCTGCTTTCGACATCTGATCTCTTCTTCAAGCATTTCGTCGTATTTAGGGGGAAAAAATGCTACTTTGAAGTAGGACACGAACTCGTTCCATGATGTCCATTTCCCGACGTTATTTCTGTGCCAGAGTAAGGCATCGTTGCGTAAACATAGCGTGAGGGCTTGTAATAAGTGTTCCTCTGGTATGCCAAATGTTGCCCCCATTTCCTCCATTCTTTCAATGAAGGCTGGGGCCTCGCTAGAATTCCCGCTAAAAATGGCGTTTCCTCTCAGGATCATATTTATGGAATCCATCGGATATATTGGAGTTCTAGTCGTAGGTGGAGGCTCGTTCCTCTCGGGAACAGCTTTTATTTCCGTTCTATTTTGTTGAAGGTCTTTTATGGTGGCTAATGCGTCTTGCAATTGTTTTCTTAAGTCTTCCATTTCTTCTTTGTGGTTGACTTCTTCGCTCTTCTGCGGAGGTGCAGTTTTAGGTATTGCTCCCGTGGGCAAACCCATACTTTGTTGGAGCATTGTGCCTGCGTAATGCCTTCGTAGACGAGATCGTAACTCGTCGAGTTTGCCAGTACTCTCGAGACCTAATTTAGCGGTTTCGATTATGGCTTGTTCTTTTGTAAGCTGTTGTATCCAAGTGCTTACTGATGTGTATGTTGTTGCTTTTGCTCCCTCGGTCTCACTATCAGAATTAGGCATTGCTGTGTAATTTTTCAAAAATTAAACAACTTTTTCGTAGGTTTTTAACGTTGGGCGCCAAGCTGTCACCCCTTTATTTCGAGCTGTCGGATTATTTATTAGAAATAACCGACAGTCTGCGGGTGCTTTAATTTGCCTTCTGATTTATAGTGAGGGGAGGATGTATTAATAAGCCAACATACAACAAATTACAAATTTTTATTTTTACTCAATAATAATAATTATTATTTAAAATATCAATTCTACGAATAATAAAATCGTATCGGTTTATTATTTCAAGGTCGCCAGCACCAACGATAGCGCCGACCGCTTTTTCATGGCATAAGAAATGCAGGTCTAGCGATAAGCCCGGTGACGGTACAGACGGTGAGGCGATTCCTGCCACTATCGCTATATTGCAGGATCTGAGCGATCGGCCGGGCGGCCGCAGGGGTATATCAGCGTATGAAGTACCTACAATACTACCTATAGGAACTGGCGTGGAAAACGAAATGAAATTATCCTTGTTCGCCTCGTGGTTTTCTGTTCTGGAACACAAGATTAATTTATAATATAATATACCAGAGTCAACGCCTCTGGTAACGGATAAAGAAAGAAAATATTTATAACCCCGTACTACTGTAATTCTATTCAGTTAGTCGTCTTTCTCAAAAATAAAACAATCTTTATAAATTAGCAAGCACCCATTCATTCACAACTTATGTAATTTAATCCAAATCGCCCCCTTTAATTAATAGAGAATAATATTTACAGATATACGTTTGATTCAAACAATCATAAATTCAGCAGTATCATTCATATGTCTATCCTTATGGATAATTCATTCAATAACCCTGACGGGGTCCTGGTTCATACAGAGAAGAGTAGGATTGTAGGCTAAGTCATCTCCTTAGCTTACGAGGATGGGTTAGATCGAATCAACTCTTCGACCTAGGGTTTATGAATAGAATGATATTGAATGGTGATAGCCGTTTTACCTTTCGCGTTCTTCGCTCAACTCCCGAAGAGGCAAAAAGTAATGGCCAGGAATAACTAGGTCAACTCCCTAGTTAGAGGATAGGTGTAAACCTAGACCAGCTCAACTCCCTGGCATAGGTTCGACAGGCAGTGGAATCCGTCTGTTCTCGCTTGATTCTTCTGCGGTGTATTTATAGCTGCTTCCTTATCTTGTTTACTCCATTTGTTCAAAAACACCTAAAAACTCTGATAATTTGACCTTTTTATGTCGTTCGTTTCCCTGCAAATTGATTATTTGCGAATTTATATTAATAAATTTTAATTAATTTATTATTATTCGACGCTAACGGCGTCGCGACGTTGCGCTCTTCTGGCATAACGTCACAACATCAATGTCTGCCAAAATATGCAGGTAAAATTCTGCACGAACGTGCACGATCGTCGCTAGTGGAAATAAAATGAAACGTGGTATGTACATGAAAAAATGCCGCTTGATGCGTAATACCTGTAGGTATACGAAATTTCATTAAAATATCCAGAGCGGTACGTATTACATATATTACGAAAAAATTATTGGTAATTATGGAGATGAGCGGCATGGATATAGGGCGAAATGGCTTATACTATCGGATAGCTTGTGTCTCTAGGAGTATCAAGGTACCATTGAATTTTTGCGCCGGCAAGTAATAGTCGAGAAATAAGGCCTTAAAGTGTCATTACGTGTGTTTGTACATATACGCTGGAACGGGAAGGACGCACTCATAGTCGTGTGTCCGACGGAGAATGAGCTTCCTGTTCGAGCGTATATGTACGAATATACGCGTATTAGGGCAAGGATGAAACTTTAAGGCCTTATTTCTCGACTATTACTTGCCGGCGCAAAAATTCAATGGTACCTTGATACTCCTAGAGACACAAGCTATCCGATAGTATAAGCCAAATCGCCCTATACCAATGCCGCTGATCTCCATAATGACCTAATTATTTATTTTTAAAAAGTTTACAACCCTGTATCTCAAAAATTAAGACTTTTAGGACATACGTTCTTATGAAGTTTTCTTCTCAAAATGGATCCAAAAATCACCAAATATTGACATTCAATTAGAAAACACCCGGTATATCAAATCATCTTTATTCAAATTAAAAAAAAAATTACTTATTAGGAACATTATTTATTTAGTTCAATAATAATTATGCAATAAAAATAATGACCACCAAGAATATTAATAACATTATTGACTTGATCACGGCTATACATCAACTGAGAGCTCTTCCTATTCTGTGCTATTTCCGACGTCTATAATATTTGTCTATACCTATTTTATAAACACATCGGTAGGTACTTCACACTATTACACCAGTTGTGCAATCTCGATCTATTAACATTCCTGCTGTGGCCTTGTTCATCATGTGCGTGGTTATTATTCTAGTTTCCCCGAGACGGTTGCCACCGCCTCCTAACATACTTAAATATCAATCATTTTTAGACTAATATTAAAAAAAAATATGATTTTTTTTATCATTGTGGCCCAAATTAGAATTAAAATTTCATTACTATGATGTGTTATATCATTTTTGTTGCTGTTAAATGTATAACAAGTCATATGATTAACAATTATAAACAACAGAATTTAATCTCAACTTCGTAAGTATAAATTTACATCATTAACAATATTGAAAATTAGTACACAGGTTGGTGTTATAATCATATTATAGATAGGCCTGATGAAGAATTAAATAAAATTCAAAACCTTGGCGTAGAAAAAAGAGTGTTCTTTTCTTAAAACGACTGCATTCCCAAATAATTCCAAATATCATTTATAATAGGACACAACCTCAAACCAAACTACCAATTTATAAAATTTATGTTTTCAACCCTTACTTTGTAGATAAATAAGTGTTTTATTTATCATCCATCAAATACGCATTTAATTTCTGTTGCAAATGTTTGCGATACCTACTACCTATTATTAAGAGATAGTTTTTCTTTTTATGAATAATTGTTATACACACCTATTAATTTATTATGTTATTTTAATACTCTTTAATTTTGTTTGGATTTGAAGTTACAGTTTTTAAACAACTAAAGTAAGTTTGAATATCTTATAAATAATAATCTCTTATTGAATTATATTAGGCCCATCGGCAGAATTCTGCCATCGGTCGAGCCCTATTTTTTCTTATTGCAGATTGCAGGGTGTTCAGCCAAAATACTCAGATGGGGAGCATTTTAGAGCAAAGTGTCTCCAATAAAAGTTGAAGGTAGATATGTAGGGAATAATAGTATACATATTATACTTATACCTACGAGCTTACCTATGTATTGTAATAGTAAAGAGCAATGGGAGTAAGTATGGATGCATCTATTTTTTTAATTGGCTGGAGACATTGCGTTTTATCAAGGTTAACATTTTTTATTTAATTACAACCCCTATAATATTCTTTTGCGGACTTCCATTTTTCGCTTAAAAATAAACAGATTTTATTAAAACTTTTTTTTGAAAACATCAAATTCTCTGCATATCTAAATCTGAATAAAAAATGCAATTTTTTCAACTTTTAAATTTTTATTAATTTTTTCAAGAATTTCTGATATTTAATAACTCGGGAAAAAATTAATGTAGGTAGGTACAAAAAAAATTGACTTGAAAATTAAATATTTTTCTATTTTTTGTAAATATTATTTCTATACTGATTTCAAAAAGTTTCAACTTTTTACAATTTCTCATTTGTAATTTTTTTACTCTATTTTAGAGTAAACAAATAAATTAATAGTTTGAAAATTTTATTTTTAGTATCAGATAAGAAAATAATAGGTATGATATTTAAAAAAAAAGTAGTTTATGTTTATTCTCGTGTTTATTTTTGATCGAACAATGAACGTCCGCAAAGAAAAATAAGAGGATTTCCCATCAAACGAAAAAACGGCGTTGAAAAACCGCAAGTTTACGTTAGCAAGTTTACAACACTTACGTTCCCCTATCCTGCAGCTTTTTATTTGAAATGTTTTTTTCTAAAATGTCGAGTATTTTCCCCTGGTCATTTTAGGTCGCGAGCCGCGGCCCGGGAATAGTGTCATTCGGGGTGTCATTAGTGTCTGAAATCATGAAGCACTCTCTACGGTGAAAATTTGGTAATCCTGTTGTTTAGTCTTCCAAAACACCCCTCACATGCCCATTCCACTTTTTCCACTCGCGTCGCTCACAGCAGTCACGGCTGTTGCTGCATTAAATCGGGTCTTTGGTCAGGGTAGTTTTTTTTTATTTTAGGGACATTGAAAGGAAAAAAAAACCTACCCTGACCAAAGACCTGACTTACCGCAGCAACGCTGTGAGCGACGCGAGTGGAAAAAGTGGAATGAGCATGTAAGGGGTGTTTTGGAAGACTAAACAACAGGATTACCGAAAATTTAGCCCTCAGCTCAAAATTTATCGAAAAATTTTTTTCTTTGCAACTAAATAACGTATTACTGTACAAATGGCTGATACTTATTTTAATAACTCTATAAAGCAAAGACGTTGTTTCATAATTTTCAGTTAGAAGTGCAAATAAGTTTAAGCATCTTTCTATTACCTATTATTACAAGGTTAGAAAAATACGGAAATTTACAAGGTACCTTATAAGCACTTCTTTTCACTAAATCACCAAGCGATCACCAAGTTAAATAATTAGTAATTACTTACTTTTACTGAAGTAGTTAAATAAAATAAATATAGGTACTTACTTTTAATATCCTTTGGCACGCGAATTTCTCAACCACTTCCCACTGCACTGCACTAGACAATAATAATTAAATACATAGGTACCTATTATTGTTGTAGATTACCTATGTACGCCTATAAGAATAAGAATAGTAAGAACCACGGTGTATATTTATCTTACACCATGGTGAGAACTAAGAATGAACCACTGAGATGAACAGGAACAGAATTACTGAAATGGAAATGAAATTCGTGAAATGTTAGAAAAACTGCCCTCTGCCTTCTCTGCGCGAGTTCGAGTTTAAAGGAACGATCACCAACCGGAAACCAACGGTTCGGTGAAGTGCTGTGTAGACAAGTTGCTCCTCAGATTTCCATCAATTCCATCAATGAATCAATGGTAATATTATCAAAACGCAGTGTGGAGCGTGACGGGTTATATTTTAAAACGCAGTATTTTAAAGTTAACTAAAATATTATTCTCCTTCGTCGCAAACAACATGTTCATCAGTGTTATAAATTTTTTATTCTTTATTCCTTGGTTGGCAAGGAATTCTTAATTAAGATATTTTCTTTCCTTGATACTTTCTTTGAAGTAGGTATAAAATAGTCTAACTTTTCTCGGTAAATATTTACACCCACGTACCTATCCTAAGTTTCATCAGTTTTTTCGGGACCGAGGAGCGAAATAGGGGTGCTGGGTGGGTGGGTAAGAAGCTAAAAACAGCCATTGCAAACTAATATTAAGGTCACAACTAAGGCCTCTTTGACACTACGGTCGAATTTCTATTTTTTTCTTCACTTTCAGGGCAAGGAATATCTTCGCAATTAACAGTAGCACGATTATTATTTTGATATTTGCATTTATTTTGCATTTGCATTCCAAAAAGCGTGACATCGATCACTATCATATTCCGGATACGTTACGAGTAAGCTTGGGTACTTACCTATGCCGGTACTGGAGCATAATGAAGCGATGAGCGATGATGATTGATGAATCCGCCCGCTCGACGCGCTCTGGTCTTGCATGTTTATATGCGTATAACATGCTGTGCTAACCAGGACCACACTCCCTAGACCGACTTTTAATGCCGTTTTTTTTGCTAACCATGCATTTGCAAAGCAAATGAATATCTTCCTGGTGTTATTATAGGTACCCCCTCCACCCCTATAGGTGCCATAGTCAAACTAGTAGGATACCCAGATGTAAATAATGACCCTTTTCTCTAATTTATATGTAGGTATAGGTATAACGACGAAAATAACATAAAGTCATCGCTAGTTGAAAAATACGATATTATTAACTACCAGAAAATTGATAAGGGCTGTAGGCAAAAGTCTTTTCTTAAAGTGTGGTCTTTATTATAATATCAACGTTTCGACCGAACAATTTGGGTCATCTTCGGGATTCTAAAATGACAAAAAGGAAACAGTTAACGATATAGCAGCTACTTACTAAAGATAACTTACAATAATTTGACCAATTCAATAGGTCTGGAAACATATTTTGGTAATTTGAATGAATAAAAAAATTTAAATTTTCGTCAACTATTTTCTTTGACAGATGTTATGTCATTGAAAATTTATAATAATTATTACATAATAGTAGGTATTAAGACTAGGAACAATTGAAATAATATAAATATAATAATTACAGAATTTTTGATTGATATTATTGTTTAAAAAATTGTAAATAAAAATAAAAATAAGAATTAGCTAGGTAGTTAATTTTTGTTCATTGTTTTTTGAGAATTTTTGTTATGTATGTCTGTTAATTTTGTTGTCATATAATAATATGGAGTTGTAAATAATGTTAAGGTCGTTTATATCTGATTTGGTGTTAATGGAATTACTATCTTCATTTATATAACACATCTCAAGAAAAATTCTTTTTTGAAAATGTTTTTCTTCTGTGAGTACAGAAATGTCTTCAAAGTTGGCCTCGTGATTGTTTTCTCTTTGATGTTTGGCTAAAGCACAACGTTGTGGTCTTAATTTTGTATCACTCTTGTGTAATGATATTCGTTGTTTTAAATAGGTGGAACATTGTCCGATGTAAGTACCATTGCAATTTTTACAAGGTATTTTGTAGACGATATCTGATCTTAAAAGGGACGGTAATTTATATTTGAGTTGTGTAAAAAGCGACCTATTAGTAATTATGTTTTTTTTGGCAATTTTTATATTTAATTCTTTGAAAACGTTCGAAATCTTTGGAGTGAGATCTGCTATATAAGGTAAATATGTTTAAATAATATGTTAAATATGTATTAAATTATTTATTATTTATTATTTATTATTTTATTATTTATTATTATTATTTATTACATATTATTTAAATATGTTTCCAGACCTATTGAATTGGTCAAATTATTGTAAGTTATCTTTAGTAAGTAGCTGCTATATCGTTAACTGTTTCCTTTTTGTCATTTTAGAATCCCGAAGATGACCCAAATTGTTCGGTCGAAACGTTGATATTATAATAAAGACCACACTTTAAGAAAAGACTTTTGCCTACAGCCCTTATCAATTTTCTATTAATATATTTATTTGGCAATTACTTCTATTATAATTATTAACTACCTATAATAATTATTATACAGGGGTGCGTAAAAAGTATTGCACTAAGCGATATTACGCAGAGGGGATTTGACATATTTAGATTTGACATTTGGTGGGGTTGAATTACACATACATAAATACCCATACGTTGATTTGAGTTTCATTTGTTTTGTGCGACTGATGGCGTTTGTTTGAGGCTCCCATCTTGAATTTTTTTAAATGGCAGCCTAGGTTTATTTTGGTGTCATTCAGCAGGTAAAATACAATTCGGTACCTAGATCATAAGGTAATTCTTTCTAAAATAACTTGGATAACTAAAAAAATGAATTGACTTAGTAGAGTGAATATTTTCTGTAGAAAAGACTTTGAAGTTACACACAACTTATTCAAAATATAATTCAAAAGTAACATTTGTGTGTTAATGTGTTATCTACTTATTGTTATCAATTTTAGCAATTTCAAGATATACTTAGTTTTTGTCGCTCTGATAACAAGAACAAAAAATTAAATCTTACTTCAGTTCCTTGTCTGCCTCATCCTGGCTTCTACTAAAATCATATTTATTCGAATAAGGTTTTCTCATGTTGAATTTCGTTTTCGTTTCTAAGGAAACGAGTGATCTCGTGTCTGTTCTAGATTAAATTATAATAAATTGATCAAATTGTTGACTGATTAATTAAATATGTAGATTAATTATTTGGAACAGCAGTCGATAATGAAATTACTATTTTTTCTCAAAACCCAAGCTTTCAAACTTTATTTTAGTTCTTCTTCAGGGGTAGGAAAGTGCATGAGGTCTAATAACTTGTTAATAATGATGGACATTTTTTGAATAAACAACAGCTGTTACAAATCTTCTCTGTTCCTGTATAAACCATATATAATAAAACATTTCAAAGGTTTGTCTAAAAGTTATTAAAAAAATTCCAAATCTATTTTACGTTTTAATTATTTTTTCCTAATCTTTTTTTTGGAAAAATATATAAGAACGTAAAATAGATTTGGAATTGTTTTAAAAACTTAGGCTGCCATTTAATAAAAATCAAGATGGCGGCCTTAGACAAACGCCAGTCTCACAAAACAAATGAAACTCAAATCAACGTATGGGTATTTATGTGTAATTCAACATCAACCCTACCAAATGTCAAATCTAAATGTCAAACCCCCTCTGCGTAATCACGCTTGGTGCAATACTTTTTACGCATCCTGCCATAGGTAAACAATGATTGGTTTGTTCATGCAGGCTGTTTTTTTTTTAAATATTGTTCAGTATTCTGTAGAATTATATTCTTATGGCAGTTTTACTTCATAAAAATCGAAACTCCCAATTATTATGAAACTTTCAAAATGGGCCGTGTAAGTGTAATTTCAAAATTTCTTTAGCATCTAATTTTTTCACATCTTTGAAAAATCTCATAAAAAAACTATGAAAAGAAAATAGTGACTCTTGGCATGAAAGGGATTACAAAAATGTTAATAAAAGTAATTTGACGTCGATATTAGCGTTGTATCAGAAATATTCCCGTTAGTTTAATGGGCCTTTAGAATACTGATGGCTGCGCCAGAGTCTGGCATAAATTCAGTATTTGTAAAATAATTATAACTTTCGAGACAAATCCAAAATTTTCGAAAGTACGGAAAACACTCGATTCTAGTTTAAATTGTCGTCACCTTTTTTCATACAACCCCCTCATCCCCTCAACGGGGGTGATTACCCCTCTTAAACTTTCAAACAAGAAAGCAACTTGAACAGAAACCATGAAATTCTTGGATTTTGAAGGTCAATTTTCATAATTTCTTTGCAAAATGAAAATTTTAATTACAAAGTCTACATTACCTGCATGCATACTGATACGAACGAGAATCGTATATTATTAGCCTTATAAAATAATATATTTCCGTGATAAATGTCATTTATCATACCTATCATGCAGGTTACAATGTAACCTTTTGTAGTAGATATTTAAATTTTACAACTAAAGCTCTCGCAAAAAAGTAATACAAAAATATAAATATTGCTGAATCAATAGAGCATTTAATTACGTATCAAATGACATATCCACATATAAACCGACCCCGTTTAGGTATACATTTGAAAATTCCAGAGGGGAACTACCCCTTCTAAGGGGTGCAAGATTAATAGGAGGGGGCTGCAAAAAAAATTGAAAATAATAATAGAGGAGTTTTTGGATTTAGAGTCACATTTTATAAAAATGATTAGCCCAAGTTGTATCTTATTTTTTGTCACTAATATGTAAAATATGTAAAATTTTCAGATTTTAATATTTTATGTTGCGGTATTCTGTGATAAAGCAGATGGTATTTACACGGGATTAAACGGGCAGGACTGTTTTTTTGTAACAAGTAGTCACGGTTCTGTCGAAGTGGAGCCAACCTGCGTCCGGACATACCGTGTTTCAGTGTATCGTGACTCGTGACTATGAATATTACTTGAAAGATTACAAATAAATAAATTGGCAATATTATTAAAGAAAATTTGGTTCCAAATGAAAAAAGAGGCATAAAAAGCCTCTTAAGGTTCCCTAAAAGGACCTTTGTTTTTATAAATTTCTTTTATCAGTCAAATATTTAATAATTGAGTTCCAGCTACCTACTTATCGCATCAACAAGCACGCGCAAATCTTCCTAGCCTTTACATCTTTCAATAGATAAGTTTCAGTATTATAAGTAAAAAATATTATAGGTAGGTACATACTTACACTTAAAATGTCTACAAAAATCTTACAATCATGTACCTTTTGTTAGCTTTCAAATTGATTTTTTATTCAGATACTGAAATGAAAGCCCGGCAATAATTGTACAGATCTAATATAATAATGATATTTTTGACAGTTCAATTATTCGGCTTAACTTAATTTTAGTGAGTAATTTAGATGGATGTTCCGTGTGTATTTTAAGTTCCAGTTCATTATGTTTCACTTATACGTACCTAAAAGTCCAATTTTTTTTAATACTCATTTCATTACGTTACCTTAAGCCGTAAGTAGGTACCCTAAACATACTAAATAATGAAAGGTTGACTTACATTTTGGAATAGTTTTCTTCAAAATTTATTATTTCATTGTAATTTTGTTGGGAATTAATACGAAATTGACTACATTTAGATATGTTTATCTGTGCATATTTATTTGAAATTTTACTAGGGACGGTTTAAAGAATGTTTTATCTCGTGTCTAACTCATCAAAAGAGAGAACATATTAATTTATTACGCGAATAATTAAATGTAGATAGGTAGGTAGGTGCGCATAAATTAATAAACCACCAATAAAAAATTGTAGGTACCTACTTACTTATTCTACTTGAGTATTATGATTTTACGTTGCAACGCTTGATAATAATTATTGTACCTACCTACTAAAGAATTTAAAAAGTAAAGAAAACGCGTATAGGTAGATAGTAGAGGTAAGTATGCCTACCTATTAAAATAATGTACTTTTAATTGTTTCCAGTTGTTCTATAAGTAGGTATTAATAATTGAAAAAAAGATTTCACATTTTGGCTTGATTTGAGCATAGTTCACGTTATGTTTTATAATTTTTTCTGTGATTTAACAATAGCAATTTAAAAACAACTAAAATTATTTAAAAATAGTATGGTTAAAAAGTAAAAATGGTTCAAGGAATACAATATCATTATAGTCATGAAACTGCTCGTCAAAAAACATCGTACCTACTACTCTTTCGTCAAAAAGCGAGAGAATAAGCTACCTATAGTTGTCTAGACCGCCGGGGGAAGCTCCGGAGGAACGATTCCTACGAACTCGAGAACACCAAGGTCAAATATGGATTTATTGAATCCCAGCGATATACGTTATGATGGTTGTACGCAGAGCGATAAGTGAGGACCAGCTGCGTTGCCGAGTCTCCGGTCCTCACTTCTACTGTAGTCCGTTTAACGACTATACACGTATTCAGAATATACATCTTACCGGCACGCCACCCACGGTCCTCCTCTGAACTAAAATATACAAATTTTACCGTATCATTCATCAAGTGAGGTCCAGTCAATTATGTCTAATTTGCATTTTACAGGCCAGTAACAGTCACTGTGGAAGATCTGAAGGAGTTTACAAAGTGGGGTCCGTATATTGGACCTCACTTTGTCGCGGACCTCACTTCAACCGTATTTTTTGTGTGGATGGAGCTCACAGTGATAGAAAGAAATATATATATATATATAAAGTTCTTCTGTAGTCATCGACTAGTTTATATGACGAAAAATAGGATAGTGGGGGTTGCGATGAATGGGACTAATAAAAGTAAGAACACTCTTTCTTCTAGTTAGTTAAGCTTTCTGCCTTTATTTAGGCCATCTTCAGAACCTATAAAATATACAAAATATATCATTACAAGCAAAATAGTGAACGGATCAAGGCCATGTATAATGACTTACTAATTGAAGGTGAGATTAATCTTCAAAGTTGTTCAATTCATAAATACTAAGCAGTTCCATGTTAGGCACAAACACACACTTTGCGACAATTTTTATGAAGGGTTACTATCCATTATATTAAAAAATTACGTTAAAAACTATGTCAAAAATCATCAAAAATTTCAAAAATTTAAAAAAACAATCACAGAGTCAAGATCACATTTTAAGACTAGTCTATCACAGTTATATAACATCTACAAGATGAACCAGGTACGATTTTACATCTCTGCCACATTAATTTAAGGATTAATATACTTAATATTACAATTATTATTCGACATTTTTAAGATGAACCATGAGGGAGAAGCCATTTTCTCTATGAATTAAAATCTGTAAATTTTTATCCTACAAAAAGAAGATTTCACTGTCTTATTGTGTTGTTGAACTGCCAGTCACTTGTCCTGTCATATTTCTGGACATTGCAAAAATTATTAAAAAGTTGGGGTGTGTCAGTTGTCCGTCAATCAAAATACTGTTCTCTCAATCTGTCCTAAAAACCACTATTCTCTTTGTTAGTTGTTGTCAGATTGTTTTGTTTTTCGGCGGTATACAGAGTTTTAGTTAGTCGTTGTAAGCATGTCATGTTACCTGTCCTCTTCTACTGCGTTCTTAGAAACTACGAAGCAGCCTCTATCTTAGATGAAGACCGTTCCCTGATAAGAAGAACTTTTAAAGAAATGTGCAGAATTTCACAAGAACCCAATGCCATTAATAAACGGAGTGACATCTCAGGCCTCAGCCAAATTTACACTTACCTGATCGCATTGGATTCTGAAAGAAAAGTAAGAAATAACTCTAACAACAGTAGAGAGAACGCAGTAGAAGAGGACAGGTAACATGACATGCTTACAACGACTAACTAAAACTCTGTATACCGCCGAAAAACAAAACAATCTGACAACAACTAACAAAGAGAATAGTGGTTTTTAGGACAGATTGAGAGAACAGTATTTTGATTGACGGACAACTGACACACCCCAACTTTTTAATAATTTTTGCAATGTCCAGAAATATGACAGGACAAGTGACTGGCAGTTCAACAACACAATAAGACAGTGAAATCTTCTTTTTGTAGGATAAAAATTTACAGATTTTAATTCATAGAGAAAATGGCTTCTCCCTCATGGTTCATCTTAAAAATGTCGAATAATAATTGTAATATTAAGTATATTAATCCTTAAATTAATGTGGCAGAGATGTAAAATCGTACCTGGTTCATCTTGTAGATGTTATATAACTGTGATAGACTAGTCTTAAAATGTGATCTTGACTCTGTGATTGTTTTTTTAAATTTTTGAAATTTTTGATGATTTTTGACATAGTTTTTAACGTAATTTTTTAATATAATGGATAGTAACCCTTCATAAAAATTGTCGCAAAGTGTGTGTTTGTGCCTAACATGGAACTGCTTAGTATTTATGAATTGAACAACTTTGAAGATTAATCTCACCTTCAATTAGTAAGTCATTATACATGGCCTTGATCCGTTCACTATTTTGCTTGTAATGATATATTTTGTATATTTTATAGGTTCTGAAGATGGCCTAAATAAAGGCAGAAAGCTTAACTAACTAGAAGAAAGAGTGTTCTTACTTTTATTAGTCCCATTCATCGCAACCCCCACTATCCTATTTTTCGCTTTATATATTTATATATATATTTATATATTTATATATTTATATATTTCTCCAAAATCGCGAAATTTCGATTTTCAAAACGCTCCTGTAGCTTTATCTTTCAAGATTAGTGAACGAAATTTTGGATTCTTGTAAATCTTTGGAATGACGTTAGATTTTCGTTGAAAAATTTTCCAAAAGTCCCATCACTTCTACAGGCTGTCCCTTCAAAGTTCCAGGTATCCGGTTTTTGTCATCTCATTTCAGGTCGCAGTTTTGAATCTAGGAGGCTGAAATTTTTGTGGGAGTAAGATATCCACAAGGCGTGGTCTGGTATTGCACTTGAGCAAAATCGGCCGAGCCGTTTCAAAATGGCAGCCATTTGAATTTTCGGAAAATTTCCAATTTTTTGAGCCCCCGTATGAGCAAGATGGCAAAAAAACTTTGAAATCAAATCAACAGGATTTGAAGAAAATTATTGAAAATTTGAGTTAATGCAATAAAATTAGCATATTTTCGTGTCGTGGGTAGGAAAAAGGGTGAAAATGTGTCAATTCTATAACCGTTTATGAGTCCATTTTTGAAGAAGTTGAACAAAAATTTTCCATTTTTTTTTTGCTTTAACATATAATTTGATGTCTTAGCTTCAATTCGCCTCGATTAATGTAGCACTTTAAACGAAAAACAAAAAAGTTTTTCGCTTGTGCAAAATTAGCTTACACTTATATAAAATTATTAAATCAATGAAATGGTTCGCAATTTCTTTTTTATTTTTTTTCACATTCAATTATGAATGGTTCTGAAAATTAGAAGAGCAAACGCAACGACAATTAAATCACCTACATGCAGGTGAAAAAAGTATTCAAATTGGTTTTTTAATAACAAAGATACGACCAGTTTTAAAAACTAAAATGTGTAGGTGTAGAGGTGTAGGTACCTGACGTAGGTACTACATATACCTACCCGATCATCGCTACAAATTTGAAACCCACCTTGGCGCAGTTAGTTAGGCAAGGGTGTACCCTTGGTGCACCCTTGGTGGTGTAAACTGTTGGTGCGGGTTCGAAACCACGAGAGGGTCATTCTTTTTTTTTTTTTGGTAGGTAGGTGATTTTCCCCCCAAAAAAATCGGATTATTTTTCCATTATATTCATTATAAAAAAAAAAATAGGAAGAAAATATTTATTATTGAATCGCATAAAAATACACTATTTCTGCGATTGATGTGCAAGAAGGTTTTTCACATCTGTTGACTGTCCATGTTCCAATGGACTCAATGAACGTCTGAATCAACTCTTGCAAACCGTTTTCGTTGCAAACTCAGTGAACAGCCACATAGACCATGGTCTATGGTAGCTGCAGAATGCACTACGGAATACAAATCGTACTACACATAGTGTTACCAAATATTCACCTTTATATTTATTGCATGGACTTAAATCAGATATTGTTCCTGAAGTTTTCCGTTCTCCATCCAATCTTGAAGAAGATCGAAATCAAGCCTATCAGAATTCTCAGAGAAACCACTTCGTCAATAAATTGCTATATGTTGAAATGGGAAATCGATTATATCGCAAGAAGCTGGACCAAATACCTTCTGGTCCTCATACTATTTTACGTCGTGTTTCAAATGTTATTCATGAAGTTGATTGCGGAAGACGTCGATCCGAATATAATTTTATTCATGCTAGTAAGCTTTCACCTTTCCTAGGGGAGATGTAAATTATTATATTTCATTACGAGGTTCCCTTCTTTGTTTTTGAAGTTTGTAGTTTTGTTTAGTTACCATTTTATTTGTCGTTATGACAAAATTGATTGTTTTTATTACGTGTATGTCAAAGAGAGTAATAATTGATTATAAAAACCGATTTGTTTTTAGGTAAGTTTTTATAGTGTTTTAAATTGAGGATTGATACTTCCCCAAAAAAGAAATACCCGGGTATTTTACATCACTCGCGAATTTTATTGTAAACACGATAGAGATCTTTTTGAAAAGTTTTATTTGAGAACATCTGATACATGAACATGAACATCATCAGGTGAATAAATAAAACGATTGAGGTAGGTCAATGGGTATAATTGATAAATAGAAGAGTTTGTCTACCGGTTTCGGGTAAGGACACCCATCATCAGGATAACTGAAAAGTAAGGTAAAAGGTGTTGTAATCTCAAATGCAGGTGATGTGCATTATTGTCATAAGAACAAAAAATAGTGCCACTTACTTGTCAGTTATTTACAAAGGTCGAAAGTCCGAGGGTTACACAGTAAAACAGGCATACTTATTCAAAATGTGGGGCCACGTGGGCGTACAATTATTAACGTTGTTAAAAACTTCAAAATTGTTAAAATTTAAAGACTTTACTAAGTGAAAAGCCGGCGATTATGTCGAGCTGAAGACTCAAGGAGATATCCTTAGTTTTAATAATATTCAAATATACATATTTAACAAGTAAAACGGACGGACACCGTGAGGCGGTATCCTCCAGGACGGGTTGGATGAGAACAAAGCAAGATGGTGGATGCTGAAGATTATTTGATATCAATAACTTTCCTCTCTCTCCATCTATGTCGACTTCCACGTCACTAGCTGATGGAAGTCACAGATGTTAAAATTGAGATCATGAGTGACAAGTAACAATCAGTCGATGTGAAAAAGAAAAAGAAGAAAGTTTTACAAATGATTGCTATGGTAGTTTGACATTGGCAGGTATCTAAAATAACATGACATGTTGACATCCATCGGATGCAAATGACATTGATATTTAGGGTTAAAATTGATGAAAATAATAATAATAACTACAATAACAAGCATAAATTAAATATAATGTAAACAAAGACTAGGAGTATCTGAATTTTTGAAATGAATGTAAATTTGCAATACTGAGAAGTAAAATTATTAAGGAAAATAGCATTAAACACTAAAAAACAATGGATTAGTCTTGAAACACTTCAGAAACAACGATGGAGGCAGCAAAAATTGAATTAATTAATGACTTGTGTTTTGGAGTGGAAGTGACTTTGTAGATAGGATTGAATCTGAAAAATTGTAATTGCTGGTTCAAACATACAGACTCTGTGTTTTTTAGCTCTTTATCTATTTCATACTGCTCAAGCAGGTCCAGAAGGAGTCCCCTCATATTGGAGTTCACAAGGATGGTACTATTTTCGTTGACATCGAATTTATGTTTATTTTTAAAGATGTGGGTTCCAAAGGCTGAGGTTTCGTGTTTTTGAATGTGTTCTTTAGCTCTTATTTTTAGAGATCTGCAAGTTTGACCAACATAAGTAGCACTGCAATCTGCACAATTGAGTCTGTAAACTCCACCTTTATCCAGCTTGTCGAGGATATCTTTGTTATGTACCAGATGTTGTGATAAAGTGCCTTTTGTTGTGAATGAAATTTTGGTGTTTGAATGTTGTAAAATTTTGGCGATTTGTGAAGATATGGGACCTATGTACGGGATTGAAAGATATTTGGGGTTGGTTAAGTCTGATATGGGGTTGGCTATGTATGAAGAAGTTTGAGTTTTGTTTAATAAATATTTTCTGTTCATGTTGTCGATGATCTGACTATTATAACCATTTTTGGTGGCTATGGATCGTAAAATTTTAACTTCGTTGTCGTAGTCTGTCCGTGTTAGTGGGATATTATTTAAACGGTGTATGTAAGTTCTGAATGCGGCTAATTTGTATTGGTATGGGTGGTTAGAGTCAGAGTAGATAACATGGTCAGTCTGTGTTGGTTTTCTATAAATACTGAAAGTTAATTTATTGTTGTCTGTGTGATGTGAAATTGTCAAGTCTAAAAAGTTGATCTTTTTGTCTATTTCAGTTTCCATTGTGAATTTGATGTTATTGTGTAATGTGTTCAAAAAATTTAATATTTCTGTAGCTGTATTGATGTCTCCTTCTATAAGTGCAAAACAATCGTCTACGTATCTGGTCCAATGTACTATTTTACAGAAAAGGTCTGTCCTGCTAAGCTTATCCTCTATGTCGTCCATGAAGAATTCGGCAAGTAAAGGTGAAATACTGTTACCCATGGCTAAACCGTCGTTCTGAACCCAAAATGAGTTATCGAACTGACAGAAGTTTTGTTTTAAGGCTAGTCTTAACAGTGAAATGAGGTCTATGGCGTCTTTTTGTGGGATATTATTCTTAAGGTGTTTAAATACTATGTCTACTGTATGGTCTACTGGGACAGAAGTGAATAGATTTGTGACATCATATGAGATCATTGTTTGATTGCTATTGGTTTTAAGTTTTGAAATGTTATCTGCAAACTGTTTACTGTTTTTAATTGCGAATTTAGGTTTGAAATTGGTTAAGTTTATAATGATGTTTTTGAGGAAAATGTTCAAGTTACAATTAACCTGGTGTGTTTATTTGTGATACTACTGGTCGGATAGGTATGCCCTCTTTGTGTATTTTAGGCATTCCGTATAGTCTAGGTGAGTGGAAATTGGTGGGAATGATGTGTTTAGCTCCATATTTTGTGAGGGTTTCGGATAAAGTTTTGGTTATTGATTTAAGGTTATTGAAAAATCTATTGGTAGGATTGTAGTTGAGTTGTGTAAAGTTGTTGTTATTTATGAAATCTTTTATTTTTGTTGTGTAAGATGATCTATCCATAATTACTGTGCAGTTACCTTTGTCTGCCTTTGTTATGAATAGGTTGTTTTGGGTTATTTTCTTCTTAATCTTCGACAAGGTGGTGGAGTCCTTATTGTAAATGTTGTCGGAATTGATTTTATTGTGCAAACTAATGTAGTTATGAAGGGAATTACTGCAACGGTTTCTCATGGTTTGTTTTGTGTCTCTGTTTGTGTCGGTTTTTTCTATGGCGTAATCTGTGTGTAAGGATAGATTGTGTGTTTGTCTGATGCTATAGTCGAAAACAGAAAATTTAAGTCCTTTGTCTAAGAGTTCTAGTTCTTTTGGGGTGAGTTGTTTCTGATAAGTTTTTAGTCCTATTGTAAAATTTGTGGATGACGTCATTATGAGTTGGGTTGTTATTCTTTAGTTTTCTGGTGAATTAAGTTTGTTGTTGAGTCTGAAATGTTTCTCTATCTTGGCATAAGCTACATCTTCTTCTATGTCTGTACAAAAATGGTTAAAGACGTAATTAGGTAGAATGGTGTTGATCTGGTTATATAAAATTGAATGAATCTTACATGAAGAGTTGACCCTTGTAACGTCCTTTTTTTTTAAGGAATGTTACTTTTATTTGCCTTCAGACAGTTGGGAGGACAGACACATACATGAAAATAATCACAACAATGTGCTAAAAAGAAATCAATTTATTTATTTAAATTAATAAATTAAAACATCGTGAACCGATTATATATTCTTGGTTTTCCGGCTGGCGTCGAGTTCACCTATCGCAAGGGATGTCTGGGTCAAGGTCATCGCTCCAGCTGGTCGCCTGATGCCGTCAGATTGCTACAAAAACACACAAAAATACAAGATTAAATGCACCTACCCGTGGAGCGACTGCAGCACGGGAGCGAGAGAGATATAATAACACCTCGGTTGGTGTCTATATTCAGATAAGGGTTTTTACCAACAGAAGATTTCTCGATGCCGTGATTCTTGAATAAAAACTGGTATTTTATCAAGGCGGCAATAATTTAAAAATGAAATAAAAATGAGTTTGATTTTATTTTGTGGTAAATTTAATATAATAATTTCTGATTGAAATAGTAACGCTCTCTGGCGTTCTAATGACTTGAAATTTATTATCTTTATTAAAAATGAAATTATTTACAAATCGAACAAACTACATGGGAATCAAATCTCTGCTACCGCATAATTGATCAACTTTCAATTATAGGATAGACAGAAGATTAAATTTACGTCTAGCCGACTAGATCTTCCATGTGCAACTTACGTAGAAGATCTCGATCGGTGACTTGGCGCTAGAGCAACATTCTAGCGTCTAGGGAAAAGAATTGATACCGCTCCGGAACAATTAAATCAGGGCAGGGCAACATGCTACCATTGATTCGCGTTCGATAGCCCGGAGGGCGCGCTCTGGTAAGCCACCTGGAGGAAGGTCAACTTCCTAGCTCCAGCGTGAACTTGGATGAATTTCGCGCAACGTGCGAGATTCGGGATTGGGTTAAAAGTACATAAGTGGAGGAGCAACTTTCCAACACTTCGTTCCTTTTGGAGGATTCGGAGAGCTAGCAGAATATCGAAGGTCAACTTCCTAAGACGTCTGTATTCGCTCTCCTCGATTCATTCTTCGTCCGCTGCTTATATAGCCGGTTTTCGCGTAAACAACGCCGTGTTATCGGGCGCGTCCCTTTTTTGCCTGTTGCTTCTTCATGACAACAACAACATTCCTTTATTTAATTTGAAATATTACAAATTTTACCAGTGACGCTAGTTTCCGACCGTAAACAACGCCATCTCTTCAGTTGGCTTGGCTTCGGTTTCTTATCTGTTACTACCGTCTTTTTGAATATTAATATGAGACATTTTATAAAATATAAAAGAATTGAATTTTGTATTTAAAAATTAAAAATTAATTTATTATTTATTAAATTAATTGTATAATTCGACGTTGCGGCGTCGTGACGCTCGACGTAACGTCACACCCCGCTGACCTTATGAAAAAAAAATTTACTGCTAGGGAGATTTTTTTTCTGTGTTAAAAGTAAAGGAACCTCCTAAATATGGCGAGTGGCAAACTCACGAACAGGGTTCCACTCTTAAGGTGAATTTTTCTTACTTGATTACGGTGGCTCCCAATTTCGTTTTCTTATGTCGTAATCTGGCCTATGTTTCTGGAATTCTAGTCGGGTGGCTTTCCCTTTTTCGCTGAAATCTAAGCGTAGTCCATGTTCTGTCATGAACTCTGTCCCGAGGATAGCGTCGACTGGGAGTCCCGGCAGTATTGCGAAAGTAACTTCTGCTTTTATGCCGCTTATTTCGCACGGTATATTGCATTTCTCTTTTATTTCGGAATGCGAATTGTTAGCCATTTCCACTGTTTCGTGGCATTTGAATATTGCTTCTGGCCATTTTGCGGCCATGTCTGGGTTTATGTAGTTTTGGATACTACCTGTGTCCAGTAATGCTTCAAATGCTACGTTCTTTGTTTTGACTGGGATAAAAATGCGCTCGTCCGACCTTTGATTTTTGCTTTCTGTTGCGGTTAGTATTTGTCGAGGAGGGGTGTCTTTGGGGCCAGCTTGTCCTGGTTGTCTGTTGGGAAATCGTTCTTCTTTCGACCTTGCGATTTCTCCTTGTATGCTGTCGTAGTCTTGCATCAGTTGCCTGAGTGTGGACAGTGAATCGAAATCGCTTCGTCTAATGTAGAATTTATACTTTGGCAACATATTTTTGTATACCATTTCGACGGTTTGTATTTCGTTCAGGCGTCCCTCTCTGCGTATCAGGGTCTGAATATCGTTTATGTACGATCCTGGTGCTTCATTGAATCGTTGCTTGCGGCTTCTGATGGCTTCTTCGAGCATTTCCTCGTATTTAGATGGAAAGAAGTCCATTTTAAAAATATCTTTAAATTCTTCCCACGAACTCCATCTGGTGACATTATTTCTATGCCATGCCAATGCGTCGTTGCGTAGGCATATCGGTAGAGCTTGTCTCAGATGCTCTTGTGGGATATTGAAAGTTTCCATTAGCTCCTCCATACGTTCTATAAACGCTGGTGCTTCAGAGGGTCGTCCCCCAAAATACACATTTCCTTTTTGGATTATATTTAGGGAGTCTAATGGATACGAGTGCCTGTTTTGCGGCTGCTCCGGTGTTGGTTGGCCGGAATCGTTTGACTGTATTGGGTTGGACCTAGGGGGTTGGTTTTCCGCCGGGTCATTTATTAAGTTTTCTGTTGTTGATATTCTTTGTTGTAAAATTTTGATAGCTTCGTAGGCGTCTCTTAACTGTTGCCTCAACCTGTCGTTTTCTTGCGATTGAGGTGGTTCGTTGCTTTCTGTTGGTTTTGTTTTGGGTAGGGCTCCTTGACGGGTCCCTAACGATACCAGTGCAAAATGTCCTCGAAGTCGGGCTCTTATTTCGTCCAACTTCCCGGAACTGTCGAGACCCAATTTGGTAGCCTCGATAACAGCTTGCTCTTTTGTGAGCTGCTGGATCCACGCACTTGTTGTGACTTTCTGTGTCTCACCCTCACTGTCTGAATTATGCATAATTGTTTATTTAAATTCTGGTTTCTAATTCAAATATTCTTGGCTTCACTATAATATCAGTGATGCGCTATTTTAGGTTCGATAACGTTGGGCGCCAATTGTAACGTCCTTTTTTTTTTAAGGAATGTTACTTTTATTTGCCTTCAGACAGTTGGGAGGACAGACACATACATGAAAATAATCACAACAATGTGCTAAAAAGAAATCAATTTATTTATTTAAATTAATAAATTAAAACATCGTGAACCGATTATATATTCTTGGTTTTCCGGCTGGCGTCGAGTTCACCTATCGCAAGGGATGTCTGGGTCAAGGTCATCGCTCCAGCTGGTCGCCTGATGCCGTCAGATTGCTACAAAAACACACAAAAATACAAGATTAAATGCACCTACCCGTGGAGCGACTGCAGCACGGGAGCGAGAGAGATATAATAACACCTCGGTTGGTGTCTATATTCAGATAAGGGTTTTTACCAACAGAAGATTTCTCGATGCCGTGATTCTTGAATAAAAACTGGTATTTTATCAAGGCGGCAATAATTTAAAAATGAAATAAAAATGAGTTTGATTTTATTTTGTGGTAAATTTAATATAATAATTTCTGATTGAAATAGTAACGCTCTCTGGCGTTCTAATGACTTGAAATTTATTATCTTTATTAAAAATGAAATTATTTACAAATCGAACAAACTACATGGGAATCAAATCTCTGCTACCGCATAATTGATCAACTTTCAATTATAGGATAGACAGAAGATTAAATTTACGTCTAGCCGACTAGATCTTCCATGTGCAACTTACGTAGAAGATCTCGATCGGTGACTTGGCGCTAGAGCAACATTCTAGCGTCTAGGGAAAAGAATTGATACCGCTCCGGAACAATTAAATCAGGGCAGGGCAACATGCTACCATTGATTCGCGTTCGATAGCCCGGAGGGCGCGCTCTGGTAAGCCACCTGGAGGAAGGTCAACTTCCTAGCTCCAGCGTGAACTTGGATGAATTTCGCGCAACGTGCGAGATTCGGGATTGGGTTAAAAGTACATAAGTGGAGGAGCAACTTTCCAACACTTCGTTCCTTTTGGAGGATTCGGAGAGCTAGCAGAATATCGAAGGTCAACTTCCTAAGACGTCTGTATTCGCTCTCCTCGATTCATTCTTCGTCCGCTGCTTATATAGCCGGTTTTCGCGTAAACAACGCCGTGTTATCGGGCGCGTCCCTTTTTTGCCTGTTGCTTCTTCATGACAACAACAACATTCCTTTATTTAATTTGAAATATTACAAATTTTACCAGTGACGCTAGTTTCCGACCGTAAACAACGCCATCTCTTCAGTTGGCTTGGCTTCGGTTTCTTATCTGTTACTACCGTCTTTTTGAATATTAATATGAGACATTTTATAAAATATAAAAGAATTGAATTTTGTATTTAAAAATTAAAAATTAATTTATTATTTATTAAATTAATTGTATAATTCGACGTTGCGGCGTCGTGACGCTCGACGTAACGTCACACCCTTCATGATCTCCCTAGAAATTTTCTTACTTAAAGCTTGAGGGATGTTCTTGGATGTTCTGACTTTGGCGAAATTTGGTGTAAGATCTTCATAAATGCATCTGTTGATGAACCAGATGTCTGCCCTCGTTGTGGTCCTCTTGATGGAAAAGCTTGTTATTGTAGTTATTATTATTATTTTCATCAATTTTAACCCACAAATATCAATGTCATTTGCATCCGATGGATGTCAACATGTCATGTTATTTAGATACCTGCCAATGTGAAACTACCATAGCAATCATTTGTAAAACTTTCTTCTTTTTCTTTTTCACATCGACTGATTGTTACTTGTCACTCATGATCTCAATTTTAACATCAACAAATGAAGAGCTCTCGAAGACGCGTAATTTGAACTTTGACTGGTCCAAATCGTTCAAACGGTTCTCGAAATATCGCATTTTCGAATACACCGCCGTCGGTGTTCGCGTGTTTTGCATAGAAAAAATCGACTTAGGGACTTAATTTTTTTTTTTTCATCGACAGACAGTAGTGTCCTCAATGATGCCTGAAATTTTGAAGTCGCTATCTCGATTAGAGGGGGAGGGGGAGGGGAAATCATAATTAAAATTCAAATTGCTATAACTTTCGGTAATATTGGGGCCTCGGGCCCAACCAATAAGAGATGACACTTTGGAATGCCTACTTTAAAATGGTATTTTTTTTTCGATTCCGCCAATATTGGCAAGATGCCCGCAGAAAAACCGATTTCCCTTCCCCCTTTTTTTTCTTAAAACTGTGTTTTTTGCCATGAAAGAAGGGAGTGGGGGTAAAATTTTTTTCGTCATCAGACGGGAATTTTTTTTATCTTTGATTTGAGCCCCAGTAGACCTCGATCGGACCATTATTAAGGTCACAGGGTCACCAAACGCGTTTGGTCCTGTAGAATGGCAAGGATTAGGGTTAGCGGGTTCCGCTACCCGGCATTTTTTAGGGCTAAGTGTCCCCTTTCAAGATTTTCTTACCCCATGTCGCGGATCAGCCAGAGCCGGGGGCGGAGCCTAGCGTTCCCACTCCTTTCTCTCTTCTCTCACAGACACACACGCTAGTATAATTAGTTTACATATCACGTCCGCGTGCAGGCCCTAATTGAGATAGCGACATGGGGTAAGAAAATCTTGAAAGGGGACACTTAGCCCTAAAAAATGCCGGGTAGCGGAACCCGCTAACCCTAATCCTTGCCATTCTACAGGACCAAACGCGTTTGGTGACCATGTAACCTTAATAATGGTCCGATCAAGGTCTACTGGGGCTCAAATCAAAGATAAAAAAATTCCCGTCTGACGACGAAAAAATATTTACCCCCACCCCCTTCTTTCATGGCAAAAAAACAGTTTTAAGAAAAAAAAGTGGGGAGGGAAATCAGTTTTTCTGCGGGCATCTTGCCAATATTGGCGGAATCGAAAAAAAAATACCATTTTAAAGTAGGCATTCCAAAGTGTCATCTCCCATTGGTTGGGCCCGAGGCCCCAATATTAGCGAAAGTTATAGCAATTTGAATTTTAATTATGATTTCCCCTCCCCCTCCCCCTCTAATCGAGATAGCGACTTCAAAATTTCAGGCATCATTGAGGACACTGCTGTCTGTCGATTAAAAAAAAATTAAGTCCCTAAGTCGATTTTTTCCATGCAAAACACGCGAACACGGACGGCGGTGTATTCGCACCGCGGCGGAACCCTGAAGAAAGGGCCTTAAAATTGAAAATGCGATATCTCGAGAACCGTTTGACCGATTTGGACCAGTCAAAGTTCAAATTACGCGTCTTCGAGAGCTCTTCATTTACTTTGCTCAGAGTTGAATTAAGCGAGTTATGTGCAAAAAACCCATTGCCGATGTCTTCGCATGCACATTTCTCCGCCAGAGCGTCGATTAAATTTTTTAAAATGCCACCAAAATTAAGAGGGGATCCAACTTTATGAAAAAAAAAATCAAAAAAAAATTCTCGAGTCCAAGGCGGTTCGAAAGTTAAAAGACCCTCTCTACTATTAGTGAACTGCAAGTAGTTAGTTTTATAGAGCGCCCTTTACTAATAAAAAAATTGTGATTATGAAAACCGGGTTGTTAAAACTATCCGCCTATTTTTTTTTTTTATATCAACAACAAACTTCAAACTACTATTTGTTTGGGAACGTGAGACGAAACATTTTCCGCAGTCGAAACATCCTCTTCTTTAGCACCATGTTCCCATAGGTTATCGTTATCTTTAAACGCCATTTTATATTCTTTAGCTTCATCATGTACATTTCCAATGACAATTATTGTTAAGCCTTCGGAAGAAAACTTAAAATTAGATAGTAGAGGGCATGGAACCAGAGGAACTCAGTGATCTGGCAAATTTGAAAAAGTTTCTCGAGTTGTCAGCGATGGACTCCTCTAAAGACGCTACTCTCTCTCATCTCTCGCAAGTAGTATTTTGGTGAGACCTCTTGCTTTCTTGAATTATATTCGTTAACGCCTCGTCTGTGTTACTATGTAGTCGTGTCTACACGTATAGTGGACCAAGAGATATAACGAAACGGAATACTTATCGAACAACCACATTTTATGACATTAACAATAGGGCAGTAGTCATAAAAGCGACCCCCAAGAGATAGGGGTATTTCCAGACCATAAATCTGTGTTGACTGCAGGTAACCGAAGGTAGGTAGTAAGTATAATAACAGGGATGGATTTGGAATATTTTGCATAAAATTTTATTGTGTTCTTTTACTAAGTATAATATAATTAAAAATAATAAGTTTAATTTTGGATTTCTTAAAATTAAAAAAAATTAAAAAGTAAATAAATAAATCAAAATTTTTTCCTTCTTTTTTCGAAAAACAAACAATCATAGTTTCACCGATTGACGTCAATATGAAGTCATCTTACATCCCTTACGTCCCTTGAGGATTTTTTTATTTTTTTGCGACAATTGCTTCAAAGTGGATTTTTATTTTTTTTAAAAGCATAGGTACTTAAAACTTTGTATTATAATAGCTATATTGATTTTTGGTATTATTGATTTTTCTTATGAATTCAATTCAAAAGTCGATCAAGTAAAGCAACATAATAATTATAACAAAAAGTATCAAATTCAAAAATCTAAAAAAAAACATTAATTTACCTTTATATGACTGTTAATCCAATTCGCTATCACTGTCTGAGCCAGTCCCAATGTTAATTATAACTTCAGGATGTAAATTTTTCATATCGATATATGTGTCTTCGATCTTAATAATATGTTCTACACATTTTTTCCAATTGGTGGCTGGAACGTCGTTTATTGTTTCTCTTATCAGTGTAAGGAATTGTTCACTGAACTTCTGGAAGGTATTTGCTGTTCTTAATTTCTTCTTGACTGTACTCCATAATAATTCAATAGGGTTCAGAACGCAGTAATATGGGGGTAGTCGTAAAATTGTGTGGCCGTTATTTTTCGCAAACTCGTCGACAAAATACTTTTTCTCAAAGGTTTTTGTATTTAAAACCTCCAAAAGTTGTTTTTTGGTATATTTTGGTTCGTAATATAGGTCATGATCATGAAGAAAATTTCTGATCTCTTCAACATTACTGCCTGTATTTGGAATTTTTTCTATTTGCCTAGAATGGTAACTGGCGTTGTCCATTACGATAACACTGTTTGGAGGGAGGTTGGGTAACAATGTATTCGCAAACCACATTTCTAATACATTTGCTGACATGTCTTCATGGTAATCCAAATGGGAGCTTTTGATATTTTTAGCAGAAAGAAACACATTGCCTATCCATTTTCTGAACCACAGTTGGGTGTATTTCTTACGCAATTTTTTGTGTTATCGATCCAGCCTTTTTTGACAGTATCGTGAGTGTCGAACCACGTCTCATTTAAGTAAAATATGGGTCGGTTTTCTTCTCTGTATTTTTTTATTTTCAATAAATAGTCATGTCGCCAAATTTGGAGTCTTCGCGATTCCATAATCGTTTGCCTTTTATCGACGATTTCGAATTTAAAACCAATGTTTATTAGACATTTTCTTAATGTCTCTTGACTTATATTTTTAATTGCTTCATCCTCTTCTAATTTTCTTTGAAGTGTCTTCACAGTAGGAACTACATTTGTCTTATACATTTCATAAACTTTCCTTCTTATTATATCTTCATCCCAAATATTAACTTTTTTTATTTTACCTTTGTCTGACCTTTTTTTTCTACATGTGATTCCATTCTTCACCAAACCCCAAACTACTGTTTTACATACGCCCGTCAAATGTGAGGTTCTTGCTATTAAATGACTATTAGGGACTTCCTCGTTTTCTCTCTGTAATGTTCTAAAAACATTTAAAACAATTTCTTTGAATTCCACTGGCAAATGATTCCTTTTGATTGGGCTTATTTCTTCATTATCTTCGACATTTATTTTTTTTTTTTTTTTAAAAGGAGGGAGCATCGGTCTTAACTATGTAGGTAAGACAAAGTCGCTCCACTCCGGTAACACGGGATTTCGAGTATCTTACTCATTCACCCAGCCTCAAGTATGCCTTTTATAAATTTAAACGTTCGGTCGCTTGTTGTATTTTTCACATACATTCGAAAATGCATCCGAAAAATAACACGAGCCGGTGAGTCCCGAACTCGCGACCTTAGGCTCGGTAGGCAGCGGACTGAACCACTAGGCTACGCGAGTCTCCTTCGACATTTATTGTTTCGTCATTTTCGAAGCAAAAGTCGATATTATCATAATTTGCGGGTTGTTCATTATCAGAATCTAATTCCATGTCAAGAACTTCCAAATTTTTGTCACCCTCCATTATTAACGTAAATATAGTTAAAAAAAAACAGTTGAAAACAAGAGATACAAAAATGCGTTATGAACAGTAATTTTCAATTATTGCTTACAACAGGTAGGTTTTAGCACTGCAATCTGCACTATAATCACGACTCACAAACTCAATGAAAGTAAAATGAGAACTGAGAGAACTGAGAAAGTTACACGCATCAAGTTTATATAAATTTTAGATATTTAGCTATTATAACAATACAGGGATTAGGAACAGGGTGTAATGATGGGTTTTCCCTGTTTTACTCCTATTCCTATACAGTGGGTCAGCTTGATAATGTGACCGTAGGGAATTAACAATTAACATTGTAAAGGAGGGACTTTTTAGATATCCGGTTCGCTATTTCAACGTACAAGAATTGAAAGTGTATGAAATTGATCCTAAAATCACTCTTCAAGTTATTAAGCTAAGTATAAAACATAAGTAAAAAAAACAATTAGTTTTGATAACAAAATTGTTAAAAAAATAATGGTACTTCCCCACGGTGACACTTGAACGTTGATACCCCATATAACTTGTTTGTAACACGTGCATTTCCAAAAACTACTTTCCTTTTTTATGCCAGAAAAAATTAGAGTGAAAATTACTCTGAAAATTACTTTTTACTCTAAGTCCGCCCATGCTTCACTCTTTTAGCGGTATACCAAGATCCAAAAACCCAACCAATAAATTAAAGATTACAAAAACGACTTTTCAATTCAAAAATTATCCAATATATTTTTATTAGGTAATAGGTATTACTTATTATTATACTAAAAATATTTTAGGTGAAAATTACTGCGTAAAACAATATAATTTTTTTACGAGGTTCTATATTTGTACAGTAATATTATATAGTTTAAGGTAGGTAGTAATTAGACTGTTATTTTAAAGTAATTTTGATCAAAAATTTTTTTATGGTCTTGAGATTTTCCATTTTAGAGTTTTATTTTTACAGATTCTATCTCAGACATAGGTTTTTTTACTAAGTATAATAAGAAATTTTGTTTTCATTTGCTCACACAAAATCTATATCTAATTGTTAACAAAATGATAACCTTACTTTAAACTTCTCTAATTTTTATTCAAAATAATAAAAAATAAAATATCAGGCCATTTGAAAACTTCAATGTCACCTAGATGCCTATCCAACTATAAACCTGAAATATTGTATGTGCGTAGTATAAACAACCTAAGTACGGTCCCTTTTCACTTGAGCGGAACTAATCTGCTACTCTACCTTTCGGCTTGCTTTATTTGCTTAGGTTGACAGCAAGTCTGTAAAATCCTCAATAAAATAATCATAATAAACCAAAAATCGTTTCGTTATATCTCTGGGTCCACTAATTCACACGAAATTTAAAGAACAAATGCATGCAAAGACTCCCCGCTAGCGGCGCCCAGCGGGCGATCCATCCCTCTGCCTGTCGTCCAGGAACTGCTTCATTGTGTTTTTTCGTGCCGAACCACACAGATCGCGCTTCACGACAAGTGTTGAATTTCCCTTGTTCTTTGTTTATTGTGTGTCTTTTATTTCGTGTTTTTTATTTTGTGTAATTGTGTAGTTCATCATGGAATGAAGAAGGCTGATAAAAAGACTGCTAAATCTTTTGAACGACCCTGATCAAGGTAAATATTTTTTCTCAATTTATATTCACAAGCTTAAATTAGGATTATTAACAATGAATAATCGAAAACTTCGAATAGCCGCTATTTAAACAAAGGATGACCAAATTTTTATTTTCGATTATTAGCCTTGCGGTGCCACAAGGGGGCACACAAGACGTACCTAATTACCTAACTTATTTTATCGTCTTGCGGTGCCACGAGGGGGCACACGAGACGTAATCAATTCAATTAGTCTTGCGGTGCCACGAGGGGGCACACGAGGCGTAATTAACTTAATTAGTCTTTCGGTGCCACAAGAAGGCACTAATTGCGTAATCAACTTAATTAGTCTCGCGGTGCCACGAGGGGGCACACGAGACTTAATTACCTAACTTGTCTTGCGGTGCCACGAGGGGGCACACGAGACGTAATCAATTCAGTTAGTCTTGCGGTGCCACGAGGGGGCACACGAGACGTAATTAATTTAATTAGTCATTCGGTGCCACAAGGAGGTACTAATGGCGTAATCAGCTCAACTAGTCTCGCGGTGCCACGAGGGGGCACACGAGAATCGACTCAATTATTATGACATGCCGAGTTTAAAAAAAAAAAAAAAAACATGAACTCAATACTACCTGTCTACCCGAAAGGTGCATTATTCTCATTCTTTTCTTTCTCTCTAACAGAGCGTCCACAAAAGAAACGCCGAAATGTAATTTCCAGTGATTCTGAGTCAGAGGAGGAAATAGAAATTCTACCTACCACACCCAAAAGAAGGAGGATCATCATCCCAAGTGAAAGTGAAGACGAAGAGGGTGAATCATCTTCATCACAAGGCATACTCGCCCTCATCGGAGAGAAACGAGAAGAACCCCGGGCGATTGAAATAAATAGCGGTGTTGCCAGCCTTTGGAATAATATTATAAAAACAGGACTGAAACCGGAGGCAAAAGAGAACATTTTAAAGAAGATTCCAGTACTGAAGAATTGCAATTTCACTGCACCGTTGGTGAATAAAGAAATAATGGCAACACTGTCATTAAGTGCGGAAGCAAGAGACAACCGCATCAGGGAAAACAAACCCAAATAGGCCTAATAATGACGAGCCTAAACGATGTTTTAAACTCCCTCATTGCAGCTGACGACAAGGAAAATATTGAAAAAGTTGGCGACATTCTTCGACTATTGTGTGATCTGCACTTCAAAGAATCGGAGACGCGGAGAGCGGTAATTTTAGGAGGATTGGACAAGATCATGAAGGACTCATTAGAAAAAACCAGCATCGGCGAGAACCTCTTCGGGGAGAATCTAACCGAATTCATAAGGGAAACCAAGGCGATTGAACGCTCCGCTAAAGACCTCAAGAATACGAAGCAGGGACCGCGTCATACTTACAAGAACGCTTTAAACTATTGGGGCCCGTCGACGTCAAACAAGCAACAATACGTAGGCGGGCAGTCACAGTATCGGCAACAACGCCAGCCACGCAGCACAGGTCCACGATCAACACGGCAGGCGCCTCGAGTACCAGCAACAGCAATCCATCAGGATCGGAGAAAGCAGCATCCCCGTCGTCAGAACCTGATGCGCAGCAAATCACGACAACCTACTTAGCAAATACCCTGTCTAATCCCCACCATCCAAACTATAGCCTCATAAACACTGATAGATTCCGTAACCTCTGCCAAAACCTACATTTCTCAAAAATCCCACTGTATGCTAGAATCGACCAAATCTTCTCGGAATACCATCTCTCACGACCTATAGCAAATTTCTCAGAACAAAGTCTATATTACCCATGGAAAGCCTCGATACCAGATATTAACACCAAACTCAGTGCATTCCACAAAACCGATACCCACCCAAAAGTCATAGTAAACAACTTTAAACAAATAATCAATACCAGCTACCCAAACCATAAGCGGTTTTACACTGATGCATCTAAGACGACATTCGGAAACGGGGCAGCAGTAGTCACGCCAAACGAGACCTTAAGATACGGACTTCCCTCAATGTACAGCGTGTTTACTTGTGAATTATTTGCAATCCTTCAAGCCATACGGACAGCCCAAAAAGAACCTCAAACAAATTGCCTTATATGCACAGATTCATTAAGTTCCCTAGTGTCAATGACGCGGTTATACCCAAAACACCCACTAGTCAGGAAAATCCAACAACAGATGACCGAAAAACAAAACACAACAATATCTTTTATCTACGTTCCTTCACACGTGGGAATTCAGGGTAACGATGAAGCCGACACCGCCGCCAAGGAAGCATCCAATACTCAACCCATAAACATAGAAGAATCAACATATATTCCAACAGATTACAAAATAGGGCTGAAACAATCATTCAAGCAGGCATGGAATACAGAATGGCAAAGAAAAACAACACATTTAGGAACTATCATGCCATCTATCTGTTACCGCCTCCCGACACCACCGAAAAGGAACCTACAAGTCATTATAAATAGATTACGACTGGGACATACCAAACTTACCCATCAATACCTAATGAAAAAAGAAAGAGCGCCCATCTGTACAACATGCAATACACCGATAACAGTAAACCACATCATAATGGAATGGGAGAAGTACAAGGACTTGAGAGCAAAACATGACATAGCAGCGACAATCAATGAAGCCCTGGGAATGAATCCAGAGAAGGTATCCGGTACTTTAAATTTTATAAGAGAAGCAGAGCTGACACAAGAAATCTAGCATCATCATACAATAGAAACTTTCAAAGATAGTTATTCATATTATGATAATATACATAGTGTCGATAATAAATAATGTTATACAATAGTAATATACTGTAAAACTACTGAACAAGCCGCTAATGACTCTCGCAGTCGATGCGGCACTTGTATAAAAAAAAAAAAAGATCATTTTAAGATGGAGGACATCAGAACAGCTCTTAAGTTAATTACAAAAGACTCATATATAGCTAACATAGACTTGAAAGATGCGTACTTTCTCTTACCCATTCATCCCCATAGTCGAAAGTATTTAAGATTTATGTTCGACAATACTACATATGAGTTTCAAGTTTTACCCGGGCTATCATCTGCCCCATACGTATTTACTAAGCTTGTCGAACCCGTGATAACATATCTAAGGGAACGAGGTTTTTCCTCTGTTAATTATTTAGATGATTTCCTCTGTATAGGTAATTCATTTGAGGATTGTCAGAAAAACATCAACGCTACATGTGCGCTCCTGAGGTCGCTTGGTTTTGTAATAAACATTAAAAAGAGCAATTTGAAACCACAAAAAGTTTGCAAATTTTTGTTTTTTTTTATTAGATTGCAAAAAGTTTGCAATTAGTCTACCAGACGATAAACGAAGGAGCATGGATGAGAAATTAGACAAATTTTTAAAGTCAAGGCTTCATACTATCAGATCATTTGCTTCTTTGATAGGAACTTTAATTTCTGTCTGTCCCGCTATTCCATATGGGATGGTCTATACAAAACGCCTAGAGCGACATAAATTTTTAGCCCTTAGGGAAAATAATAATAACTTCGAGGCAAAAATTGAATTAAATAATGAAATTATTCAGGACCTCATGTGGTGGAAAGAGCATATTTTAAATTCAACCAATAAAATTAGACAGGGTAATTATGAAATGGAAATTTTTTCTGACGCGTCAAGGACTGGATGGGGTATCGTATGTGGTGACCAAAAACTTCATGGATTTTGGGACAGCGAAGATAAGAAATATCATATAAATTACTTGGAACTCCAAGCCGTGTTTTTCGCCCTACAATGTTTCGCTAAAGACACGAACAATTGTGAGATATTGCTGCGCTGTGATAACACCACGGCAGTTTCCTATATTAATCGTATGGGTGGTATACAGTACCCTCACCTGAATAATTTGGCTCGTAAGATATGGCAATTCTGCGAGGCTAGACATATTTTTATTTTCGCTTCCTATATATCGACAAGTGAAAATTACATAGCTGACCAAGAATCTAGAGTAGTCAACCACGAAACCGAATGGGAATTAAATTCCCATGAATATGATAGAATCATTACAAAACTTGGTAAACCGCGGGTGGACCTCTTTGCCTCTAGAATAAACGCAAAATGCAAAAAATTTGTGTCATGGCATCTGGAACCGAATTGTTGGGCTGTGGATGCTTTTACCATTTCATGGAGCGACCTTGACTTTTATGCCTTTCCACCATTTTCCCTAATTTTAAAGTGCTTGAGAAAAGTCGTGAACGATAAAGCGGAGGGAATAATAATAGTCCCTCATTGGCCATCACAACCTTGGTTCCCACTTTTCCAATCTCTCATTGCATCAGAAACTCTAATTCTACCGCCTAATATATTCCTATTATTATTATCTATTATTATCTCCTTTCAGGAATTGTCACCCACTCCATGGCAACCTTACCCTAGTAGCCGCCAAAGTATCGGGAAGGCGTACAGGAAGGAGGGTTATCCCGAAGATAGCATTTCCATCATAGTCGATTCCCTAGCTAAGAACACCCTCAGGCAGTATGATTGAAGCCTGAGGCAGTGGTGGTGTCACTGCAATAAAAACAGAATCGACCCGTATAATTTATCTGTTAGAGAAATTATTTCCTTCTTAACGGAAAGATTCAAAGATGGATGCGCATACGGAACACTAAATTCGACACGGTCGGCTTTATCTGTTCTTCTAGATCATGATTTAGGTGCACATAGGGATATCAAACGTTTTTTCCATGAAGTATATAAGCTAAGACCAAATAGACCAAAATATGATGAGACCTGGAACCCAGGTCAAGTCCTAGAGTACGTTTCAAAGTTGTATCCTAACACAAGTCTAAGCCTGGAGCGTATTTCTAAAAAATTGATTATCTTATTAACATTAGTAACTGCCCAGAGATTACAAACTATAGCCCTAATTAAGTTGGAAAACATAAGCATACTTAGTTCAGGAATAAAGATCCAGATTCCTGACTTAATCAAAATATCTAAAATAAATAGATGAATAGAATAGATTTACATTTCTTTAATAAAGAGAACGTTCGCATATGTTCAGCCACAACTTTAATTGATTACCTACACTCTACGGAAAAGTTGCGAGGGAACCATAAACATTTATTTCTTATTTGTAAAAAACCTCACACTCCGGCATCCACCCAAACGTTAGCCAGATGGATAAAAAACATTCTATCAGAGTCCGGTATAGATACCGGAGTCTTTTCTGCTCATAGCACCAGACACGCATCGACGTCTCACGCAACTAAGAGCGGCATAAGTATAAGCATTATCCGGAAAACAGCAGGATGGACCCAAGCGTCTAGTACATTTGCAAACTTCTATATAACAGGCCTATAATTGACGAAAACAATTTTGGTAATTGTATTTTAAGATCTGCTGTTGTAAATAGGGACACAACTTCTGTGTAATGTCATATATATATTTTTTCCCCACGCTGTTTGTATTTTTTAATTTTACTGTCTTTCTCAATAAATAATTAAAATAACACCTTACAACCTCGCAATCTTTTTTCGCTTTCAACATCTACATAGTAACACAGACGAGGCGTTAACGAATATAATTGATTGATCAAAGTAACTTACCTGGTAAGTGACGTTCGATCAAAATTATATGAAGGTAACGCCTCGTCTGTGTGCAACCCAACCCACAATATATAACAATTTAAATAACCCTCCCTTATAATAAAGATTGTCTTTTCAGGTATAATTTTAATTATTATTAGTTTTACTTTCAACTTACAATGAAGCAGTTCCTGGACGACAGGCAGAGGGATGGATCGCCCGCTGGGCGCCGCTAGCGGGGAGTCTTTGCATGCATTTGTCCTTTAAATTTCGTGTGAATCGGTACGTGTAGACACGACTACATAGTAACACAGACGAGGCGTTACCTTCATTAATTTTGATCGAACGTCACTTACCAGGTAAGTTACTTTGATCAATCAATTCTCCATAATAAAATTGCGAATTATATTTTTTTATATCTTTTATGGTAGTTTTTTTTATTATTGATTGCTGCCCTCAGCTCATTGGAAAAAAATGAGTGAAAAGACCCATTTCTTGTGATAAACGTTGGGACCAAACTGTTGATAGCCTCGAAAATCTTTACTTCAACAGATGACATAATCTCATTAAAAGCAACCTCTGACAAGACATTCTCAATTTCTTTAAAATTTATTCTTTTATAATCATGAATTCATTCTTCACTCACAAGAAGGCTAATTTCTAACTCAACAAATTGGAATAAACAAACAAACATCATTTTATTATGTTTTATTATCAAAGTGTAAAAATACATTACAAAGTACACAAATTAATACTGGCGGTACCCACAGATCAAATCAAACTTTGTGCAATAAAATGTGCTCTGAATTCGCTCTTTGAAACCTGACCTCAACATGGATTAAAAACGCTTTTGTGCTTGAGGCGTAACCTGATCACGAAAGACAGTGTCAATGACATAGTTGACGGTATAATTGTGTGTCCCCTCCTTCCCCCCATAGGAGTTTCAAAAATATGTTGCAGTGGTTATTTGTAAATATTTGTGGTCTTGATACACGCAGATACAATGTGGCAAAAATGAGTTTTAAAATGTCAATAAATATTTCCTAAGGCAATTTACAAGCTAAAGCAATTGCTGGTCAAAATTTTTTATGGGAATATTACTAAATAAGGAAGAGATTATCTGGTAACTCAAAATCAGTTATGAAACTATAAAATTCAAAACCGTCTTTAAAGTGATACGAATTGTCAAAATTGCAAGAATATTTGAGTTGAAAATTGAATATTTTGATATTAGAAATATCAATACAAGAAACTATGGGCCTCAAAAATAATTGAGTCTCCTGAATTTTGGGTAAGCCATAAAAAAGGACTGGATAAAAAAGTTTAAAGTGACTGTCAAATTTATATTTATAAGGAACGGGAACATTTCTCTGCATTCCATCATACTTAACCCCTTATTCAAGTCTAGTCTTCAATTGATCATGTGTCAGAAGTATCATTCTAAGAGTATGTTGAAAATTGCAGTACCCAGTGTCGTAACCGATTATCCGAATCAATTGTCAATTGAGGTTTTCTTGTTCGTCTTTTGAAAATGTCGGTAGCAGTGTGTGGGGTATATTAGTTCTTTAAATATCAGTTTCCCAATGTCCCAGTTTCTGATGTGAGACATTTCTTTAATGAAGCCATTGACTCCTTTTTTTGCCCGTCCTCGTCCTAGGTGGGATCAAACGGACCACGTCTTTTTGAACACTTCCCATAAAAATATCTGTAAAACATGTTCAGGTTAGTCACTTTTCTTCGATGTTCAAGACTATCTAGATCTTTTGCCAAATCTGGGTCCCCGATCAAGTGAATGTTTCTTTTCTGAACGGACTCAAGTAAGGCGAAGCTGTTCAGACGTATAAAATTTCTTCGTATGGAAGAGCGTTCCGTGTTTTTCAGAACTCTTCGCTAAACCCGCAACATGATCATGCCAAGACATGTTCGCTCCGATGTAATAAACCAATTGCATCATTATTATTGCCATGGTTATTATTATTGCAATGATTTCAATTGCAATTTCCACAAGGTGAAAGAATATTGTTTTGTTATATTTATTCCCTCTTTTTCTGATAATGGGGTAATCAAAGAGATGCTGATATACGCGATCGACTCCACCCATCGTAAAGTTATATTCTATTACAACACAAGGATTTTTCTTACTTCCAGTTGGTTCACCTCTCGCTGTTACCTCAACCATATGCGTGCTGTGTACTGTTGTGTGTGCTGTGTACTGTTGTGTGTGCTGTGTACTGTTGACAAGAGGCATACATCCCTTTTGTCCCTCCACTTTTGAGCCATCACTTTTCCACGTACATGGCAACCATGTACGGTCATTTTGTTTGGCAGCGAATTTGTTGGTCTCCTCAACAACAATACCCAGAAAACTTTCTTTATCCCCCGCCCGGCGGTCGTTTTAACTCCGGGAACGCCATCCATGCATTTTTTTTGTTTCTCACCCCTCGGACCTGAATCTCTGGCACAGCAAGGAAACGTCAGCTCTTTAAAGTAACTTCACGCCGCCTAAGTCAGAAAGATGGTATCACACCGGGCGAGGCTGTGTGGGTTCTTGTCTTCTCCTATCTGGTTTGATAGTTTTGGTCAGCGCCGTGTATTTAATTTCCTCGCTACCATCGATATTGGACGACATTCCCCTATCCACCACCCGGGGAGGCTCCCGATGGGGGGACTTGCAACCTCGACACGGGCCTGTGTAATGTAAGACAATGTTGCCGAGCTCGTCAATGCGACTCCTCAATGACTTATCCCAAACTCAGTAAAGTTTCTATCGTATCAATTTCCTTCAACGCCAAAGCCCGATGCAAATGAGGAAGGAGATTGCGTCTTATATTCGGAGCAATAGTATATCACTATCTTTCAACTCGGGTGAAGTTCGTTGAACCGCTTCTAATAAAGAACAAATATAAATGAAAATATTGACACCAAATTTAGAAAAAAATTACTTATGAATTACAACGTTCTTTAGCTGAAGGTTAGAAAAACTCTTCTTTATTCCTCTTGATCCACAATAATTGTACATTGAAGCTACATCATTATTTATTAGGTTTCTTAAAATATTTTTCGTTTGAGTCACAATACCCCCTCCCAATTTTGAAAAATATTGGGCTGCAAAAAATCTCTACTATAATATTAAAACAAAATTTTTTATGCCGTACCAATATTGTCTGTCTCATTGAACAGAGAGAGTAACATTGTTTTGAGTTTTTCTTCATATCATAAAAAATAATCAGATAGATATTTCCTCAGGTTTAATAAATTATGTATGAAAATATGTATGTATGAAAAAAATAACCGCATTCTGTCTTACATCGTAAATAGTAAAAAGAACAGTTCTTGCGGGTGTCATAAATAACATTTCCATTATGAGTATTTACACTACAATTATTGTATTGCAGGTTACAGGTAACAAAAGATGTAGGTACCTAAATTTTTGAAAGGACTTTTTTATATTTTTTATACAGGTGGCCAAAAAGTTGCAATTATTGGAATTTCAACTGTTTGCTCACTCATAACTGACATTACATTTGGTGAATATCAAACGAATTTTGCCGAAATTTCCCGCAAAACACGTTTAGTTTTCGAAATATGTATCATGTTTTTTATGATTTTGAAGTTTAGAAGAACATTTTGTCTTGAACTAAAATTCACACCATGGATAGGTATAATGATGTGCTGAAATTTAATCTTTTTGAAAGCACAAACTTATGACAAAAAAGTTTTCAAAAAAAAGATGAAAAACAAAAAACAAATTCCCATATGGTGCGAAATTTTTGGCGGGTACTGTATATCGTAAATTATTAGTCGATGGCGTAGTATGGTGTCGAAACTCTGATTATTACTCAAGCGATCGGGCTATTTCTGAAAGATATATACTGTAATGTTCTTATTTAATTAAAATGATTATTAATATATGTTTTATTATTTAAACTAGGTAAATTACATAAATAAAAGGTAACACTTTACGAGCATGACGTTGGGTCGGAACTGTGTTTTAGAACTGACAAAATGGCGTTATTGCCAAGGTTACCAAACCACATACGTCACACGCCCCTTTTAACAGAGTACATTATTATGGTATTGTTTACAATAATTAATGTTAATATTAAACAAAGTAAAATAAATTTTTACCAGCAAAAAGATAATTAAATGCATACTAAATTAAACATGCAGAAAAACAAATTATTATTCAAAGATCAAACTTCTTAGGAGGTTTATTCTTGTGTAAACACATTTTTCAGTTTTTTCTGTTTCTTGATCTTTTTTCACTTCTCGTTCTCTTTCAATAACTCTTCTTTCCTCTCTAATAGGAGATTCATGCTTTATCCGAGTTTTAGTTTTTTGCTCATTTTCTTGTTTCTCATTCTCATCTTCCTCAAACTCTGTTTTATACGGTCTTATATGCATTCTGTTTTGTCTATAGTTGGTGTCATTTACTTGAACAGTATAGTCTCTTGGTCTGTTTATATTTACTACATGACCAGGTTTCCAGTTTCGAACACCATCTTGAATTAACACTTTTTGACCTTTTGCAAGTTCGGGTAAAGGTTTTGTTGTTTTATTATATCGGCACTGTTGTTTACTTTGTTTTGATCTAAGTTTTTCCTTGATTCCCTTTGTTGAATATTTTGGTTTTAATATTTCTTTATTTACAGGAAGCGTAGTTCTCAGGAATCTACCCATTAGTAGAATAGAAGGAGCTGGCAGGTCTTGTTTTGGTGTTGTATTGTAGTTCAATACAGCAAGAAAGGGATCTTCTTTATCTCTATACGCCTTGACAAAAATCCTTTCACCGTCTGTATGGTCCTTTCGACCATTCCGTTGCTCTTTGGATATAGTGGACTTGATGTTGTTAAATTAATATCATATTTCCTTGAGAAATTTTGAAATTCTCGCGAGTTAAAGGGTGGACCATTATCTGAAAATATTTCCAATGGAAGGCCATATAACGTAAATACATTTTTCAAGGACGATATATTAGTCGATGCATTTTTGCTCGCCAGTTTGTTTACTATGGTAAACTTGCTAAAATAATCTACAATGACTATATAATCAGCCATTTCCACATGCATAAAATCAATTCCAATTTTCTCCCACGGTAAGTCAGGTGGTTTATGACGTTTTAATGGTTCTTTTTGATTACTTTTGGAGTACATTTGGCAAACGGAACAATTAAGTACCAATTTCTCAATATCGGAAGTAATTCCAGGATAATATACAGCCTGTTGTGCTCTCTTCTTACAGGATACTATTCCTTGGTGTGATTGATGGATAAGATTTAAAAATTCATCTTTTAAGGCCTCTGGGACTACTAATCTTTTTTGATAGAAGATGATATTCTTATGAATGAAGATTTCGTTGCGAATATGCCAATACTTCTTAACTGAAGGTGGACTGACACTGCTTTTGTGCTGTGGCCAGCCATTAAGTGTATAATACTTAACCTTCTTCAGTGTTTCATCTTCTCCGATCGCTTGTAGGAGTCTTTTCTCATTTTCAGTTGAGGTCGAGATTACTGAAAATACACGTAGATTATCATCCAAATAATTGGTATTCATTGTGTCTTTTGTAGGACTTCTGCTTAATGTATCCGGCACCTGTAAGTTTTTTCCAGGTACGTATTCAAGTTCAAATTGATATCGTAACAATTTCAAAGTTAATCTTTGTATTCTTGGTGACATATCATCAATTGGTTTCTTTAATAGACCAATCAGAGGTGTGTGGTCTGTTTCAAGTTTGAATCTTCTACCATATAGGTAATAGTGGAAACGTTCGCAGCCAAACACCAACGCCAACAATTCCTTATCAATATGGTTGTAACGCTGCTGAGTCTGTGTAAGAGAAATTGAAGCAAACTCCATTTTTTTCCGTTTATTCTCTTGAGCTATGACAGCACCAATGCCATATGGACTCGCATCAACAAACAGAGTTACTTGTTTTTCAGGATCGAAATAGGTTAACGTTACATCTGCAGCAACCAATTCTTTGATATGTTTAAAGCTATTTTCTTCAGTTTGTGTCCATATCCACTCTACCTTTTCACTAAGTAATTTTCTCAATTGACTCGTCGCTTGCGATAAGTTAGGTATAAACTTAGCTAAATATACTACCATACCTAAAAATCGTTGAAGTTCCTTTTTATCTTTTGGAGATGACATGTTTCTAATTGCTACTACTTTATTTTTATCCGGTGAAACACCATTGCCGCTAATTTCATGTCCAAGGAACTTGATTTTAGGTACACAAAATTTGGACTTTTCCAAATTTAAGGTCATGCCACTCTTTCTGATTTTCTCCAATACTAGGCTTATCCTTTGATGATGTTCTTCAATGGTGCTTCCATAAACTAAAATGTCATCGCAGTATGCTAATACCCCAGGAAGACCACTCAACATCTCATGTATAAAATGTTGAAATATTTCAGGTGCAGAAGTAAGCCCGTATGGCAATCTCAAATAGCGATACCTTCCAAAGCTTGTTGCTATCGTACATAGTAGGGAACTTTCTTTTTCCAATGGAATCTGTAGAAATGCCGAAGATGCATCTAGTAAGCTGAAAACCTTGGCTCCAGATAATTGTGAAAATAAACAATCATACGTTGGTATTTGAAAAAACTCCCTCTTCACATATTTATTAAGGTTACGAGGATCCATGCAAATTCGGATGTCACCGTTGCTTTTGGGGACCACCACTATAGGATTGACCCAGTCTGTTGGTTCAGTTACAGGCACCAAAATTTTTTGTGATACCAACTCATCAAGTTTTTTCTTGACTCTGTCCCGCAAAGCTATTGGTATTTTTCGGGCGGCACATACGCTCGGTTCAGCATTTGGTTTCAGAGTAATCTTGTACTCTTTATTCACACACCCGATTCCCGAAAACACATTTTTGTTGAAGTCTAGGATTTCATTTAACGTATTGTCTCTGTTTATTATTTCAGTCACTATTTTAGTTTTAATTATGTTGAAATATTCTGCCGCACTTAAACCTAAAATGGATTTAGGCATACTTTCGTTTAAAATATAGAATAGAAGTTTCTTCCTTTTACTGTTATATGAGCACCACAAATAAATTTGTCCAAGTATATTTATTTTATGTCCCGAGTATGAAGACAAAGACGATGCCACATTTGAAAGTTTCTCCACACTAATTTTAAGACAATCAAAATCATCACGGTTTAAAATGTTGACATCACTTCCAGTGTCTATTTTCAAGTTTATTAGACAGTCATTAATTTTGATTAGTTCAAACCACTCTATTGAGCTTACAACAGTATTGTTCACTGTCCAAACCACTTTTTGATTATTAAAATTACTATCACTGCTTTCTGTACTAGAGTCAGTATCACTGTTCAATTCATCTTGCATAATTTCATGCACATTAGATTTTTTAGGGCACATTTTCCGATAATGTCCCTGTAATTTGCAACCAGAGCAAATTCGATAGTAAGCTGGACACTTTCCTTTAACATGTTGCAAGTCACACCTTTTGCACTTGTAAGCTAGGTTACTTGATTTATTTGGGTGTCTATTGGAACGCCAATTATCGCTTGAGCGATCAACAGTTTCACTATATTTATTTGGTTTGCTAGTTGAAGCACTAACACTATTTTTAGAGAAATGTCCTCTACTTTGTTTATAATTATTATTAATTGCACTCACATTGGACTGATTAATTTCTTTTTGAGTTACTACACTACTTTCCATTGATCTAACAATATCAATTGCTTCATTCAATTTTAAATCAGAATGTTGAAGTAGTTTTTCTTGTATTCGTGTATCACGAATACCTAATACAATTCGGTCACGTATTAGCACGTCTTTTTCTTTAAATTCGCAAGTTGAGGCTAACTGCCTTAACGCTGTTATAAATTGATGTCAATAGATCAGAACGTGAAATTGAGGAATCCTATAATTATACGTTCTCGAACTATAAAGAGAGCCGAAGCAATAAGGAACTGTTATTAGATGTCCGACTTTCTATTTATTTGCAGATCGGGAGCATTCTGATTCAGGACCACTCAAGACATCTCCAAGTAAGACTGCAAGATTTATTAATTTGCATATTCGTCCGTCGAGTACCAACTTGTCTGAAGTCAAGTGCTGGTGCTGGAGAGACACTAGTTAAATTATTCATAACATTGTCACCCTGTAGTATATCTGATCTTATTATAATACAACTATCCGTTTCAATAATCATGCCCGAGTTCAAAGCAACCGATAAATGAATTAACTTGATGTTCCTCTCCTGATAGTGGTATTGAAACTAAAACTATTCTAGTCATATCTCCTTTATTACTGTTGGAAAATATGCCCAAGGAAGGTATAACTTAAATTTGTAATTTACTCTCCAACTTTATATTTAAGGGCCTGGCAACAAAAATTTTTATGACGAGTATTTCTCGTTGATATTTATAAAGGTGCGTACAGACATGCAACAGAACATCGTCACGTAACACCGCCGCGTATCATTTCTGTACGCGGCGATGTTGCGTCGTCAGCCTGGTTTTAAAAAAAATTTAGTGCAACAGAACATCGCCCCGAAACATCAACGCGAAACGTTTAGGCGTCCCAGATTTTTTAATTAGTTGCACGAGTGTATTCGAAAAAGATGCACATTGCGGCTGCAGCATATATAGTTATGCACTATTTAGTGCAGAAGAAAAAACACAGATCAAGACGCTGGTGGCAGAATCAATTATACACCAGTAGAATTGTGTACGGCGGTCGTCAGTTATTAAGAGATCTTAAACTTTCAGTTAGTGAGTGGCATATATAATAACTTCACAAGAATAACGCCAACTGATTTTGAATTTTTGATCAATTTGACCAACACAAAAATCAAAACAACGCAAGTGTTTCGCAGACACGTCCAAACCGGCAAATCTATAGTGCAACGTCGTCGCGAACATTTCTTTGATGTGACGCCGAAATACCGACAACTGATGGGACGCTGCGATGTTACTGTATTACGCTGTTATTAGGATCTCCTGGGGCAATCAAAAAAATATGGTGGTTTAATCATTATTTTACGCTTACTGAAACTCTAGAAGCATGCAAGGTCGTATCTTCTTCTTCCTAAGACAACTAATTTGTTGACAGGGGATTCTAAGTGAATTTCTCTCCGCAGGACTGGCTGACATAAAAGTAGCATAAGGGTGTGGAGGTGAGACGTTTAACTCCTGACACGGCTATTGCATTATTTTTATTCGGCCCGGCTAAGCTCCTTCCAGCTATAAAACGACATGAGTTATTTATTACCAAACACACGTGACATAATGTACAGCCCTAGGACTTCGAGGCTTCGTCGGACTTAACAGACGAGAAAACTTATTTACAGTCAATAAAAATATATATTACCGCAGGGGAAGGTGATGGTAAAATTATTTCACACTTCCTGAGCTTATGCTCGATGTAGTTCAATATTTTGAGGTTTACTGTGATATAAAACTACAAATTATGTTTTTTATTTCTTTGTGATAACACCCGCGACATTTTTATTGCAAATTATAGTTACACAGGGCCATTTAGTTTTAATCGAGATTACTTCAGTGAGTATTCTCTTTCCAAATTCGTTATTTCAATTAAGGAAAGGAATAGACTGGTTGAATTTATAAAATCAGGACCATACTTTTGGATAGTTCATCGGAAGGGCAATTTATGATCGAATTCCGCTTCATAATACTTAGATTTAAAGATCAATGCTAGAGAAAGGTACTTAGCTTTCTTAAATTTGGCTAATACATTTTTATTTATCGCCGATGCATGACGAATAATTTTAGGTATGTATATCAAGAATACAACAGCAAGAGTGCATTGTATACAAAGAATATTTCCTTCATAAAAAAGTAAGCAAAAATTTTTGAATAGATAGATTTTTTAAATATGAAGCGAGCGAAAGTCAGTTTATATATTTTTGAAAAATTGGAGAATAATTCTTTTTACAATCTTACATAAATTCTCCAAAATATCTTCCATGAAAAACGAGTTTTACTTTTGTTACGATTATTAAAGAATAATATACAGGTGAGTCATTAACGGCGAATTACCTCTTGATACATTATGCGAAGGGCAATTCGTGCATCACAGAAAAAAATAGTAATTTTTTTTTTCTTGTATACAGGGTGTCCCAGCTTATTCGAAGCGGTCTCTGTAGGCCAAACGATGGACTTTTTCGAAAAACTTTTCGAAAATTCAAGTACAGAATCACAATGGCCATAATTTAAAATTATTTTGGAGTATACAGAGTGTCCCATATGACAGTGGCATATCAAAGTTATGTTTTTTTTAAATCGAATGCTCCTAAGTTATTGCATTTTTAGATTGTCTGAGAAGAGAAAATAAGATTGGCTTTTACAGTTGATGTTTAAATTCAGAAGTTTTTGAGTTATAAACAAGTGAAAATCGTAATTTTTGAAGTTCAAGGTCCTGTACAACGAAAACGGTTCAAGATAGAGAAAAACGGCTTACATGTCCCTATTTTAACTTTTCATGTACTATCCTATGGTATAGAAACATTGTTACTTTCTTTGATTTTTTTATTTGGCGACACGTGGAGAAATCTCAGAATTTTTCAAATTTTTTATCACCCTGTATAAACATTTCATCTACATCATAGGATAGTACATGAAAAGTTATAATAGGGACATGTAAGCCGTTTTTCTCTATCTGAAGCCGTTTTCCTTGTACAGGGCCTTGAACTTGAAAAATGACGATTTTCACTTGTTTATAACTCAAAAACTTCTGAATTTAAACAACAACTGTAAAAGCCAATCTTATTTTCTCTTCTCAGATAATCTAAAAATGCAATAACATAGGAGCTTTCCATTTAAAAAAAACATAACTTTGATATGACACTGTCATATGGGACACTCTTTATACTCCAAAATAATTTTAAATTATGGCCATTGTGATTCTGTACTTGAATTTTCAAAAAGTTTTTCGAAAAAGTCCATCGTTTGGCCTACAGAGACCGCTTCGTATAAGCTGGGACACCCTGTATACCTAAACCGAAATATGAAGAGGTAAAGTTGAGGACTCAACTTCAATAATATTGACAGTTTGTTTAATTATTAAAATAGAGACAACGGCCTCTTCTTTCAAATATTTTATGTTTTCAAAAGCACCAAATGAATTTATAGGAATGAAATTAACTTCAATTTTTTTTTCAGTGGTGGAATATCATAAAACTGATGTTAATTTGGGGTTAAAAAGTCCATGATATTTGAAAGAAGGCTTTAAGTACAATTTTTTTTTTAACTAATTTCCTGTGTTGCACGAATTGACCACTATAAAGTCTCAAAAGAAAATTCGCCATTAATGACTCACCCTGTATAATGTAGGTATTCCGTATAAAAATAAATTAAATTAATTTTAAATAAAGTATAGAACATTTAAACAAAACCAATTGTTGTGTATTAATTTATTTGTTGTAACGAGTCGTCAATCTAATGGAAGATAGCTATGATGTTAGTTCCAATGTCAAAAAATTTTGAGAAGTCAAACATTTATTTTGTGTTGCTTCGTTAATTAAAATCATTTATTCATGCTGCTGTTTGTTAAGTGAGTTTAAAAGTGTGTGATCTTTTGCAAAATTTAGTAATAATGTCGGATACTACAAAATCGAAGGTCATAAGTCAAGCGAAACCTGTCAACTTCTTCTACGTGTGGTACTCTGAGCTTTGTAGAAGATTGAACAGTTCACCACTGGCGGTCGTGAAACCGGCGCGGACAAAAAGCGAGACCGTCCTGGAGTTCGTTGGAGACCGCTTGAAAGTTGAAGATTGGAATCCGGTTATCAAAGCGTTGCGTCTGGATACAAGCTTGCATGTGATTAATATTAGAAGTAAGTTGGGTATTTTGTCAATTCTTGCATGACATCGATACAGAAGAGAAGGCTCGCAGAATGAAAAGACGATACGGCACACTCTGGACCGCGTATGTCTTAAAGTCCCTCTTGAAGTCGTTGTCTTTCTCTATTAGAAACAATCAAGTGCTTACCTGCTTAGAATTAGATGGTTTGCCTATGTTTACTCAGTACTTGGAACCGCTTCTTCAAGCCTTGAAAAGTAACAGGACCATCAAATACCTGTCATTGACACATTGTTCGATAACAGATATTGGATGTCAGATGATTTGTAGCTATTTGCGGTTCACTCCAAATGTAGAAGTGGTCAACTTAACTTGTTGTTATCTGACTGCGGCAAGCGGCGATCATCTTGCTAGATTAATTAAGTACCAACAAATTAATAGATACTGCGAGAGTTGGCATCATTCCTTAAGATATGAAGATCCAAATGTAGAACTGATGCGGGGCTTGAAGAGGATTACTTTAAACGGAAACCCTGACTTCGGCGATCAAGGTTTACTTTACATCTTAGACGAACTGGACGACGACTTATGGCTGAAAGCTCTCGATTTCCAAAAATGTGGAATTACGGGGGGTGTATCAGAACGAGTATTTGATGTTATTGAATACAATCGCTCATTAGAAATATAAGACCTTAGACTTAATACTCAACTGTGTACAACGACAGTCGAAAAAGTTTTTAACCTTCTCAAACAAAAGCAGCATTTTGGATATGCACCTGAATTCAGTTGGTGCAGTACTCTTCTAACGTTACCATGTAATAACTATAACTCTGTACCAGTAAGTACCTATTCTGTATACTCAGTGATCGCCAATGGTCTTCAGAAAACAAAATCATGCCCAATGAAAACCAAGGATTCTCCAAATACAGAGATTAACAGACCAGTAAGAAGGACTAAAACAGAAATAGTAAAGATTACGAAAACCAGCAACAAACAAAGCAACACAAATAAATCAAACAAAGATAAAAATCAAGTCATTGAACTAAGTTCTCGATTAAATGAAGAAATATCGAGAAGGAAAGAAATTGAAAAGGTAAATGAAGACTTGCAAAAGAAGTTAGATGAAATTACGAGTGTAACGATGTTAGTTAAAAAAAGAAACAGAAACAAAATTATCAATTGTAATATCACACCGAATATAAAGGACATAGTACTTCCTCGAGTGATTGAGTGTTCCGATACGACTACCTCCACTTCCCAATCAGAGATCTCTTACAGAGAACCGATTAATGGATTCCATAAAAATAGAACTGAAAAACCCAACGGTGTCAAAAATGGTTTCAAAGATGGAACTTAAAAACGGTTTTCACGCTAACCTAACTTCTGAGAAGCAAAATGGTGCTTTTGGTATACAAAACAGGGCTTCTCAAATATTTAATAATATTCTTCAAATTAATAAATCAGTGGAGCGTGTTCCTGCTAAGGAAGATGAAGATGACTTATTGCAATTTTACTTGAACAGGGAGAAAAATAAGAAACGCGTCCATAAAACATCAGACAGTTACCATAAAGTCGAAGCAACAGATAGTCAAGTGTCTCTTTATAATTTTCTTGGTACTTTACGAAGCAACACTGCAACTGCAAATTTACTACGAAAGTTTAAGACTCGAAAAACATCCTGCGTTGTGATTACAGAAAAAGACGGAGGTACATAGATAGATAGTACGGCGCTTAATCTAATAATTTTATCGTATATATACATTATGAGTAGCAAAAATATTATTATTCCTTTATTGCTTGGTGTTTTTGTGTACATGAAATCATATTAGATTTGTTTTTGTATATCATATCCATTATAAAACTACCTTTTGTTATGTCATTTATAAGTTTGTGGATTTACTCTAAAATTTTTTGATTTTTACAAAAATAATTTATTTATGTTTTACCGATTCTTCTGGAAATAAATTACCAAAATGTTTTAGTCAGGAATTATTTGTTGTCATATTATGTGTATAATACAGAACTAACCACACTCGCTGCAAACAATAATATCATAATATTTACTAAACAATCATTGCATTTATTTACAAATTTAACACCACCCATAAACAAATTAAAATATGAATGAGTTTCGAAACAAGTTAAAAGAGTTAAAAACAATTATTAGATATACAGTTTAACTGTTTTTTTTATCCTGCGAATTTGAATTTAACATTCACTGGTATAAAACTTTGCAGATTCCTTTCTAACAAGCATCTCTGTAAAATTAAATTATTTTAGGTTCTTCTAAAAATTAATTTTGATTTTTAAAAATATACTAGTCTTTTTTTCTTTCGTTGGTTTGCTTCCCTCTGAAGAAACAGAAATGCCATCTAAAATAATAATTAATAAATTAGCATTACACGAATACCTACTATAATAATAATTATTATTATTGTGCCCAAGATAAGATTTCATTAAGGGATCTCTATAAGGTTCAGAAGTATTACCATTGAAGATAACAAAACTGAACTGGAGCAACATGAGCATTGAGCAGTACCTTTCGAATGAAAATAAAATATGAGAAACATCCATAACCTTTAAAAAACCTTCTTGCGCATCAATCGCATAAATAGTGTATTTTTATGCAATTCAATTATGAAAATTTTCGCCGCCTTTTAAATTTGCTTTCTGAAATTTTCCATAGTCAGGTCCAATTAGCGTAGTCGTTTAACGTGATAATTTCATTTAATTTCGTTTGAAAACGTGCCATAAAATAGATTTTTACATTTAAAGATACAGAGAAAATTGGCATAATATATGAATGTTATCCATTTTCATATACCCGCCACTGGCTTACTTTAAAAAGTCACAGGCGAGTTCTGAAAATCGAACACTTAAAATTTTAGAGAAATAAACATCATGTAAAAAAATTCCAATCTCTCCGCCATTTTTCATATTTGCTTCTTGAAATTTTTTAGAGTTAAAGGTTATTATTGTAGTTCTCTACTCTGAAAATTTCAGGTCAATATCTTCAAAAATGTGCTGATAATCGGTTATAGAAATTTACCCATTTTTACCCTTTTCTTACCCACGCCACTGGCCTATTAATAGAAATAATTCAAATTTTATTACATTAATTCAGATTCCAAATAATTTGAATCCCATCTTGTTAATATAGGTGAAAAGTTTCCTTTCTACCTTGCTTATATACAGGAGTTAAAAAATAGCCCTTTTCCCTAAAAGTCAAAAAGCCGCCATTTTGGAAACGCTGGATCAATTTTGCTCAAATGTAATACCAGACCACTACCTGTGGATATCTTACTCTCACAAAAATTTCAGCCTCCTAGATTGAAAACTGCGACCAGAAACCGTGCCCCATGGTCAGGATATTAGGAATTTTTAATGGAGACCCTGTAGAAGTAACGCGACTTTTGGAAATTTTTTCAATGAAAATCTAACGTCATTCTAAAGTTAAAGTTTTAAAATCAAAGCCTTGATGTTCAATAGTTTGCTTATGTGTTAGGAAATCCTTGGTATAGTTACTGTCGCTTGAGTTTTTTTCAAATTGGTCGGCTAGTAATTCACATATTTCTTTATTATCGGATATTTTGTGGTTACATGTTTCTAAGTACCCAATTTTATGATTTTGGTAGATGCCTTTTATTTTCTTAACTTTGTTCCACATTTCGCTCAAAGTTGTTGAGGAGTTTATATCAGAGACAAATTTTGACCACGATGCTTTTCTGGTTTGTTTCATTGTGTAACGTGCTAGAGCTCGAAGCCTTTTGAATTCTAGTATATTTTCTGGTATTGGGTGTTTTTTGACTCTATTGTAGGCATGTTTACTTTCCTTGAGGGCTCTTTCGCAGTCAGTGTTCCACCAAGGGACTGTGTGCTTTCCTTTACGAAGCTTAGTTTTACCCGATTGTTTTGTTTGCTGCTTCATTAATTGACTTCTCTAAGTGATCCACCCTATTAGTCGCATCCTCAAGGAAGTTATCGTCAAATTTTTCGTTCAAGTACGAGGTGAAGTCGTGCCAATTCGCATTTTTTAGGTTCAATTTTTGATTGTACACATTTCTTTCCAATAGCTTGAATTGGTAGTCTATTTTAATTGGGGCATGGTCGCTGCCGTATAGATAGTCGCAGGTATCCCAATTTATAAAGGGCGCTGTTGAAAGATCGCAGATTGACAAATCGATAGCTGACCACTTTCCATTATATGTATTGAGTCTAGTTTTATAAGGAACAAATTGTCTGTATTTATAAGCTGCTCAATTATTTGTCCTCTTGTGTCCGTGGTTTCCTCTCCCCAGATAATGTTGTGGGCGTTCATATCTCCGACTATTATGAATGGGGGTGTTATCTGTGCTATCAGGTATTGTAGATCTCCGAGGGTTAGTTTGACACTATTTGGTAAATACACATTTAGAATGGTTAAATTTCGTTCATTGTGTATTCTAACAGCAATGGCTTCAAGATTAGTTTGTAGTGGGATTTCTTCAGAGTCATATGCGTTATTGACATATATGGCAACACCACCACTCGCTTTCATTGGATTGTTTCTGTTTTTGCTATATGGGGTGAAGCGGTTGATTGTGGCCGGTTGATTTGTAAAGTTTGTTTCCTGCAGACATATTACAGATGGATTTTCTTCAGAAATTAGTAGGCGTAGCTTCTCTAGATGGATAAAGAATCCATTTAAGTTCCATTGTAATAAGAAAGGGGGTTTTGTTGTTTGAAGTTTTTTCTCTCTTTTTTCAGTAGGAACTTTGAGATGCATCTGTTTCGGTGCCGCTTTCAGTTGCATTGGATAATTGTTTCATTATGTTCTTCCTAATTCTTGTGCATCTGCTTTTTATGCTTCTATGTATGAAAAATGGATATATGGATTCCAGAATGGTTAGCAGTTGAGGGATATTTTCAGTGTAGGTTTTTGCGACACTTAGCGGGTCGGAGCTGTTCATTACATTTGCGAAGAAATCAGTGATTTGTTCGAAGGAGATCGAAAAAGGGGGGGTTGACATTTTTGTAGTAAGCACGGACGGGTTCCATTTCCTCTTCTATGGATGGTGCAGGTTCTGTAGATTCACTTCTTTTGAATCTTTTATTTCTTTGCTTGGTCGTTTCGGCGAGGGGAGTTTTGAAAACGTGTTCGCTTGTTCCTGGTTCAGGGTCAATGTCAGTATCGTGTATGGTGTCAGTATTTTCTTCAGTACTTCTTGTTGATTGGGTATCTATCGTAGTAGCTGTTCGTTTTTTTGGTGCGTTGTGTTCATCTTCTGATGTGTTCTCTGCGTCTACTGGGAGTGTTTGGGCAGATAACAATGGATATGTTTCGTGGGTTTGTTCTGTCATATCCGTGATTTCGGGCTGCAGACTTGGAAAATACTTCGCAACGTAAATTCGGTAATTAACGTCCTCAAATTTCATCAAAATTGAGGACGGCAAGTGTATGGGTTCTTCATTCTGTATGTACACCTGACGTCGAAAACTTAGTATGTGATTATACTCTTCTCCTGAGATGCCAGCCCTTAAGAACGATATAGGTGAAACAAGTTTTAGATTTTGGCTTGTTAATATCTGCTCTAAATATGAGTGAGGGATAGAGGGGCATACATTAGACAATATAATTCGACGCGCTAGAATCTCGTTGTCTTGTATTTTTAGGCATTTATTATCTTTCACAAATTTATCTACCAAGTCAACACTGGTTAGATGTATGCAAATTCTCTTATTTGACATTCTTGATGCGAATAGTATATTCTTTGCCTGTACAATTTGTCCTACTGCTATTACATAGTCGGCTAGTTTGAGGCTATCCACGGCGTTCATAACAATAGCTTGTTCTTTTTTGGGGAAGATTGGGGCCGAAACTGTTTGATTCTTGTTGCTTAGATTAGGTTGATTGTCCATTTTTTGTTGACTTTCAGTAGGTACAGTATTTATGGAGCCCCTGTAGTCAGGAGCATCCATGGTTATGTATTATTGTTGAAATCAAACCACTAAACTTGTGTGCGGTAGCGGTGTCTTTTCATGGTTTTTATCTGATACTTTTTGTACCAGGCCTGAGGTAGATAACGGCTATTAGATAGTTAATATCTGGTGGAATTAAGCATTATTGTTGTAAATAGTTGATGTTTCCTCTCTATTTACTTGTAACAGTAGACAATATATTTGAAACTATTGTAGTATCCACATCCTTCAGGCAACTATTTATGTATGTAGAAATAAATAATTAAAAACTCACTCATGGTTGCCTTGTTATTGACAATATTTCGCACAGTGAAACGGTACACGTATTGTCACTTCGACTGTCGCCACTCGAATCCTATGAGTATTTTATATGAAAATTACCTCAATTTAATTAAATCGAAATGTGGTAGATCGATCGACATATAATAGACATATCTTAGATGTCCACATTATTACGTCTACGAGTATACATTTTCTAGATGTATGTATTTTGCCACACGGAACCGTGAGCCTGAGCGTGGATTAGGCGAAAACGGCTAGCTCAGGGGGCGAGTTGTCACCTAGCTGTCAACGCCACCTGTCGAGTCCGATTAATTATAATAAAAGAATACCGCTGGTTCTGGTGGCGTTACTTATAATTTTTACTATTATTTATTATTGTGTTATTGTATTATGATGATGAAAAATCAAGTAAATAGCTACCACCACGGTTGCCAGCGAACAATAGTTCAAATAGATGGTTATTTTCGAATTCAAACACGGCCGCAGGGTTTTCTGCCTAGCAGGGGTTGTTTAAGGTTGGCTAGAATGGATAGTAGTAAAACAATCAGCTCCACGGGAGTGCCTAGTTTATATTACAACTTGTAACAAGCTACATCGACCCATCCAGGTACGTATCGGCATATATCACGAAGGTAATAATAATAATAATAATAATAATAATAATCTTTATTGAGCCAAGAAAACTGTTATGACAGATATAGGCTAGGTCAGGTACATAGTCAACAATTTACAACATAGTTAGTAAATAAAAAGACATCAAATAGAAATTAAAAAAATAAAACACATCAAAAACATGTCAAACATAGCCCACAAAGCTTAACAATTTAAAACAGCTTTAACATTATCAGAGCATTGGATCAGAAAAACTGTACAGAAAAAACTAACAGAACTAACTAACAGAAAAAAATGTCTCCAAAAGTCACAAAAATGTGTCGTTAATATACTCATCGATGGAGTAGTATGCTCTCTCCACAATAAAATCCCTTATTCGCTTTTTAAAAACAGCTTCTTGAAGCTCCTTGAAACCATTTGGTAGTCTGTTATATGCTTTAATTGCCATATAAGTTGGACTTTGTTCGTAAGCAGCAGTTCTATGCCTTGGGTAACGTAAAACTAGATCGTGTCTAGTATAATAATCATGACCACCACCTAGATGATCTAAGGTGAAACGGTACACGTATTGTCACTTCGACTGTCGCCACTCGAATCCTATGAGTATTTTATATGAAAATTACCTCAATTTAATTAAATCGAAATGTGGTAGATCGATCGACATATAATAGACATATCTTAGACATGTCCACATTATTACGTCTACGAGTATACATTTTCTAGATGTATTTAGTATGTATTTACTTTTTTTTTAAGGCGATGAGTTAATTCGATCTTATATATTCATTCCTTTGATTCAGTCGAAGTCAAGACCACAACGGAAAAAACGGCAAAAAACTTTAATCAAAAATTTATGACAACAAAAGCTTATTAGAGGAATTATTCAAAACTATAACTTTATTCGCGAGTACAATAAATTGAAAAATTAGATACCTACATCCGAAACCAAAACAATACATGCGGTCATCAGATGGTCAACAAATTACGCTCACAGAACACGCATATACAGTGTGTCCAGTGTAAGTGGCATTACATGGGGATCTTGGAAACGGCAAGAGATACAGGGTCGGTTAAATTAGAGAAAAGTTGCACAATTTAATGCTTAATGAGAATCTGAATTTTTTCTTTGAATATTTCCAGTCGTTGCTGAAATATCCTGAAAGAACTGAAAAATCAAAATTTCTTATTTTCATCATATCTTTTTTGTTATTGGAAATTAATAAATAATTTTTTGTAGGCTTACATATGTCGGCAAGAGCTACCCATCTGACATTTTAAAAATTTTAAAAGCCAACTAGATCTCAGAGTTTTCATAGCTAACTTTTGTTTTTCTTATGGCCGCCATAATGGTTTTTTATGTCGAGGGTAAAAAACATTTTTATCCGGTTAGGGGTGCATTGGTCAGACAGAGGAAGGACAGCGATTTTGATCCACGGTCTCTTAATAATAACGACCATATAAAAGATAAATCCCCATTAATAGAATTAAACATTGGATTAGTTACTCAATTTGTATTAGATCCGATGCACCTAATATACTTAGGAGTTACCAAGCGAATTTTGTTCAAGTACTTAATCGAAGGAAAGCGAAAATTTAAAATCTCTGAAGGAAACCAAATGTTTATCGATCAAAAAATTAAAATGCTGAAATTTCCAGATGATTTAGGTCGCAAATTAACTGCTTTAAAAAATGTACATAGATGGAAAGCAATTTGGCGCCCAACGTAAATATTACCCGTTTTGTTTGTTTTACGTGTTAGGTGTTTTTCTCTTTCGGGTTTCTTCTTCCTTGTTGTTTCAGTTTTATATTTTTTTTTGTTCTTTTCAGGAAGACAGGGAGGGGAATAAATGTATAATTGCTTAAATATATGCTTGTGAATATAATATAATTTTATTTTATTATTATTTCAACACATTTATTATTATTGATAATTTAGATCACTGCATGCCCTAAACCTATTTTATTTACATTTTATTTACATATAGGTATTTTTTTCTCGTATTTTCTGGTATTTTTTTATATAGGTATTTACATTGATTTATTTGCGGGATAATTTAAAATTGTACATATTTTATTTGGGGATAAGGTATATTACATAACTATTATCGTCGACCATGGAGATAAATCGTTTGTTAGATGACGAGTTGCTTGTGAGAGGTTGCGAACTGGGTACGACGGTGGCAGAAAAAAGGAATTTACTTCGACAGGCAAAACAGTCGGAAAAGCAGGGCTTACCACCTGTCACATCGCATAAATTTGATCCAGAAAAGGAGTTGGAGTTGTGTTCGGCAAAGTTGGAGGAACTCACAGGTTGTGTTCAGGAGTTTGTTCCAGCGAATAGGGACAACGAGTATCGCAGGATCAAGTCTAGGCTTCTTCATGTGCAGGGTAGGTTGGATAGAATAGAGCCCCCGACAAATGCGCTACAGATGAAAAAGAATAATCTTTTAACGTTCTGCGCAGGAGTGTCTGAAGCACTCGAGGACGCTTTGAAGATTGCTAACCTTATGTCCAGGAGTAGGTCCGAGGCTTCCATTTTGGACGAGCCAAATTTGCTGTTGCCAGAGGTAACTGGGCCGGCGATCGGTCCTGTTCAGATGGCGGCTAGTTCAGATCAGACATCGGGAACTACCTCTAGTGTCCCTACTGCTGATCTGATTGATTTTGGGATACCACCAGACAATGTGGTGGATCTGAGGCAGGATCTAGCGGGCGCTTCCATGCAAGGCCTGCGAGCCGATTCAATTTCCCAGCAACTGAATCTGCTGCATTTCGCCCCGAGCGCAGGTTACGCTCCCCCACCAACTCAGTCACGACGAGTCTCATTTTCAACATCGTCGAACGATAGGCATGCCCCCCTTATAGAAAGCGTCCCTGACGACGTGCCTTTTTTTCCGTATCGGGGATCCTCCACTTTCGTTGAACCCCCGTCACAGCGATCGGAATTTGCACCTGTAGGTAGGTCTCACAGTTTCCATCACAACTTCTGGAAATGGGGACTAACCTTTAGTGGAAAAGGTAGTGTGACGTCATTCTTGGAAGACATCGAAGAGATGGCGGAAGCTAGGCGAGTCACGACGGGTGAACTGTTCCAGTCTATATCAGAATTTCTGAAGGGCGATGCCTTACTCTGGTATAGACCCCGAAAACACACATTGGTGGATTGGATGGACTTCAAGAGGAGGTTAAGGGATACGTTTCTACCTCCTGATTATGAGATCAATCTCATGGACGATATTCGGCGACGGACACAGGGTCAGGATGAAAAGCTGATCCTCTATGTGGCAAGAATGCAGGGAATGTTCGCGAAGCTCACAGCTCCACCACCTGAATGCGAACAAGTCCAGCTTATGCGGAGAAACCTTTTGCCCCACCTCCAGACTGCGTTGGCCTTGCAGGACATACGCACGATGGACGATTTAATTTCCGTTGGTCGGATCGTCGAGGAGTCGCAATGGAGAGCAAAGCAGTATTGCCCTCCAAAAACCGACGCGAACCTCCTACAAGAACCCAGCATGGCATATCAGCCGTCTAGTAAATCACCCAAGAGGCTCGCCGCTGTCCAGAGTAGTCCCACTGTTGCAGAGATTCAAACTCAGAACAAGGCCGTCATCTGTTGGGCATGTAAACAGCCTGGCCATGTTAGAAAGTCCTGCCCGCAAGCGACCACGTTAGCATGCTATAAGTGTGGTACCAAGGGGTATACCACACGTACTTGTCCATCTTGTTCGGGAAACGGCAAACCGAGTCAACAGTAAGCCGGCTGTGTGACTCTGGTTCGGCTAAACCGGCTAGTTCCAAAATAAATCATCTGCTGGATTATATTCTGTCCCATTCTAAGGAAGATTGTCGCCCCTATCTAGAGGTATCGATCTTCGGTTGTAAGATGCTTGGTCTTTTGGATTCTGGTGCAACCGCAACATTTGTCGGTCAGAAGGGGTACACTGTGCTCAAAGAGCTAGGGCTGAAGTTGCAGCCGAACTCTACAATGGTTACCGTAGCGAACGGCAGCTCGTGTGTTTGTTTAGGAGTGGTTAGAGCTCCTGTTCGTTTGCTGGACCGTATTCACCTGATCGACATATTGGTCATACCGGAGTTGCTGCACACCATGATCCTGGGTATTGATTTTTGGATCGCAATGGATGTGGTGCCGGATCTCCGTAGTGATGTTTGGCAGTTTGGGAGCGGGGAATCGGAAGACCGGCCATTTGTGGAATCCAGGCGCATGCTAATCTTAGTCCCGAACAGGAGGAACAACTAACTCAACTCGTGGACGAAAAATTCTCAAAAATGGGCACTGGACTGGGATACACCAATTTAGTGGAGCATGAAATTGTAACAGATGCTAAACCTATTAAGCAACGGTACTACCCAATGTCACCCATCAAACAGGCCATTGTAGATTCGTAGCAGATTTCTCTTCGCTTGTGGCACCTCTAACGAGATTGACAAAGAAAAATGTTGGTTTTGCCTGGACAGATGAGTGCGAAGCGGCGTTTAGGGCGCTGAAGGACCGGCTGGTCTCGGCCCCGATATTGACCTGTCCGGACTTTGAGCAACCGTTTATTTTGCAAACGGATGCGTCGGCTTACGGGATAGGTGCCGTTTTGACTCAGTTGTTCGAGGGTGAGGAAAAGGTAATTTGTTATCTCTCGAGGTCCTTGACGAGGCAGGAGCAACGTTACACCACCACAGAGCGAGAGTGTCTTGCGATCATCTGGGCCGTGGAAAAACTGCGACATTATTTGGAAGGGGTGCACTTCACGATCATCACAGATCATTACTCGCTGGTTTGGCTAAATCGCCAAAAGGATCCCACGGGACGGATAGCACGCTGGGCTATTCGACTGCAACCCTACGATTATACAATCGTTCATCGGAAAGGGAAAGATCATATAGTACCGGATTACCTGTCCAGAAGTGTCCCTCAGATCGACCTCATCGACACAGCTGTTGAGACTTTTTCCAACGCCGATGATCAGTGGTATCAGAAACTGAAGGAAAAGGTAGAGACCAACCCTCGCAAGTATCCTCAGTTTCGTATCCAGCAGGGTGTACTTTATAAGTACGTGAAACTTCGGCAACCTGATTTCATGGGTACATCCGAGCATTGGAAAGTGGTGGTACCGAAACCGCATAGACGACAGCTCATCGCTCGACACCACGATGACGTCACCGCGGGACATCTAGGAATATACAAAGTTTATTGGAGGCTCCATGAAAAGTATATGTGGCCCAAAATGCAGGCAGATGTGGCGAAGTATGTTCGTTCCTGTCGGACTTGCGCAGCACATAAGCCTGAACAGAAGGCTCCGGTTGGTCTGATGGGAGGCGGGCATGATGTCAGTAGGCCCTGGCAGACGATAAGCCTAATTTTGTCGGCCCGTTGCCGCGTTCTTCTAAGATGAACACGCATCTCCTGGTAGTGAGCGACTATATCTCTAAATATGTTGTCTGGTTCCCTGTGAGAGCAGCGACCGCTGAGGTGCTATGCCGACATGTGGAAGCTGGAGTTTTTCTCGTTTATGGAGTGCCTCGTAACATTATCTGCGACAATTGTGTGCAGATGAGGAGCAGGGTTTTTAAGTCGTTGTGCGACAGGTATCATGTAGAGATTTCATACACCCCACTCTACTATCCTCGGGCTAACCCCTGCGAACGAGTCAACAAAACTGTCAAGACCATGATCTCGTGTTATGTCAAGGACAACCAGAGAAAATGGGATGACCAGTTACCGGCCATCAGCTGTGCCATTCGAACGGCACGAAGTGAAGTGTCCGGCTATTCCCCATTCTTCATCAATTTTGGTAGGCCTTATATTGGCGACGGACGGGAGCACCAGGACCCCGGAGGAAACTTGAATGACCCGCCTACTCTAGAATCCTTAATGGAAAAGCGTCGATTGGGCTATCAGAGGATGTTCAACGAGGTGAAACAGCGTCTTATCGTAGCTCATGAGCGTTATAGGAAAGTTTATAACTTGCGACGACGGCCAGTTCATTTCCAAGAGGGCGACAGAGTGTGGAAGAGAAGCAAGATCCTTTCTGATGCCTCCCAGGCTATTAATGCCAAACTTGCGCCAAAGTACCAAGGGCCCTACAACATAAAAACAAAAATAGGGAGATGGACATATGAACTGACAGACGATACAGGGCAGAGCAAAGGGGTTTGGAATGTCCAAGACCTTAAGCCGTACTGTGACGGAGAGACGATTGACCCAGGGTAGTCTGTCATCATGACAGGTCTCCGAGGTCACAACCTTTTGTTGCCTCGAAGGAAGGGAAGGGTGTGACGGTTTTATTTTGTCACCTCATAATAATGGTTGCGGTGGTTATGATTTATTTTATTTATTGTAAATAAAAACAATGGGGTTTATGTTATTTGTTTATATTTTGTTTATTATTTCTGATTTATTTATTTTAGTGGCTGTTATTCTGTGGTCTTGTCTTGTCAGTGTTGTTTGTCATTGTCATTATGGTGGGAACTGAATGTTCTTTTTATTTTTGCAAGAGGAATCTTGATCCTGCTGACCGGAGACTATCAGTTTTTTTTTTCTCAAAAAGTTCGATCTATCTAATCACCCTGATGAAAAGTAGACAAAAAAAAAAGGAAACTAAGAGGAAAAATTCAACAAAATTAAAATTTAATTATTAAAATAAAAATCCACTCAGAGGAGAACTTTAAAACCTTTTCTGGTCGTTAATAATTATTGAAACCCAGCTTCACATTAAACTCGTAGGGAGTTTCAACGTGTGTTGGAGTAGGAGAAGCTGGATTTCGCTAGGCCGACCGTGCAGGGTACTGGTGGTACGGTCAATCTTCTTAGAAGGATAAAAATTTATTACGGCAAGAAAACTCTCCAAGGATTGTTCCTTAAACGCCCTCCTTCTACATCGGAGGGTTGTTCGTCCAGGGTATTTTGTTCATCCACGGTAACTTTTCGGACGTGGTAACTGTTGATTTACTGATGTTGAAAACTGATGATTTACTTTTGCGGCACGGAGTCACCAGAGTAGAGTCTCCATCTTGTCTTTGACACCGGCTGTCCCTGCCTGACCGAGCCCGACGCACAGTCGTTGGTGAGAGCAACCCAGCCTGTACAGGTATTTACTAATTGTCAATTACCTCCACTGCCACAGGAGCCCCATTGGCACCGAGTCCAGGACTTCACCAGTGTTTTAATTCATATTTTAGTTACTAATAGTGTGAACCAACAGCAGCTGCTCGCGGGGTAGATTATTAGGGACTTAGCGTGGACTAGAAATTAGTCTTTGTAATATTACCTTCTACATACTTGACATACTACATACTTGACAAAGATGGCCGCACCTCAAGATAAACGTTTAAGAGAGCTCCTACAAAATGAGTTAAATAAGTGTTTAAAATCTGATTTAATTGAAATTTTAGTTGACGGCATCATTCCTGATAAACTAGTGAATGATGAAACAAGAAAGTTTTTGCTCAATTTATTAAAGAAGGGTAAAAAACACGAATGTACGACCAGTGCTGGTGTTGGTGATAATCTAAGTGTTGACGCAGCCTCTGATGGTGATGACGTGATATCAAAGTCCGAAACTGATCTAATTAGAGAAGTAAACACCCAAATGAGTAAGAGATTGTCAGAACAAGAGCTCCTGATACAGCTATTACGTGAGAAAACGGCAACAAGAGACAGTCCTGTAGAGAAATTATCGAATTTTACCTCGAATACAAGGAATACTACAATTCCACGGGGACAAAAAAATCATTCCGAGATTAAAGTAATCAATGCATCGAGCGTATCAGGCGACGGTTTTCCTTTTCCATCGAGCAATCGGAAACGAAATGAAGGAGAGGACAAGAAAAGACAGCTGACATATAATAAGGAAAAAATTGTCAATATCTCCGTTAGCGATGACAGAGAGCGCAGTGAGCGCTCAACCGAACGTCTGAGAGTTGATAAACCGAATGTAAACAAAGCAAATGTAAACAAATCATCAGACAATAAATCTGATAATTGGTCAATCGTTGAAAATAGAAGAAACAATAAGCAAGGCAAGCGAATATCGCGGGCAATAATGGGTACTGCTATACATAATGGAAGTCAGAATACCTTTGAAACAGTACCAAAATTTTCATCTTTGTATATCTCCCGTATAAAACCCGGCACTACGCCTGAACAGATTAAGAAATTTGTTGGTCAGTTGTTCGCTGAGGCTGAATGTGTGTCTGTCGAGTCAAGATTTCCACAACAGTATGCATCATTCAAGGTAACACTGTTCGAGAAAAATATGGAAGCAGCATTAACCCCTGAGAGTTGGCCTCAAGGGGTCCTAGTCGACAGGTTTTTTCAAAGGAGGATACGAACCGTAAACGTACCATAGAGGAAACTATGAGACAGGATGACACAGTGTTTGATACTGAAGTCAGAATTCTACATCAAAATGTTCAATGTTTATCCAACAAGATAACTGATTTTCAAATTTTCTTACATGAAATAAAATGTGATATTTTTTGTATTTCAGAGCACTGGTATACTTTCGAAAATATAACATCCTTGTGTTTTCAGGGTTACTATCTGGTGCATCATTTTTCTAGAAAGAATGCTGCTCATGGTGGGGTTGCTCTCTTCTCAAGTGTCGACCTTGATATTGAGCCTGTTCATGAGATTGATTCATTATCCACTGAATTTCATTTTGAATGCGTGGCTGGAAGGATTGCGACTGGTGATGTGAAGTTGATTGTAATTGTATTATACAGAAGTAGCAGTAACGGGGATAAAAATATTTTTATTGACTTGTTGAACGATGCCTTGGAGGTTGTGGGGGGAAAATATCCTGGTTACCGCATCATTATGTGTGGTGATTTTAACTACAACTTTCTTGTTCCAGATGTGGAGCTGGGCCGCCTGCTGGATGTTCTGGGTACTTTTAACTTAACACCTACAATTGTTGAGCCCACTCGTGGTGATAACTGTCTGGATATAATGTATTCCTCGCATCATGACTGATGCCTGGACCTCTGGTGTGGTCCATGGCTGTATCTCTGATCATGAGGGACAGATAATCTCTTTTGTGACTCATCGGGTATCTGAGCCGAGGATCAGACTGCCTTTCAGGCAGTTACATAGTGTAGCCAATATGACACATTTTAGAGACCTTTTATTACTTGAAAGTTGGGATGAGGTTGTTGATTGTTGTGATCTTGATAAACAATACAGGCTTTTTCATAATATATTGTCCCGTTGTTTCGACGAAGCATTTCCAATAAAGTATGGAATGACTGCGTCGGGAAGAAAGAGTGACAATAGGTGGATAACGAAGGGTATTCGAGTCTCTGCTGCCAGACTGAGAGATCTTCACTTGCTTGTAAAACATGGTAATATGCAATTCGCACGCTATTACATGTCTTATAAAAAACTTTATAAAAGAGTTATTAGATTAGCCAAGCGAATGTATAACGATAATATAATGTCGGTTTCATCAAATAAGGTGAAGTCGGCTTGGAAAATCATAAATGGTGAAAGTAAAGTCTCACATAAAACTGAGTTACTAATTGATCAGGTGCTTTGTAGTGACAGGCAAACTTGTGTAAATTTTTTCAATAATTATTTTTCGTCCATATCTGATCGCTTTGATCTTAATAAGGGAGTGACTACTGAGCCTTTGGCTGTTCCTTTTAATGCGTGCTCCATGTTTTTTAGTCCAGTGACGCATTTAGATATTGAGAGGGAAATAGTGAGTCTAAAGCATTCGGATTCTGCTGGTTTTGACAATTTTAGTTCTAGAATACTCAGATATGTTGCTGATATAATCAGTGTTCCCTTTGCTCGCATTGTGAACGACTCATTCTGTCAGGGAAAGTTTCCCTCACTGTTGAAATTATCGCGATGTTTTCCTTTATATAAATCAGGATGTAAGAAAGAGGTAGGAAATTATCGACCTTTGTCTATAATAAGTACATTCTCGAAGATTATAGAGAGGATAGTCAGTCGAAAGCTTCTCTGTTTTTTTGAGAAATTTGATATACTTCATGAGCGACAGCACGGTTTTAGAAAGAACCATTCGACCGTGACTGCAATTGTTGATTTTCTGAATAGGTTGTACAAAGATCTTGACAGTGGATTGGTTTGTCTGGGGGTGTTTCTTGATCTTAGCAAGGCATTTGACCTTGTTGATCATGGGAGGCTACTGGATAAGCTATACTCTTTCGGGGTTCGCGGTGTTCCTTTGAACTGGATTAGAGATTACCTTGTGAATCGTTGTCAGTATGTTGAACTGGATGGAGTGAGGTCTGATATGAAGCCTGTTACTCGGGGAGTACCGCAAGGATCTGTGCTTGGGCCACTTTTGTATATACTGTACACGAGTGATGTAAATGTGGAGAATATCGCCATGTACGCTGATGATACATCGGTCCTTGTGACCCAGAACAATGTCAGGGAAACCGTAGATTCAGCTGATGATACTCTCGCAAAATTGAGTAAATATTTTGGAAACAACTCACTGTTTCTTAATAGTGAAAAGTCTGCTTGTGTTGCATTCTCCTGGACTGGCAGTGTTACTTCTGGTATGGATGTGAAAATTGATGGGAGAGCTCTTCAGAGGAGGGATAGCGTTAGATTTTTGGGATTGAATCTGAACGAAAATCTGAAATGGCGCGTTCATATAGATTCAATTTGTAGAAAGGTCGCTCCATTGTGTTACACCCTAAGGAGGCTCAAAGATGAGGTAGACAGGAACATATTTTAAGGATCTATTATTTCTCGACAATTCATTCTATTTTTAGCTATGGAATCATAGCATGGGGGGCTTGCCGGAATGTTTCGAGAATACTAGGGCTGCAGAAGAAAGCAATTAGAATAATGTTGGGGTTAAAATCGAGGGACAGTTGTCGTGACCATTTCCGTGGGCTCAAAATTATGACGTCGTGTCGCTTTATTTGTTTCAGCTATTACTTTATGCAAAGAAAAATGTGTGTACCTTAGATCATCTAGGTGGTGGTCATGATTATTATACTAGACACGATCTAGTTTTACGTTACCCAAGGCATAGAACTGCTGCTTACGAACAAAGTCCAACTTATATGGCAATTAAAGTTATATAATTAATTTTAATTAAATTAATTAATTAAACTAATATAATTAAACTTATATGGCATATAACAGACTACCAAATGGTTTCAAGGAGCTTCAAGAAGCTGTTTTTAAAAAGCGAATAAGGGATTTTATTGTGGAGAGAGCATACTACTCCATCGATGAGTATATTAACGACACATTTTTGTGACTTTTGGAGACATTTTTTTCTGTTAGTTAGTTCTGTTAGTTTTTTCTGTACAGTTTTTCTGATCCAATGCTCTGATAATGTTAAAGCTGTTTTAAATTGTTAAGCTTTGTGGGCTATGTTTGACATGTTTTTGATGTGTTTTATTTTTTTAATTTCTATTTGATGTCTTTTTATTTACTAACTATGTTGTAAATTGTTGACTATGTACCTGACCTAGCCTATATCTGTCATAACAGTTTTCTTGGCTCAATAAAGATTATTATTATTATTATTATTATTATTATTACCTTCGTGATATATGCCGATACGTACCTGGATGGGTCGATGTAGCTTGTTACAAGTTGTAATATAAACTAGGCACTCCCGTGGAGCTGATTGTTTTACTACTATCCATTCTAGCCAACCTTAAACAACCCCTGCTAGGCAGAAAACCCTGCGGCCGTGTTTGAATTCGAAAATAACCATCTATTTGAACTATTGTTCGCTGGCAACCGTGGTGGTAGCTATTTACTTGATTTTTCATCATCATAATACAATAACACAATAATAAATAATAGTAAAAATTATAAGTAACGCCACCAGAACCAGCGGTATTCTTTTATTATAATTAATCGGACTCGACAGGTGGCGTTGACAGCTAGGTGACAACTCGCCCCCTGAGCTAGCCGTTTTCGCCTAATCCACGCTCAGGCTCACGGTTCCGTGTGGCAAAATACATACATCTAGAAAATGTATACTCGTAGACGTAATAATGTGGACATCTAAGATATGTCTATTATATGTCGATCGATCTACCACATTTCGATTTAATTAAATTGAGGTAATTTTCATATAAAATACTCATAGGATTCGAGTGGCGACAGTCGAAGTGACAATACGTGTACCGTTTCACTGTGCGAAATATTGTCAATAACAAGGCAACCATGAGTGAGTTTTTAATTATTTATTTCTACATACATAAATAGTTGCCTGAAGGATGTGGATACTACAATAGTTTCAAATATATTGTCTACTGTTACAAGTAAATAGAGAGGAAACATCAACTATTTACAACAATAATGCTTAATTCCACCAGATATTAACTATCTAATAGCCGTTATCTACCTCAGGCCTGGTACAAAAAGTATCAGATAAAAACCATGAAAAGACACCGCTACCGCACACAAGTTTAGTGGTTTGATTTCAACAATAATACATAACCATGGATGCTCCTGACTACAGGGGCTCCATAAATACTGTACCTACTGAAAGTCAACAAAAAATGGACAATCAACCTAATCTAAGCAACAAGAATCAAACAGTTTCGGCCCCAATCTTCCCCAAAAAAGAACAAGCTATTGTTATGAACGCCGTGGATAGCCTCAAACTAGCCGACTATGTAATAGCAGTAGGACAAATTGTACAGGCAAAGAATATACTATTCGCATCAAGAATGTCAAATAAGAGAATTTGCATACATCTAACCAGTGTTGACTTGGTAGATAAATTTGTGAAAGATAATAAATGCCTAAAAATACAAGACAACGAGATTCTAGCGCGTCGAATTATATTGTCTAATGTATGCCCCTCTATCCCTCACTCATATTTAGAGCAGATATTAACAAGCCAAAATCTAAAACTTGTTTCACCTATATCGTTCTTAAGGGCTGGCATCTCAGGAGAAGAGTATAATCACATACTAAGTTTTCGACGTCAGGTGTACATACAGAATGAAGAACCCATACACTTGCCGTCCTCAATTTTGATGAAATTTGAGGACGTTAATTACCGAATTTACGTTGCGAAGTATTTTCCAAGTCTGCAGCCCGAAATCACGGATATGACAGAACAAACCCACGAAACATATCCATTGTTATCTGCCCAAACACTCCCAGTAGACGCAGAGAACACATCAGAAGATGAACACAACGCACCAAAAAAACGAACAGCTACTACGATAGATACCCAATCAACAAGAAGTACTGAAGAAAATACTGACACCATACACGATACTGACATTGACCCTGAACCAGGAACAAGCGAACACGTTTTCAAAACTCCCCTCGCCGAAACGACCAAGCAAAGAAATAAAAGATTCAAAAGAAGTGAATCTACAGAACCTGCACCATCCATAGAAGAGGAAATGGAACCCGTCCGTGCTTACTACAAAAATGTCAACCCCCCCTTTTTCGATCTCCTTCGAACAAATCACTGATTTCTTCGCAAATGTAATGAACAGCTCCGACCCGCTAAGTGTCGCAAAAACCTACACTGAAAATATCCCTCAACTGCTAACCATTCTGGAATCCATATATCCATTTTTCATACATAGAAGCATAAAAAGCAGATGCACAAGAATTAGGAAGAACATAATGAAACAATTATCCAATGCAACTGAAAGCGGCACCGAAACAGATGCATCTCAAAGTTCCTACTGAAAAAAGAGAGAAAAAACTTCAAACAACAAAACCCCCTTTCTTATTACAATGGAACTTAAATGGATTCTTTATCCATCTAGAGAAGCTACGCCTACTAATTTCTGAAGAAAATCCATCTGTAATATGTCTGCAGGAAACAAACTTTACAAATCAACCGGCCACAATCAACCGCTTCACCCCATATAGCAAAAACAGAAACAATCCAATGAAAGCGAGTGGTGGTGTTGCCATATATGTCAATAACGCATATGACTCTGAAGAAATCCCACTACAAACTAATCTTGAAGCCATTGCTGTTAGAATACACAATGAACGAAATTTAACCATTCTAAATGTGTATTTACCAAATAGTGTCAAACTAACCCTCGGAGATCTACAATACCTGATAGCACAGATAACACCCCCATTCATAATAGTCGGAGATATGAACGCCCACAACATTATCTGGGGAGAGGAAACCACGGACACAAGAGGACAAATAATTGAGCAGCTTATAAATACAGACAATTTGTTCCTTATAAAACTAGACTCAATACATATAATGGAAAGTGGTCAGCTATCGATTTGTCAATCTGCGATCTTTCAACAGCGCCCTTTATAAATTGGGATACCTGCGACTATCTATACGGCAGCGACCATGCCCCAATTAAAATAGACTACCAATTCAAGCTATTGGAAAGAAATGTGTACAATCAAAAATTGAACCTAAAAAATGCGAATTGGCACGACTTCACCTCGTACTTGAACGAAAAATTTGACGATAACTTCCTTGAGGATGCGACTAATAGGGTGGATCACTTAGAGAAGTCAATTAATGAAGCAGCAAACAAAACAATCGGGTAAAACTAAGCTTCGTAAAGGAAAGCACACAGTCCCTTGGTGGAACACTGACTGCGAAAGAGCCCTCAAGGAAAGTAAACATGCCTACAATAGAGTCAAAAAACACCCAATACCAGAAAATATACTAGAATTCAAAAGGCTTCGAGCTCTAGCACGTTACACAATGAAACAAACCAGAAAAGCATCGTGGTCAAAATTTGTCTCTGATATAAACTCCTCAACAACTTTGAGCGAAATGTGGAACAAAGTTAAGAAAATAAAAGGCATCTACCAAAATCATAAAATTGGGTACTTAGAAACATGTAACCACAAAATATCCGATAATAAAGAAATATGTGAATTACTAGCCGACCAATTTGAAAAAAACTCAAGCGACAGTAACTATACCAAGGATTTCCTAACACATAAGCAAACTATTGAACATCAAGGCTTTGATTTTAAAACTTTAACTTTAGAATGACGTTAGATTTTCATTGAAAAAATTTCCAAAAGTCGCGTTACTTCTACAGGGTCTCCATTAAAAATTCCTAATATCCTGACCATGGGGCACGGTTTCTGGTCGCAGTTTTCAATCTAGGAGGCTGAAATTTTTGTGAGAGTAAGATATCCACAGGTAGTGGTCTGGTATTACATTTGAGCAAAATTGATCCAGCGTTTCCAAAATGGCGGCTTTTTGACTTTTAGGGAAAAGGGCTATTTTTTAACTCCTGTATATAAGCAAGGTAGAAAGGAAACTTTTCACCTATATTAACAAGATGGGATTCAAATTATTTGGAATCTGAATTAATGTAATAAAATTTGAATTATTTCTATTAATAGGCCAGTGGCGTGGGTAAGAAAAGGGTAAAAATGGGTAAATTTCTATAACCGATTATCAGCACATTTTTGAAGATATTGACCTGAAATTTTCAGAGTAGAGAACTACAATAATAACCTTTAACTCTAAAAAATTTCAAGAAGCAAATATGAAAAATGGCGGAGAGATTGGAATTTTTTTACATGATGTTTATTTCTCTAAAATTTTAAGTGTTCGATTTTCAGAACTCGCCTGTGACTTTTTAAAGTAAGCCAGTGGCGGGTATATGAAAATGGATAACATTCATATATTATGCCAATTTTCTCTGTATCTTTAAATGTAAAAATCTATTTTATGGCACGTTTTCAAACGAAATTAAATGAAATTATCACGTTAAACGACTACGCTAATTGGACCTGACTATGGAAAATTTCAGAAAGCAAATTTAAAAGGCGGCGAAAATTTTCATAATTGAATTGCATAAAAATACACTATTTATGCGATTGATGCGCAAGAAGGTTTTTTAAAGGTTATGGATGTTTCTCATATTTTATTTTCATTCGAAAGGTACTGCTCAATGCTCATGTTGCTCCAGTTCAGTTTTGTTATCTTCAATGGTAATACTTCTGAACCTTATAGAGATCCCTTAATGAAATCTTATCTTGGGCACAATAATAATAATTATTATTATAGTAGGTATTCGTGTAATGCTAATTTATTAATTATTATTTTAGATGGCATTTCTGTTTCTTCAGAGGGAAGCAAACCAACGAAAGAAAAAAAGACTAGTATATTTTTAAAAATCAAAATTAATTTTTAGAAGAACCTAAAATAATTTAATTTTACAGAGATGCTTGTTAGAAAGGAATCTGCAAAGTTTTATACCAGTGAATGTTAAATTCAAATTCGCAGGATAAAAAAAACAGTTAAACTGTATATCTAATAATTGTTTTTAACTCTTTTAACTTGTTTCGAAACTCATTCATATTTTAATTTGTTTATGGGTGGTGTTAAATTTGTAAATAAATGCAATGATTGTTTAGTAAATATTATGATATTATTGTTTGCAGCGAGTGTGGTTAGTTCTGTATTATACACATAATATGACAACAAATAATTCCTGACTAAAACATTTTGGTAATTTATTTCCAGAAGAATCGGTAAAACATAAATAAATTATTTTTGTAAAAATCAAAAAATTTTAGAGTAAATCCACAAACTTATAAATGACATAACAAAAGGTAGTTTTATAATGGATATGATATACAAAAACAAATCTAATATGATTTCATGTACACAAAAACACCAAGCAATAAAGGAATAATAATATTTTTGCTACTCATAATGTATATATACGATAAAATTATTAGATTAAGCGCCGTACTATCTATCTATGTACCTCCGTCTTTTTCTGTAATCACAACGCAGGATGTTTTTCGAGTCTTAAACTTTCGTAGTAAATTTGCAGTTGCAGTGTTGCTTCGTAAAGTACCAAGAAAATTATAAAGAGACACTTGACTATCTGTTGCTTCGACTTTATGGTAACTGTCTGATGTTTTATGGACGCGTTTCTTATTTTTCTCCCTCTTCAAGTAAAATTGCAATAAGTCATCTTCATCTTCCTTAGCAGGAACACGCTCCACTGATTTATTCATTTGAAGAATATTATTAAATATTTGAGAAGCCCTGTTTTGTATACCAAAAGCACCATTTTGCTTCTCAGAAGTTAGGTTAGCGTGAAAACCGTTTTTAAGTTCCATCTTTGAAACCATTTTTGACACCGTTGGGTTTTTCAGCTCTATTTTTATAGAATCCATTAATCGGTTCTCTGTAAGAGTTCTCTGATTGGGAAGTGGAGGTAGTCGTATCGGAACACTCAATCACTCGAGGAAGTACTATGTCCTTTATATTCGGTGTGATATTACAATTGATAATTTTGTTTCTGTTTCTTTTTTTAACTAACATCGTTACACTCGTAATTTCATCTAACTTCTTTTGCAAGTCTTCATTTACCTTTTCAATTTCTTTCCTTCTCGATATTTCTTCATTTAATCGAGAACTTAGTTCAATGACTTGATTTTTATCTTTGTTTGATTTATTTGTGTTGCTTTGTTTGTTGCTGGTTTTCGTAATCTTTACTATTTCTGTTTTAGTCCTTCTTACTGGTCTGTTAATCTCTGTATTTGGAGAATCCTTGGTTTTCATTGGGCATGATTTTGTTTTCTGAAGACCATTGGCGATCACTGAGTATACAGAATAGGTACTTACTGGTACAGAGTTATAGTTATTACATGGTAACGTTAGAAGAGTACTGCACCAACTGAATTCAGGTGCATATCCAAAATGCTGCTTTTGTTTGAGAAGGTTAAAAACTTTTTCGACTGTCGTTGTACACAGTTGAGTATTAAGTCTAAGGTCTTATATTTCTAATGAGCGATTGTATTCAATAACATCAAATACTCGTTCTGATACACCCCCCGTAATTCCACATTTTTGGAAATCGAGAGCTTTCAGCCATAAGTCGTCGTCCAGTTCGTCTAAGATGTAAAGTAAACCTTGATCGCCGAAGTCAGGGTTTCCGTTTAAAGTAATCCTCTTCAAGCCCCGCATCAGTTCTACATTTGGATCTTCATATCTTAAGGAATGATGCCAACTCTCGCAGTATCTATTAATTTGTTGGTACTTAATTAATCTAGCAAGATGATCGCCGCTTGCCGCAGTCAGATAACAACAAGTTAAGTTGACCACTTCTACATTTGGAGTGAACCGCAAATAGCTACAAATCATCTGACATCCAATATCTGTTATCGAACAATGTGTCAATGACAGGTATTTGATGGTCCTGTTACTTTTCAAGGCTTGAAGAAGCGGTTCCAAGTACTGAGTAAACATAGGCAAACCATCTAATTCTAAGCAGGTAAGCACTTGATTGTTTCTAATAGAGAAAGACAACGACTTCAAGAGGGACTTTAAGACATACGCGGTCCAGAGTGTGCCGTATCGTCTTTTCATTCTGCGAGCCTTCTCTTCTGTATCGATGTCATGCAAGAATTGACAAAATAACGACCGCCAGTGGTGAACTGTTCAATCTTCTACAAAGCTCAGAGTACCACACGTAGAAGAAGTTGACAGGTTTCGCTTGACTTATGACCTTCGATTTTGGAGTATCCGACATTATTACTAAATTTTGCAAAAGATCACACACTTTTAAACTCACTTAACAAACAGCAGCATGAATAAATGATTTTAATTAACGAAGCAACACAAAATAAATGTTTGACTTCTCAAAATTTTTTGACATTGGAACTAACATCATAGCTATCTTCCATTAGATTGACGACTCGTTACAACAAATAAATTAATACACAACAATTGGTTTTGTTTAAATGTTCTATACTTTATTTAAAATTAATTTAATTTATTTTTATACGGAATACCTACATTATACAGGGTGAGTCATTAATGGCGAATTTTCTTTTGAGACTTTATAGTGGTCAATTCGTGCAACACAGGAAATTAGTTAAAAAAAAATTGTACTTAAAGCCTTCTTTCAAATATCATGGACTTTTTAACCCCAAATTAACATCAGTTTTATGATATTCCACCACTGAAAAAAAAAATTGAAGTTAATTTCATTCCTATAAATTCATTTGGTGCTTTTGAAAACATAAAATATTTGAAAGAAGAGGCCGTTGTCTCTATTTTAATAATTAAACAAACTGTCAATATTATTGAAGTTGAGTCCTCAACTTTACCTCTTCATATTTCGGTTTAGGTATACAGGGTGTCCCAGCTTATACGAAGCGGTCTCTGTAGGCCAAACGATGGACTTTTTCGAAAAACTTTTTGAAAATTCAAGTACAGAATCACAATGGCCATAATTTAAAATTATTTTGGAGTATAAAGAGTGTCCCATATGACAGTGTCATATCAAAGTTATGTTTTTTTTAAATGGAAAGCTCCTATGTTATTGCATTTTTAGATTATCTGAGAAGAGAAAATAAGATTGGCTTTTACAGTTGGTGTTTAAATTCAGAAGTTTTTGAGTTATAAACAAGTGAAAATCGTCATTTTTCAAGTTCAAGGCCCTGTACAAGGAAAACGGCTTCAGATAGAGAAAAACGGCTTACATGTCCCTATTATAACTTTTCATGTACTATCCTATGATGTAGATGAAATGTTTATACAGGGTGATAAAAAATTTGAAAAATTCTGAGATTTCTCCACGTGTCGCCAAATAAAAAAATCAAAGAAAGTAACAATGTTTCTATACCATAGGATAGTACATGAAAAGTTAAAATAGGGACATGTAAGCCGTTTTTCTCTATCTTGAACCGTTTTCGTTGTACAGGACCTTGAACTTCAAAAATTACGATTTTCACTTGTTTATAACTCAAAAACTTCTGAATTTAAACATCAACTGTAAAAGCCAATCTTATTTTCTCTTCTCAGACAATCTAAAAATGCAATAACTTAGGAGCATTCGATTTAAAAAAAACATAACTTTGATATGCCACTGTCATATGGGACACTCTGTATACTCCAAAATAATTTTAAATTATGGCCATTGTGATTCTGTACTTGAATTTTCGAAAAGTTTTTCGAAAAAGTCCATCGTTTGGCCTACAGAGACCGCTTCGAATAAGCTGGGACACCCTGTATACAAGAAAAAAAAAATTACTATTTTTTTCTGTGATGCACGAATTGCCCTTTGCATAATGTATCAAGAGGTAATTCGCCGTTAATGACTCACCTGTATATTATTCTTTAATAAACGTAACAAAAGTAAAACTCGTTTTTCATGGAAGATATTTTGGAGAATTTATGTAAGATTGTAAAAAGAATTATTCTCCAATTTTTCAAAAATATATAAACTGACTTTCGCTCGCTTCATATTTAAAAAATCTATCTATTCAAAAATTTTTGCTTACTTTTTTATGAAGGAAATATTCTTTGATTATTTTTATTGAACCTTGTTTCTTAGTAGTTGTTAAATGTTCTTCTTTGTTTTGGGTTTTAGGTTCGATTTTAAAATACTATTTTTCAAAAATATTTTTATACAAATGAAACGTTTCGAGACCGATTGGTCTCTTGCTCACTCATAAATGAATGTAAAAAACATGTAAAAACTTAAAAATACTTCAAAAAATCATAATTATTATATTAAAATGTCGTAAATGGTGTTTTTTTAAATTTAAACTTTAGAAAAAATAAAAGTAAATTAATTTTGATCTTGATTTTGACATTTTATGTGTCTGCTTTTGTTTATTATATTTCATTATTGTGTTTGTTACGTGTATTTTATTGTATGATAATATGATTTTAAAAGTATTGTTATTGTAATGGTGGTGAGTAATTATTGTTGGCAGTAATTGTTAGTTTTCAGTAGTAGGTAGCAGGGTTTTTTTTTTTTTTTTGGTGTGTGTTTTTGTTAGGAATCAGGTTTTTAGTTCTTTTTTTTTTTTTTTTGTTTATGTAATTTTTTAATATTATAATTTCAGAATTATTATTAATTTATTTTTAGGTGTGTGAGGGAGGTATGTTGGATATGATAGTTTGATAGATACGTGATAGATTGTTGATTTCAGTTCGGTCATTTACGCTGGTTTGATTATTTTGTATGTGGATCATTTCTAAAATAGTTCTTTTGTATGTGTTTTGTTCTCTGTCTATGATGTCGGTTTTGTCATAATTGAATTGATGTCCTGTGGTTTGTTTATGTTTGTTTAGTGCGGTGTTTGCAGTTTTGGCGTATTTGTGGGCATTGATGCGTTGTTTTAAGTGTTGTTTTGTTTGACCTATATATTGTTTTTCACAGTTGTTGCAAGGTATTTTGTAGATTATATGGGTTTGTTTTTCTGTTGGGATTTTTGATTTTAATTTTGTATGAAGGTTTTGAATTTGGTTGTGACTTTTGTGAGTTATTTTGGTATTGGATTTCTTGAATATTTTTTATATTTTTTCTGATAGTTGTGATACGTAAGGCATCGCTGTGTATGTCGTTTTTGATGATGAATGTGTGTCGTTCATATTGGTGTTATGTGTAGTTTTATTTGTATTGTTGTAGTATAGGTAGATTCTTTTAGCTGTTAGTTGGTTTATTAGGTGTAGTGGGTAGTTATTATTAAGAAGTATTGTTTTTGCTTTTTCGATGGTTTCTGGTCTGTAGATTGGATTTGTTAGTTTTATGGCTCTGTCTATTAGAGATGTTATGACTGATTTTTTTTGGGTTATGTGGTGTTCAGAATGAAAGTTAAGATATCTGCCAGATGAAGTTTGTTTTGTGTTCCATTTGGTGAGTATTAAGTTAGATTGTCTTATGAGTGTCATATCTAGAAAGTTAATTTGGTTATTATGTTCTAGTTCTATTGTAAATTGTAATTTTGGGTGAAATGAGTTGAAGGTGTTTAGGATGAGGTTTTTATCGTGAGGTGATATTGCAAGTATGCAGTCATCTACATATCTTTTATAAAGGTTTATTTTGTTGTTTAGTTTATCTATTATTTTTGTTTCTAGATGTTCCATAACTATTTGAGCAATGACGCTTGATATGGGACTTCCCATTGCTATTCCTTCTATTTGTTTGTAGAATTGTTCGTCATATTGGAAATATCCGGATGTTAATGTTAGTTTTATCATGTCTATAAATTTGTCTTTTGGGATGTTTGTATGTGTTTCGATTTGTGGCCATTTTTCATTAATAATTTGGATTGTTGTGTCAATTGGTATATTAGTGTATAGTGATTTTACATCGAGGGAGATTAAGATATTGTTTTCTGGTATTTTGGTTTCGTTGATAAATTTTTTAAATTCGAATGAATCTTTAATGTAGTAATTATTTTGGTAGGTTATATTTTTTAGAATTTGGGAAAGGTATCTGGATAGGTTGTATAGAGGAGCTTGGTTGTTGGATACGATAGGGCGTGGGGGCATGTCTTGTTTGTGTGTTTTAATTAAAGCGTATATTTTTGGTGCTTGTGCATTGTGTATTGTTAAATTTTTGGCTGTGGTTTCATCTATGTATTTCATATTTTTTAGTTCTTTGATTAGAGTATTGTTTTTGTTTTGTATAATGTTTGTTGGATCGTTGTTGATTTTTTTGTAGGTATTTTGATCACTGAGAAGGCAGTTAATTTTTTCTTCATAAGTTGATTTGTTTAAGATTATTGTTTCGTTAGTTTTGTCAGATTGGGCTATTATTATTTGTGGGTTGTTTTTTAGAAATTGTTTGGTCATTTTAGTTTTGTTTATTAGATCTTGTTTTTGTTGGTCTATTTTGATGCTTTTACTGTGTATTCTGTTTTGATGGTGGTGTAAGGAGTTTGTAATTTTGAATCTGATTTCATTTTTTATACATTCTGGTGAATTTCTGATAATAATATAATAATAATACCCTTAACCTAAAACCCAAAACAAAGAAGAACATTTAACAACTACTAGGAAATATTCTTTGTATACAATGCACTCTTGCTGTTGTATTCTTGATATACATACCTAAAATTATTCGTCATGCATCGGCGATAAATAAAAATGTATTAGCCAAATTTAAGAAAGCTAAGTACCTTTCTCTAGCATTGATCTTTAAATCTAAGTATTATGAAGCGGAATTCGATCATAAATTGCCCTTCCGATGAACTATCCAAAAGTATGGTCCTGATTTTATAAATTCAACCAGTCTATTCCTTTCCTTAATTGAAATAACGAATTTGGAAAGAGAATACTCACTGAAGTAATCTCGATTAAAACTAAATGGCCCTGTGTAACTATAATTTGCAATAAAAATGTCGCGGGTGTTATCACAAAGAAATAAAAAACATAATTTGTAGTTTTATATCACAGTAAACCTCAAAATATTGAACTACATCGAGCATAAGCTCAGGAAGTGTGAAATAATTTTACCATCACCTTCCCCTGCGGTAATATATATTTTTATTGACTGTAAATAAGTTTTCTCGTCTGTTAAGTCCGACGAAGCCTCGAAGTCCTAGGGCTGTACATTATGTCACGTGTGTTTGGTAATAAATAACTCATGTCGTTTTATAGCTGGAAGGAGCTTAGCCGGGCCGAATAAAAATAATGCAATAGCCGTGTCAGGAGTTAAACGTCTCACCTCCACACCCTTATGCTACTTTTATGTCAGCCAGTCCTGCGGAGAGAAATTCACTTATGTCTTATACCCTGTCAACAAATTAGATGTCTTAGGAAGAAGAAGATACGACCTTGCATGCTTCTAGAGTTTCAGTAAGCGTAAAATAATGATTAACCCACCATATATTTTTGATTGCCCCAGGAGATCCTAATAATAACAGCGTAATACAGTAACATCGCAGCATCCCATCAGTTGTCGGTATTTCGGCGTCACATCAAAGAAATGTTCGCGACGACGTTGCACTATAGATTTGCCGGTTTGGACGTGTCTGCGAAACACTTGCGTTGTTTTGATTTTTGTGTTGGTCAAATTGATCAAAAATTCAAAATCAGTTGGCGTTATTCTTGTGAAGTTATTATATATGCCACTCACTGACTGAAAGTTTAAAATCTCTTAATAACTGACGACCGCCGTACACAATTCTACTGGTGTATAATTGATTCTGCCACCAGCGTCTTGATCTGTGTTTTTTCTTCTGCACTAAATAGTGCATAACTATATATGCTGCAGCCGCAATGTCCATCTTTTTCGAATACACTCGTGCAACTAATTAAAAAATCTGGGACGCCTAAACGTTTCGCGTTGATGTTTCGGGGCGATGTTCTGTTGCACTAAATTTTTTTTAAAACCAGGCTGACGACGCAACATCGCCGCGTACAGAAATGATACGCGGCGGTGTTACGTGACGATGTTCTGTTGCATGTCTGTACGCACCTTTATAAATATCAACGAGAAATACTCGTCATAAAAATTTTTGTTGCCAGGCCCTTAAATATAAAGTTGGAGAGTAAATTACAAATTTAAGTTATACCTTCCTTGGGCATATTTTCCAACAGTAATAAAGGAGATATGACTAGAATAGTTTTAGTTTCAATACCACTATCAGGAGAGGAACATCAAGTTAATTCATTTATCGGTTGCTTTGAACTCGGGCATGATTATTGAAACGGATAGTTGTATTATAATAAGATCAGATATACTACAGGGTGACAATGTTATGAATAATTTAACTAGTGTCTCTCCAGCACCAGCACTTGACTTCAGACAAGTTGGTACTCGACGGACGAATATGCAAATTAATAAATCTTGCAGTCTTACTTGGAGATGTCTTGAGTGGTCCTGAATCAGAATGCTCCCGATCTGCAAATAAATAGAAAGTCGGACATCTAATAAGAGTTCCTTATTGCTTCGGCTCTCTTTATAGTTCGAGAACGTATAATTATAGGATTCCTCAATTTCACGTTCTGATCTATTGACATCCTTCACCTGCTGAAGTTATTCGATATTGTCCCGCTGCTTTGGAAATGACACTTCTAGGTACGTACATAATACAAGATGTCATATGAATGAGATGTAAAACATAAAATGTTCTATGACGAAATGATTCGCTCTTCAAGGGAGGCCTTTATGCGCTAGATGCAAACTGTGCCGAAGTAACTTTGAAAGGAGCTTATTATTGCAGAATACAACTCAAATTTTAATCTTCCAGTACGTTTTCTTTCAATAAAAATGTTTTTTGTAGACAAAATTTTTGAGGTTGATAAGAAAAGTTAACTGTGAAGACTGAAGAACCTTTCAGAAGATAATTTATTGGAGGTCAAGTTGTAGTGTTGCAGTATTTATCCTTTTTGGAAGAATCATTATAGTACTCGGTGTCCCCTGATGGACCTAACTAGGTACACTTATAAACTTCCTTATTTTGCATCTTAGGAAAAAAAGTCATTCTTTAGAAAAAGTTTTGCTTTATCTAGAATGTCTTAAGCGGCTATCAAAATTTCGAAATAATATACATTACATAATACAATTCATTTATTACAGTTTTTACTATGTACAAAAGTTTATACAAAACTTATTCCACATGTTGCCCCCCTAACGTTACACATTTTTCAACAAGTGAAAAAGCAAATAAGAAAAATGGCGGATATATTCGAATATATTTACATGATGTTTATTCCTCTAAAATTTCTAATTTTCGGTTTTCACAACTTCCCTTTCACTTTTTTGAAGTTATTAAAGGTAGCGTAAAGAATAGTATTTCTTAACTAAAGTTAGCCAGTGGCGGGCACAGAAGAAGGGACAAAATTGTTAAATTTTGCCACAACAATCCATTCTAAGGCACGTTTTCAAACGTAATGAAATGCAATTTCCACAGTAAACCTCTACGCTAAGATGACCTGAATATAGAAAATTTCAGAAAGCCAATTTAAAAAGTGGTGAAAATATTGATAATTGAATCGTAAAAAATACACTATTTATGCGATTGATGCGCAACGTTTTCTATTTTTCGTTAGGGCAGTTCTTGTTCGTATGTTAATGTTTTCCAGGTCTGTGGTCGACCATTTGATGATTCCGAAGGAGTAGGTGAGAATGGGGATCGCGTAAGTGTTAATGGCTTTAAATAGATTTCCGGAGTTCAAGTGTGTTTTAAGAAGTTGGTTTTGTCTTTTTTTTTCATATTCTGCTTGGAGCTGTGATTTTATTTCGCTGTGATTAAGTTTGAAACTTTGTTGAAATCCCAGGTATTATCCCAGGTATTATTGTTATTATCATTATGATTATTATTACTTTCGCACTCACGATATCGCCTAAAGTTGATTTTACTGTTCATAATATCTAAGATAGGAATTAGGATAGGAACTTTAACAAATTATTATTAGGTTAATTTTATTATGTATTTTTTATTATCATTTTTTATTATTATAATTATAATTTTCTGATATCCTACAATAATAATTATTATTAATGTCAAATTTTCATAGTAATAAACTTTTCCTACGACCACCATACAAAACACTACTTTGCGCATGGTTTTTTGTGCGTAAACTAGCAGATTTCTCACGTATCCAAAATTGTGCGACAAAGTGACATAAGGCATAGCCAAAAATCGTTTCCGTACAGTTTTAATGTAAACAATAGTGATGGGCGGTAACTGAGAACTCAACTGTTACTTATTGTTAATGAAATAACTATTCATTTAAAGCTTCAAGGTAATAAAATAAACACAAATGGGATAACATAGCGAACCCCACAAGACTATAAAATATAATATACTTATTATTCTCTTGTGGCAGTAATTATTAAAATTTACGAGTTGATCGCTAATAACAGCATTGTAGCGTTCAAATCAAATTCACGAACGTGAAAACTCGCACATCTCTAACTTCAATCGACGACGCACAGTCGACTGCGTTGTGTGGAAGTTGCATCGTCTCCACGCTCTACGTCACTTATTTTTAGTTTAGATATACAGAGTCCAATAATAAATAATAATGATATTGTCGGTAGAATTCAATGATTTAACAGTATATAATAGTAATGTTAAAAAGTCATTGGTAGAATTGAAAATAATACCTACCTAGGTAGTCTGAAAAAATAATTTATGTGTTAAATTTGCTAAATAATTAATCTGTTAAATATCGGTCGTAGGAAAAGTACTGTGTGTAGAACGTGCGAAAAAGAAATTTCACACTCGTGTGAATTGTGAAACTCGACTTCTTCTCTTTTCCGCACTTGTTTCACAATATACTATTGTTACAAGGTGATAGCTAGTCTTATATCATTCAAACAGAATATCAGAACCTTAATGATTAACCAAAGATCACAAGTAAAACTAATTAACTGAGTATGGATGTTTTAGGTCGATCGTTACTTTTATCTCTGAACATCTGCCAATGTGTTCTAGACTGATGGAATGAAACGAAATATAATTTATGATTAAACGACTTACCTGTAAGGAAGTTCAATCTTAATTATATGAGTCTTCATTCCATCAGTCTAGAACAACCCACCCCAACCAGTACTTTGGATCCACCCCTGAAGAACGATCGACTTCACCAAATACAGAATGAGATACTTGAGGATGTCGTGGCAGGGGGTAGGGGGTGCGAGCGCTTACTTTCTCTCTTTAAAATAGTGACAGAATCACACTGTATGCAGAGTTGCCAATGTGTTCTACACTGATGGAATGAAGACTCATATAATTAAGATTGAACTTCCTTACAGGTAAGTCGTTTAATCATAAATTATCCCTCCTTTCTTTATAAACCCTTGGAATTCTTCGGTTTTCTAGAATATTTATTACTTCTATAAAATCTTCAGCATCTGTGAGATCTTGATAGTTTCTCGCCATATTTTATATATTTTGACAAACAAATTAAACAAAGTTATGGTGGTTTAAAATCTAATAAATTAAAATTTTATTTTAGAGTTTAGATCTCGTGTAATAAATAAATAAATGGAAGCGCTCAAGTAAAATATAAAAAATCTTTAACTTTGAGGTTATTTGTTCGCAGTTATTGCTTGACGGAGGCTTGAGCCGAGAATAGCAGCGGTTCAGCCTGACGGACGTTCATCGGCAGCTCAAATACTGAACTCGACTTGAACAAGTCGGTCAAGTCAGTGACCGTAGTTCAGAGATAAACCGCGGTTGAACTCCGATTGAACAAGCGGCCCTAAGTAGTGAGATTCAATTCGTTGGAAAGAGTTTATGTAATTTCTTATTTCATTTTTATTTTCAAAACCTATGCGTTTTTTTATTTTATAATTTCCTCTCAGGTCTTTTTCAATCGTTGAATTATTTTCTATTGCCTTTGACCATGTTGTTCTTATAAATTTGTCGCCTACATCCAATTTATGCATAAAAATGTTTTGCAGACTTTTACCTTAAGTCCATTCACTGTAAAATAATAAGCCATATTATCACTTCTGGTACTTCCTTCTTTTACCCTTCTGTATTTTGGCTTAACAACTTCCATGTTGGCAGCTACAAATTGTCGCTGTAACCCATTGTCAGCTAATTTCCATAAACTTGAATTAATAGATTTCCGACTATCTGATGAAATATTTTCGGTGCATTTTAACCTGCATTTTTGTGCCTCCATGCACAAAAAATGCAGGTTAAATTTTTAGCTGGTATCTCTCTTTTACCTTCAGATACATACGCCAGCCCAGAATTTACTTTTAATTTTTTCACATTCCGTTTCCATTGTTTAGCATTTATGATTCTTTTTCGAATTTTCTTTTTAGAATTTGTTGTCTCTTCTGCTATCTCGTTTTCACCTTCCACATTAATTTCTTCATTTTCTGGAATTGCTAATAAATTTTGCATAATGAGATGGTGATATCGGGAACGGTTGCACGGATCCAACAACGTTCTGCTGTTTTTGTTCAACCGTCTGGTTGGGGGCAGGTCTGTCTGATTGACTCGGACTTTGAGCTTCTTGTTGTTGAGGTAATATCGGGAACGGTTGCATCAACCGTCTGGTTTGAGGCAGCTCTATCTGATTGACGCGGACGTTGTTGAGGTAATATCGGGAACGGTTGCATCGATTCAACAACGTTGTGCTGTTTTTGTTCAACTGTCTGGTTGGGGGTAGGTCTGTCTGATTGAACTGGGACTTTGAGTCCCTGAACTTTTTAGCAACTCGCCCATGTTTGTTGTGGTAGTCTTGCTAATAATTGCTGACTGTACGTTTCTTATCAACGGAATTGTAGAAGATAAAGTGGAGTATTGTTCCCCTGATAGTATTGTAGTTAATTTTTCAACCGGTTTTAAGATGCTAACACAATCATTCAATTCTTCCCATTCGTCTTGAGTCAAATTTCCAGGAGATGAAGGCAAATAAGACAATGCTGCTGCCAGAGAATATTTAATCTGTTGTAGGCTTTCCATCATTAGAAACGTTGAGTTCCATCGAGTCGTCACATCCTGCTTGAGTTTAAGTTCAGGATCTTTCATCTTTGTTGTAGTTCTTTTAGTTTATAAGCAGCATTGTTGCTTTGCTTAAAATATGTAACTATCGAACGACAACTTGAAATCAACTCAGGTAGTCCCGCGACATTTTGCGTGGAATCATGAATTGCCAAATTTATTGTATGCGCAACACAGTAGTGGTTTCTTTTCTTTAAAATCTCTGACACTGCTTTCTTTATGTTGGCAGCATTATCTGATGCAATGGTTACAATTTTATCAAAATATATCCCATTCTTTTAGTATTTTTTCAATTTCGTTTGCTAATGTCGCCGACGTATCCCAGGTAGCAAGTAAAATTGGCGTTTGCCTGGCTAAATATTGATTCAATATTGTTATATTGTAAATGTTTTTTAAACATAACGCCGATATTGGGCATTGATTGTACAGATCGTGATTGGCAGTACAATATTGTACTTATATTGTCCAGATATCCATTTTACTATAATAAAAATATCAATATTGTGTAGATATAGAAAATTGCTGATTTAGCCAATATTGATCTTCCGAGATTTGTCCAGTGTTGCAGAAATATCGTTTTCCCCATGTTGTTTCTACTTCATTGACACAATATTGATTTTTTTATTTTCTACCAATATTAGCAAGACAACATCCATCCAATATAGATATTTTTTGCTTTAACCAATATTTTGCTTGCGAGATTTGACCAATGTCGTATTAATATAGGCCTTTATATGTTGTTTCAACTTCATTGACACAATATTGATTTTTTTATTTTCTACCAATATTAGCAAGACAACATCCATCCAATATAGATATTTTTTGTTTTAACCAATATTTTGCTTGCGAGATTTGACCAATGTTGTATTAATGTAGGCCTTTCTATGTTGTTTCAACTTTATTGACGCAATATTGCTTATCATATTTTCTGCCAATACCACTTAATCGACATTCATTCAGCATAATTTTTTGTTTGTTTAACCAATATTATTGTGATGTTTCTTACTAAAACACTTAGGAGTTCCCATTAGAAAAGTTTATTCAGATCAAACCAATACAATACAGTAGGTAGGTACCCAGGAACTGAATCCGGCCCGACCGCGGCAGAGTGCGCGTATTTTACTCTCCGGCGTTATCGCATTCCCCCGATAAGCAAAATAACAATCCTTCATAAATTAAGGTGAAATACATCACACTCTCCCTGCTCTAATTACATAACATACGCGCCCGAACTCAAGTGAAACCTGGATACCGAATTACCCATACAAACTTAATCCCTATACATTTGCATCAACTTAATAATTAAATAAATTCAGTACTACAATATTAAATAAATACATCATTACAAAATTTAATAAGAAAAATTATACTAAAATTAATAACTTCATTTAACAACTCAAAAACTTAAATCCGGTAGGTGTCTGGTCTTTTAACATTTCTTATACCCTTTCTAATCGCTAAAGGCGGAGACGCCTCCTTAGGCTCCAGATTGACCAAAGGAACCTCCTGACTAGGTATCTCCTGGGATGTCTGCGGACAGTTTGCATATTTAACAATCTGATTTAAATGTCTTTTCCATTTTTTATTCAATATAAGTATATTAACAATGTAACTTCTGGGACCTATTTTCTTATCAATTACCCCCTTTATCCACAATGGTTTATTTTGATTTCTGTAATCTTTTACTGCTACTACTTCACCTATATGGAACCCTTCGTTTCTTTTTCCTGAATTTCTTATCTTCCTTTCTTGTACTATTTTCACCTTATTTCTTACTTGCATTTTTACCCTTTCCCTTTCCTTATCTCTTTCATTTTCCCCACCTTCTGGCTTGATTAGGTCTAGAACACTCCGAATATTCCTACCTAAAAATAATTTAGCAGGAGAGATTCCTGTTGTACAGTGTGGGGTAATTCTATAACTCAATAAAAAATTGTTAAGAACTTTATTTACATCTGTTATCTTACTTTTACCTAATTGCTTATATAAAGAATTTTTTATTGTTTTTACAGCATTTTCTGCTGCACCGTTTGTAGCCGGATGGTATGTAGGCGTAGGTATAAATTTTATACCATTTTTAGTTAAAAAATTCTGAAATTCCGCAGATAAAAAATTCCTGGCATTATCTGATACCAAGGAATTTGGAATGCCAAACCTACCAAAAATGCTTCTTAGAATACTTATTGTTGTAGAAGACGTTATTGAAGACGTTATATAAGCTTCAAGCCATTTACTGTGAGCATCAATTAACACAAATATATATTTATTCCCCAGCAAGGGTCCCATATAGTCAATATGAACTCGCTGGAAACACTCAGTTGGAAATTCCCATGGTATCAATCTAGCCTTTGGAGGATTATTTCTAACTAACATACAGTTTTCGCAAGCTCCTATATACTTTTCGATCTGTTCATTTAATTTAGGCCACCAAATATATGATCGTGCTAGCGCTTTTGTTTTAAAGATACCGAGGTGTGTACTATGGAGTTGGGCTAACATTCTATTTTGTAACTTTTCTGGTATGACTACTTTATGTCCTAACAGCAAACAACCATTAACTATGCTAAAATTATCTTTATATTGAACAAAACATTTTACACTCATAGGCAATTTTCTACTTTCAGGCCAACCAGTATTTACGTATCTACAAACTAATTTCAGAGCTTTATCCTTACTAGTTTCTTTACCAATTTCCACGGCATCTAATGGAAAATCATTATTATCTGCAACAAACCCAAAATACGAATAGCCCTCAGTTTCCAACTCCGGTAAGGGCTCACTCAATGGCAATCTGGAAAGACTATCTGCTAAATTTTTGCCCGAAGGGACATATTCAATATCATAGCAAAATCTTGATAAAGCTATAGCCCACCTTTGTAATCGATGTGCGACTAACAACGGTATACTCTTTTTAGGCCCGAATAACGCAACCAATGGTGCGTGGTCCGTAACCAATGTAAATTTCTTGTGGAATAAATATTGGTAAAATTTCCTGAGCCCGAAAACAATTGCCAGTGCTTCCTTTTCTACCTGACTATAACCTCGTTGACTTTTATTGAGTGTCTGAGATGCGAAAGCGATTGGTCGATCATCATTTTTATTAAATGAATGCAATAACACAGCACCTACCCCATAGGATGAACTATCTACTACTAATTTTAATGGCAAGTCTGGATTGAAATGAACTAAAATTTTAGAAGACATTAATACCCTTTTAATTTCATTAAAAGCATCATCGCATTGCTTTGACCAAACAAATTTAACATCTTTTTTTAATAATTCATACAAGGGATGCAAAACCATTGCGCCTCGCGGCAAAAACTTATGATAATAATTTATTAAACCCAAGAATGCTTTCAATGATGTTACATCATGTGGTACAGGTGCATTTTGTATTGCTAACAACTTATCTTGGCATGGATGTAATCCATGTTGATCAATTTCGTAACCTAAATATGTAATAGTCTTCATGAAAAATCTACACTTTTGCAAATTTATTGTCAATCCATAGCTCTCTAGTCTCTCCAGTACCTTACATAATCTACTTAAATGTTCTTGCCTACTGCTTCCCGTAATTAATATGTCATCTAAAAAACATACAGTTCCCTCTAAACCTAGTAATACTTTTTCCATAATCTGTTGGAAACATGCGGGTGCATTTGCTATTCCATATGGAAGACGATTAAAAGTAAATAAGCCTTTATGTGTTGAAATTGTAGTCAGTGATCTAGAATCTGGATCTAATTCAATTTGTGTATAAGCCTGTGAAAGATCTAATTTTGAAAATTCTAATCCCCCTTGCAGTTTTGAAAATAACTCCTCTATCCGTGGTAGCGGATATTTATCAATACATAAACACTGGTTAAGCGTTACCTTATAGTCTCCACAGATACGTATCGTTCCGTCTGGCTTCATAATAGGAACTATGGGTGTCCCCCAATCACTAAACCTTACATGACTTAAAATACCTGCATTCAACAATCGCTCCAACTCCAATTCCACTTTTGATTTAAGCGCAAATGGTATCACCCTAGGCTTACAAAACTTCGGTGTAGTTCCATCTTCTACTTTTAAGCAAAGTTGTCCTCCGTTAAATCGTCCTAAGGAAGACGAAAATACTTTAGAATATTTCTCAGCTAAATATCCAACTACCTGATTATTTGACCTGCATTTCAATTTATCATACCCGGTTTTATTATTATCAGCACTTTCCTCATCTTTGAAAATAAACAAATTATTTAAATGCAAGTCAAACAATCTATAAAAATCTCTTCCCAATAACGGTGGGCCCCCCTTTTCAATTACATACAATTTTATTTCATTTGATTCTTGCTTATACGTTACGTTTACCTCAATATAACCTAACGGTAAAATAATTTGGCCCGTATAACAGATTAATCGTTTAGTACAAGGATGAATTTTGTAATTTTGGAAATATTTATCTTTAAATTTTTTACTAATGCAACTTACTGAGCTACCGGTATCTAATTCAAAATTTAAATCAATTTGTTCAATATTAACTTTAACATAAACCGGTTTATCAACATTTGTACTTATCTTAAATAGATAATCGGATGAAATATCCCGTTCCTGCTCCTCTTCTGCCGCCTGGTACTGTTGAGCGCCCCTATTTCCGCACATTATCATAAGGTGCCCCCTACGGTGGCAGCGATTACAGGTGTAATTCCTGTAAGCACATATGCCTCCATGCTGCTTTCCACACACTTGACCAATTTCTCTAGGGTTTCCCGTACCCGATGTTGACCTCCATTGTCGCCCCTTTCTGCTCCGAAGTTGCACTCCGCAGCTAACGTTTTCACTCTCACGTTCCATGAATTTACGCTTTCTTCCGAATTTTGTTCTGCTGCATAAAATTTTTGTCGAAATGGGAAAACACTCAACGATGGTTTGAAGTACGTTGAAAATAAATCAGTTAGCTGCTTGTACGTCTTATCTTCAGGTTGTGTTGGAATGCACAGACTACTAAGTATATGTAGTGTATTTTCATCACATGCATTTAAAAGCAAAGCCTTTTTTATTTCATCAGACGTTACTGAATTTAATTTAAAATATTGTTCTAATCGACAACGAAACACTGTCCAATCACTATCGATTTGAAAATTTGGCAAGTAACCCATAGCTACCATATTTCCACTCTTATTTTCATCTTCCGGCATTTTAACGATTAATTCTTTCCTTCTTCACTGTTATTTTCTAAGTTTACCTATCGATACGACCACCTTAATGCGTGAGTAGGTACGTCTCGTCGCCACTGTGATGTTTCTTACTAAAACACTTAGGAGTTCCCATTAGAAAAGTTTATTCAGATCAAACCAATACAATACAGTAGGTAGGTACCCAGGAACTGAATCCGGCCCGACCGCGGCAGAGTGCGCGTATTTTACTCTCCGGCGTTATCGCATTCCCCCGATAAGCAAAATAACAATCCTTCATAAATTAAGGTGAAATACATCACAATTATTCTTGCAAGATTTGACCAATATTGTATTGATATACACTTTTTTATATTTTATATAACATGTAAGTCTCTATCGTAGAAACTCAACAAATAATTATAATTCAGGAACGGGTAAGACTGAGGTGGAAAAACCAACACGTATTGTTGCAGTGAAAAAATACTGTAATAAAAGAAATACCCAATATATACAACTATATACAACTTATATAATTACACAGGTTTACCTGAATCAACACAATTGTCGGTTTTTACTGATAAATTATTATCAGTAAAATTACAAAATACTTTAAGCGAAAAATAATAATAATAATAACTTTAGGTACTATGGCGCAGCATAGTTTATTAGTGCCTCCTGGTTTATTAACAATAATAATGACACTGGCACTGGCACTGGCTCCTCTCGAGGCACGTCGTTGATAGCGAGTACGCACGCTCAACCACCCCCAACTCTTAGTCATGTGACCAAAACCTGAAGGCGGCTAAGTTTGGACAGTCGTCAAACTTACATCCCCCCCCTTTTAAAGCTGCGGGCTCTGGTATGAAGGATGGAAAATAAGGGATTAATTTACTAGCATGGAAAAGATTGGATTCATTTTTTCTTAAACCGCTGTCAATGACAAATATCACATCTGATACTTTCTTTTTTATTTTGTACGGGCCTATTCTAATTGGATCTAATTTATTTCTATTTAGTTTATTACTATTTTGTATGTACACCAAATCTCCCTCATTATATTTTATCGCTACTGAATTTTTATCATAGTATTTTTTATTTTTTTCATGGATTTTCTTCGAATTTTCACATGCTATTTTTCTGTTATTTTCTAGATTTTTTTCATTATTTTCATTTAGTTCTTTCGGTAACATAAAGTCATCTACTCCAGTTAATAAATATTTCGGAGTAAACCCCGTTGAGCTATGAATCGTATTATTATATTCATTTACACATTCTTGTGCCAATACAGTCCATGGTCGGTTTCTTTCATTGTAAATTTTGCACCTTATTCTATTTATCAAGGTTTGGTTAGATCTTTCATTCAGACCATTAGAGAAAGCACAGTCGACTGCAGTGAAAATTAAATTTATCCTCTCTGATTTTAGATATTGTTTGAATTCTTTCGAATTTATGCCTCCATATTGGTCTGTTAACAAAGTTTCTACGTCGTGTTTATTTTTTATCGATTTGATCAAATTTATAAAATCTCTAGCACTTTGAGTTTTCGAAGTTTCAATGAAAGCAAATCTTGTAAAATGGTCTATGATTAGATGTAAATATTTTTTTGTACTTTTGTTGCCTGCAAAACCTCCTATTGTGTCAAGAGAAATAATTTCGAATGGTTTTTTCGCGGGTCCTAGTTGTGAAAGCGGAGCTTTGTAATTCGCAATTCTGGATTTATTTTTTATGCATGTCTCACATGTGCGGCATATTATTTTTATATGTTTATGCATATTTTTAAAGTAAAATTTTCTTGTTATCGTTAGTGTTAATTGTTTTACTCCCACATGTCCTTGTTTTTCATGTACTGTTCTTATAAGTTTTATGCCGAATTCTTCAGTTACCCAAATTTTCCTCTTGTTATTTAAAGTTATATAAATTATGTTATTCTCGAAATCACACTTTTCGTTTATTTTCAATTGCGTTTGATCCTTAATTATATCAGTTACATTGATAAAGTTTACGATTTTAACTATGGAATGTTCGCAGGCATCCTCTTGATCCTGTAGGACTGGATTCCTTGATAGACAATCTGCCTCCAAATTTTCTTTGCCTGGGTTATATTTTATTTCGATATCAAACTGGGATATGTAATTTAGGATTTCTCGTAATTCCGGATCTTTACAATTTTTAAAATTAAAGTTTTCTAGCGGCTTATGATCCGTATAAATAATAAATTTATGACCCATTAGGTAATATTGCCAGTATAAAATAGCCTCTTTAATTGCCAGGCATTCTATATAAATAGCTTTTTTCGTTTTTTGTCGGTCCGTTAATTTTCGAGAGAAATAAAAAACAGGTTTTAATGATTTGTCTGCTTGTGGTTGTTTTAAAATTGCACCTACACCTACTAGACAAGCATCAGTGTAGATATGAATCTGGCTATTCGGATCAAAAATAGCTAAAATTGGTTCCGAGCACAAACAATTTTTGACTTTCTCAAAATTTTCTTGGCAAATTTCTGACCACTTAAACTCCACGTTTTTCCTCAGTAAATTATGAAATGGTTCTAGCACTATTGAAGCTCTAGGGATATATTCTGCCGTGTTAACCCTAAACGCCGTATCTACATTTTAGTAGTTTTGAGATATTTACGTTTTTGTATTTTGCCATCTGCCGTTCACAATTGTTATCTTTGAGAATCCTGATTTTCCATAAGTTATTATTTACATGCCTAATTTTATTTAGTCGTATTCTTTTTTCTAAAAAACAGCAGTTTTTTTCAAAAAATCACTTACGGCAATATATTCAAAAGGGAAAATAGATAGATTAGCCGTAAATGAACTTACGGTTTTTTCAGTTAAAAATATCTTATACATACTAGGAGCTTTTGCCGTATACAGGATGGTTAACAATTCGATGCTCACCATTGGGATCTAGGAAACGGTAAAAGATACAGGGTGGGTTAAGCTAGTGAAAAGCTGCACAATTTTTTGCTTACTAAGAATCTGAAAGAAAATGTATGGAAACTTCAGGCGTTGCTGAAATATCCTGCAAAAACTTAAAAATGGGGATTTATTATTTCAATCATATCTTTTTTATTATCAAAAAGAAATTAAAATATTTTTGTAGGTTCACATAAGTCATCAAAAGCTATCACCTGTCATTTTGAAAATTTTCAAGGACTGCTAGATCGCAGAGTTTTCATAGTCAACTTTTGTTTTTCTTATGGCCGCCATACTGTTTTTTTGTGTTATTCGCTATTGAAAAATCAAGGAAACAATCTATCAAATTAAAAAAAAAATCTTAAAAATTTTATTCTTTATTCTAAAAAAAAGAAAATCATTTCACCGAATAACGTCAATATGACGTCGCGACTTGACATTCTTACCTTATGGGTTTTGTTAGGTTTCGGTTAAACTATTCGGTTAATCAAAGGTTATTTTTCCGACAAAAGAAGAACAAAAATTTGGAAGAAATTTTTTTTTGAATGTGATAGATTATTTATTTTGTTTATTAGATTTTCTTAATAGCGAATGACACGAAATAACAATATGGTGGCCATAAGAAAAACAAAATTTGACAATGAAAATTTTTGGATCTAGTAGTCCTTGAAAATTTTGGAAATGACAGATGATGCGTTTTGATGTCTTATGTAAACCTACAAAAATATTTCAATTTCTTTTCAGTAATAAAAAAGATATGATTGAAATAAGAAATCTTCATTTTCAAGTTTTTTCAGGATTTTTCAGCAACGCCTGAGAAGTATATATAAATTTTCTTTCAGATTCTTAATAAGCATAAAATTGTGCAACTTTTCTCTAATTTTAACCCACCCTGTATCTTTTACCGTTTCCGAGCACTTATGGTAAATGCACACACAATTTTATTATTATGTATTTTTTTTTAACGTTATTAAAGTACTTTCGGTAAAACAAGTATTATTGTATTATTATTACTTTTATTATTATTCTTTGAAATAAATAAAACAAACTACGTATCTTACTTGGTTATTTTCTAGATACGGCATTTTCGATCAGGATTACTCATATACGTATTAAATTTATTTAACATTTATGCCGTATCTGCATATTATGCTTACAGATACGGCAAACTTCCCTAATAAAATAAACATACGGTAAAATGCTCTAAAGAACTGATGAAACCTGCAAATACGGCGAACTAAATTAGCGATTTATAGCTGTTAGGATGGAGATACGGCGTTTTCGCTTATGGTAATAGACAGAGAATATAAAGTCCCATCAGAACATCCAATAAGCCGAAAATGAGAAAATTGTCACTTACGGCGTTTACGGTTAACACGGCAGTATTGTAAATAAAAGTTTAGTTTTCCCAAAAATTGCCTGATATTTTTTTTTGTTTTAGGTGTAGGAAAGTTTTTTATTGCAATTACATTATTGTTTAGGGGATTTATACAGTTAAACCCTATTTCATGTCCTAAATATTTTATTACATTTTGTGCGAATAAACATTTGGATAAGTTTAATTTGAAACCATTACCTGATAACATTTTCAAAGCCAATTCAATATGTCTCAGATGATCTTCGTAATTTTCTGAATAAATCAAGATATCATCGATATAATTTACAGCAAATGTTTCCAAATTATTTTTCCTTATCATACCAGATAAAATTCTCTGAAATATCGCTGGTGAAATTTTCAGTCCAAACGGTAAACAACACCATTGCCAATGACCGTGATGGGTTACAAAGGCTGTTTTGTATTTATCTTTACTGCGTAGCGGAATCGACCAAAATGCCGAGTTCACGTCAAACTTCGTAAAATACCTACAATTTCTTGCCCGTAACACTAATTCATCGATTCGTGGGAAAGGTTGACTCTCCGGTACAACAATTTTATTTAATTCTCGATAATCAATACATAATCGAGACCTTTTTCCCTCTTCTTTTTTAAAAGCTAATGTTACAGGTGCTGCATTAGGACTATTTGATTCTTCAATTAGACCTGATTTTAATAATTCTGCTATTTGCTTTTCTATTTCGGCTTTATCTTGTAACGAACATCTATATGGTTTTTTAGCTATGTATTTATTTTCCGTGAGTTTTATCGTAGCCTCGTAATTTTTTACTGTACCAACATCAAATTTGCCTTTCGCAAATACCTCATCGTATTTACTTAGTATTTTTTTTATGGGATCAATTTCCCTCAATGTATGCGAATTTGATGTTAGTGTGTCTTTGATAAAATTTATAATTGGTTTCTGATAATTTTGACTTATTTTAAAATTCTCGTCTTGTCGTAATTTAAATTCTTTAATACTATTCAATCCTAATAAAACGTCATCCTTAAAAGATTCGCTTTTTATTATGAACAAATCAAATATTTTCGTGATGCTAAGAATTTTCATTTCTACCGAGACCATACCTTCTGACTTTGAAGTTCCCGATAATGTTCTTATGTTTCCCCCACTTATATTTCTTTCTACATCCAGCTTCTTCCAAAAATTATAATTAATTAATGACACATTCGCTCCTGAATCATAAATGGCTATAGCTGGATTATTATTTATTAATATTTTTACTTTTATAAGTGGGGTAACAGTTAGTTTTTTGCCTCTTCGGTGGAAGAGATTAGGTTTTGTAGTTCGGTATTATTCGCTATTCTAATTTTTTCATTTTTCTGTATGTTTTTGTTATTTAATTTTGTTCGACATAAATTTTCGGGATGATATCTGTTCGGATAACCTATGCTTTCACAATACGAACAAGGAGAGTAATTATTGTATCCGCGTTTTTCATTTGACTTGTTTTGTTTCGGTTTTCCGCTGTCTTCAATTCCCGCGTTTTTAAATCTATTTACCATAGGCTCAATTTTTTTCAAATTTCTCATTAAAATCTCAATTGTTTCTATTTTTCCGTGTAATCTTGATCTAACGTAATTCGGCAAAGCTATTACTATTAAGTTTATCTGAGAATTTATTGTCAATTCGGGATCTACATCGATCAATAAATTCCGTTTCTTTAATGCAAATTCAAAAAATGCCCCGTTCAAATATTTATACGTGTATGCGTATTCAATCTCAGACCATGATTTTTGACCGAAAGTGTCAATAAAAGAATTATTCCAAAATTCCCATGCGTGGTTCAATGAATTTGTTTTCAAAAATATCGAGTGCCACTCTAATGCACTATTTTCTAAAAATAATCTCATAATTTCAGCGAATTTTGCTTCTCCTACATTTAGACGGTTGCATTCACTTATAAAAATTTTTAACCATGACTCCGCGTTAAAATTTTTACCGTTAAATTTTCCCATCACCATATTTTTCGCGATGGAATGCATTGAATTTTCAAGTGGAGGACTAGGTACTGGGAAGGGTTGAGGAGGGGTGTCCCCGACAACCTCCAAATAATACTCGTTAAAAACAACGTTACCTTCCTCGTCCAGATATTCGTCTCGGAGACCATCCTGTGTTAAAGTGATGACCACATTTCGGAATTTATTTCGTTCCTTCAAACTTTTGACGACTCCTTTTACCACTGGATGTTCGAAAAGATTTTTGTGATAAGCGCTCGTTTGTTGGTCGGCCGGGAAATTGAAAACTTCTGGTTGTTCGATCAGTTGAATCGTTTTGACCTTGACCACCGTTGTTTTTGTGTTTAATGCTTCTGATACGAAATGAAATCTTGCTTTTATATCGCCCATATTGTGTTGATTTGTAAGTCTCTATCGTAGAAACTCAACAAATAATTATAATTCAGGAACGGGTAAGACTGAGGTGGAAAAACCAACACGTATTGTTGCAGTGAAAAAATACTGTAATAAAAGAAATACCCAATATATACAACTATATACAACTTATATAATTACACAGGTTTACCTGAATCAACACAATTGTCGGTTTTTACTAATAAATTATTATCAGTAAAATTACAAAATACTTTAAGCGAAAAATAATAATAATAATAACTTTAGGTACTATGGCGCAGCATAGTTTATTAGTGCCTCCTGGTTTATTAACAATAATAATGACACTGGCACTGGCACTGGCTCCTCTCGAGGCACGTCGTTGATAGCGAGTACGCACGCTCAACCACCCCCAACTCTTAGTCATGTGACCAAAACCTGAAGGCGGCTAAGTTTGGACAGTCGTCAAACTTACAAACATTGTTGACGCAATATTGATTTTTCTATTTTCTGTCAATAACAGATAATCCACATCCATTCAATATAAAAATTATTTACTTTAAGCAATATTATTTTTGCAAGATTTGACCAATATTGTATTGATATACAGTTATTTATATTTTACATCACTTGCTGACACAATATTGATTTTTCCATTAATCGTCCATATCAGTTAATCAACATTCTTTCAATATAAATAAATACTATATGCATATGGCTTTTGTCAACATTCATTTTACGAGGTATGCCCTATGCTGTTTTAATGTAAACTTTTCAATGTTGTTCCAACGAGTTAATCAACATCATTCAATGTAGAAATTATGCCAGTACCTATGTCTATGTTATACTTGCCAAACTCTTTACCCAAATTTATTTTGGTATACACTGTTCCGCATGTTATAGGTATTCACTTTCTGGAAGCAATAATACTGGTTTTCCCATTATTTATCTTCCAATTTATATCAGTCAATCAACATTCTTTCAAAACAGAAATATTTTGTTTTAAACCATTTTTTAATATAATTTTCGAATGTTTTATTTCAAAATTGACACAATAATAGTTATTCTTTATTCTATTTTCTACCAATACCTATTATACGTATAAAGGTGCAGGACTAGCAACAGGTATTTTATATAAACATAACCTAAATCGGGGTGCCCGGTTTCAGTAAATGCACTGAGATCTCGGTTATATTTTAAGAGATACGAGTCATCTCTTATTTTATTATAGAGACAAAGCTGCAAAGTTTTATCATGAGTAATAATCTGAAAGGAAATTTTACCTTTCATCAGTTGTAAAAAATCACCTGAAATCTGCAATTTTTGTTTTTTAAATTTATATTTCTACAACTCAGTTTTTTTCGTATGTCGAAAAGATCATGAAATTACACTGTGCTGTACCTACACCAAATTATTTACAGATCGCATTTAGTTTGACATTTTTCTAAATTACCTTTTTTGTATCTTTCATATGTAAGTAAATATAAGCTGGCCAATGCAAAAGTCAGTCACCTGTACCTATAGGTATTGTGTTACTGAACTAGGTGCCTGTATCTGAAATTTACCGTTGAAATATGTCGTTGAGATTATGAGATTGAGAAATGATAAATTAGGTACCAATAATTAGGTACTCTGAAAAATTTCGGCAGGACCAATAGTGCGGGATGCTTATTGCATGCATACTTTAACGAAATACTAAAAGGTCACCAAACGAAAACATACCAAAAAGAACAACGAATAAAGTGTATTTTTTTCAATGGGATCTGATTATATTTTATTTATCTAGGTACCTATGATATTTTATAACAACCTCAGATTGAGGTTATAACAATAACTTTTATTTAATCTGATCGGATCTTATTTTTCCATCGAAAAATAACTTTTTATGGTAGGTATGTATTATTTATATTACATAAAAGGTATTATAGTGCGGAGACTGGACACAATTTTAGTAAATTTCCATTAGTTATACCTACTTGATCTTGTTTAAATTTCGCACAATTTTTTTTCCTTTCTCAATCTAAACCACTTTTGTTATAAAACTTATTTGTTTTATCTTCTATTAAAATTAAATTTTATAGTGACAAAAATTAATATTCTTGAAAAGTGCATTTAAATTAGTTAAAGTCGCGCGAATTGCTCGAAAAGGAAGCAAGGTCCTACAACAGGCCTGCGTACTGCGCTAGAAGTTCAAATCAGCCCGCAGCCACGTGATGAGTGATGAACAACTGATGAATGATGACTGATGGACAGCAGGCAGCGGCAGCCAGCATTGCAGATTGCAGCAATGGCAATTGGCAATGTGATTGTTGTGGTTGTGATACTCTTGTAGTTTTAGTTTACGTGGTTTAGTGCATTTTAATTCCCTAATTATTAGGAATTATTTACTTGACGACTTGGATATTGTTGTCTGTTCCGCAAAAGATTCGCCTTTAATGCATTTGAAAGTAGGTAAGTGAATCGTAGACATTTTCTTTCATAGAAACGTTAACATTACCTAACCAAAAATCATGGCGTCTGTTAGTTTTCCTCTGTCGAATTATGTGTATTTCGAGCAGAACAGGTAGTTATCTAAGTACCTACCAGTTCTCATTTTTCACGAAACTACAAGAGGTCTGCTGGGTATTAGGTATTAAGTAATATGTATTTTCCAGGTAATTATCCAGGTTCGGTATTTGATTTGTAATCCGTGCAACGTAATCAAATACTGATCGTACCTGATCCGCCATTTGCTAAATTTGTAGACCTTACCTTGCACTTCTTGCGTTAAAATTATTTTTTATTGCAATAACTAGGTAGGTACCTACCTATTGCTTTATAATTTGAGTGTTATAATAATAAATTTAAATTAGGGACTCAATGCAAGTCTAAAGCAACGTGTTTCGCAGGTACAATATACCTAAGTAATATAAAATTTAATTTGGTAGGTACTTATACCTACTTATATTACGCAACATATAAGTTGTAGGTATTATACCTCAGTAGGTATAGCTACTAGTCCATACTCCATAGTAATAGAGACTGTAGACTTCTAGTAATATACTTACCTACTTATGTTTTTGAAACAACTTGCATGTTATAGGTACCTTCGATATACCTAACCTACCAAATTAAATTTTTAGTTGGTAGGTACCTATAGGTAGTAATAATAATAATTATTATTATTATATTAAACACGAAAATTTGTAATAATTTGTATTTTATGATTTCTTTTATAGATTCAGATTTTATCGTTGGTGGGAGGAACGACCTCAAAGCGAAATGTGAACCTTATAATGAAAAAAAGTATTATCAAAGGAGGTGTGCATCACATATTCAGCTCAGGGAAAAAAAGGAAGAAAAACATTTCTTCGCTTGAAAAAATTTTTCAAGCCGTCAAATGTAAGTAAAATTTGTAATTATTAAACTTGATTGAGTCTCATTTTGAATCTAATTTTTAAGGTTCAATAAGAAATCATCAGTTTCCTAACGCCACTGACGAAGAAATCACGACAAAAATTATCCTCAGTGGGTATGGCTGGGGCACCCGACTGGGATGGAGGAAGAATTTATTTATGGAAGATGTTTATTTAATTTTGTTACGTTAATACATATACCCATCTATGTTAATTTTTATAGGTATAGTAGCTTTTGTCAGAAGTTGATATTTTTTATTTTTGTATATTATATATATTTTTTTAATAATGTAATAAATGACTTGAGTTCTATAATGGTTCATCATTGGTTTACTGCAATTCTACTATAGTGGAACAACGATGAATTTTCAATGTTCATTCAATAACAAAAACTCATTATTTTACCAATATTTTAATTACTCATTGGCACTTTATCGTTGTTCAAATATTGGCATAATATTCAAACATCAATAAACGATCAATATTCCATAATGTTCACAGTTCATTATTGGTTTGACATGAATATTCCAATAATGTGGTGACAATAAACTTCCAATATTTATTCAATAACAAAAACCCATTATTTTACCTATATTTAAATTAATTATTGGCACATTATAGTGTTTCAAATGTTGGCATAATATTCAAAAACAATAAACAATCAATATAGCAGAATGTTCACATTCATTATTGGTATAATATCATCATTTCTTTATTGCGCCATTATTTTTCAACATTTAATGAACGTTGACTAAATATTGTTTTGCTACTTGGGATGTGCTTCTTTTACTTCTGTGGTAGCAATTGTTTGTGATATTAATTTCGCATCGCAAATAAAATGTACCGTAATTGTAAGGTAGCATTTATTACTGTCGGAGCTCCACATATCAGTGGTTGCTGATAGGTAATTAACTTTCTAAAGTTTATTGGAAATGGCTGTTCTTGCTTCCTGCTGCTTCTCTGGAAGAAGTCTTTCAGAAAGTTTTTTTCTGTTAGGTATCTCGTAGTCTGGATTCAATTGTTGGGTATATTTTATAAAACCTTTATTCTCGACAATTTGTATAGGCTGCAAATCTAAACAAATCATTCCTAGAAGTGTACTAATAATTGCTTTATCTTTACATTTTGCTGATCGTGTTGGTTTAGAAAGTTGTAGCTGAATACACCTACGTTTAGCAGGAGGAAGGGACAAAGAATCTTCAGCAACATCAGACTGATTTTCTGTTTCATTGTTAGGGTCACCTGCTTCTGGCGAATTTAGAAATTCTTCGGAGTATTGTGGATAATGCCTTATTTTTCATATGATTTAATAGATTGGTTGTGTTTCCGAAATTTACGTATGATTTTTTTTACATATTTTGCAAACAACTTTCTTCTCAGGGCCGTTTATCTGATAAAAACTCCAAATATGTGATTTTTTTGTTTACCTTTTTCCATTTTTAAACTTGAAAGAATAATAGGTCACTAACATAATCTAGAAGTACTTACTAAGTTAAAACTACCAACTACACCACAATAACAGTCATCCACACTGCCTTCTACTGTCTAATAATAAAAAATAAACAGATTCCGTCGTGTGCACTGCGCCAGGTGCGTGCACTACTTTCAAATTCAGACAATAACTAACAGGAACAGGTTTCAGGGCTGGCTGGTTAGACTAATGCATGAGGATTAATGTGCGCGCAGGAGTCAATAATCTACATTATATATTATCCCTATCCGTTATGTAACTCGAGTCGCAATGTAACTCGAGTGACATTGCAACTCGAGCGATTGAAAACTGATTCGAGTCAGGGCGAACTCAATTGACTCTAGTCACTCGAATCAAAATCAGTTCCGAGTTCCATCACTAGCCTCGATATTGTGTCATTTCTCATTAGAGGTATTATTGATAGAAATATTTGAGTGTTTTTGTTTCGCTTATATCAAGGGTCGTAATTTACAACAGGGTCAGTCACACATTATCTGATTTATGTATGACAGTTCAATGCAAAAATTTGGTCAGCGCAATACCACCTTTGAAACTTGGATGTTCAATAAACTTGATAAATTTTTCAACAAATCTCAAAAGCCCCGGAATATAAGAGAAGCCAAAAGTTGGCTGCTCCATAAATTTAATGAATTTTTTCAAATCTCAAAAGCCCTGGAAGATAAGTCTGTTGCAAGATATATATTCTTGCATTTGTTTGGAATCGATATACCGCCAGACATAGATTACCACAGTCGCGGTAATTAGCAGTATTCGATGTTGATGTATTTGAATTTCTATTTTATTTTAGGGAGTATATGTGTTTAAGCCTCTTCCAAGGAGTGGCCCAAGTTCAAGTGTCCTTACAGGGGAAAGGAGCTCGAGAATTTGGATACATCTTCAGATATGACCAGGTTAAACCTCAGGTTATCCTACAATTGGTCCATGTATTCGTTTCTAAATCTACTCCGTTATTGTGGGCTTTAGCAGTAACATTAATATAAACACTACAATCCATATTAATCTAACTTGAGATGCAATAGACACGGCTCTTACCCATTCCTGAGGATTACACTAATATTTACAAATTGACAAATTGAGCGGTAATCCAATCGCTTAAAGCTATTGAACGGGCTGATTCTTTCTCTTTCTTTAACTCCCTTTTTATTTCTTAATTAATCAAATAACACACTTTAAATTTTTAATGTATTTTTATTGATGTAATTATTGATGATTTGTGAAGTTAAAGATAAGGTAAGTAGTTATGTAAATTTAATTATTATGAAACGACGCGGACCAGTTTGTAAGGTTGTTCCGACGACCGTTCCTTTATTATGATTCTCTCGAATTCATATCTTCGACTGTTCGAATTCGACTGACTTGCTTATGTTGGTGCTGGTGCTGGCACTGGGGGAGGTTTTTCTTGCAATTATTATTGTCTCTTTCACCTTCACCCTTCCAGCCTGTCTTCAGGTGTGTGGTCAATCAATATTAGTAGAATTTTACTGCATGGTTGTCAGACGGTGTACAGATTCCCTAACATGCCGCCGGCCTTGAAATATTATAATTTCAACATTTTGATATAACTACTACCAATTCATATTACAAAAACTTAAAATATTATACAATGTGATCTTTTGTGATCAATGTGATTTAAACTAATATTGTACATAGTGAACCAAAATTACAGTTAGGTAAGTATCATAGTAAAGAATTAACAAATCCTTTTCAAAAGGTAGGTAAGTACATACTTATAATTACTTAATAGCACTTCACTGACACTTGTTGGTTTTCTTCAGATTCATGCACTTATTGGAAGTAAGCACAATTTTGATACGCATCGTTTAAAATGCACATTGTTGGCACATTGCACTGTTGCCACTCTGATGATTCCATCCTTCCCTGGATGCAACTGAGACACTCTGCCAAGTCGCCAAGAAGATGGAGGTGAGTTGTCTTCCTTGATTAGAACAATAGAATCGATTTTAATGATTCTGTCGTCATGTTTGTTCCACTTATTCTTTTCTTGCAATTCATGAATTTATTCCTTGGCCCATTTGTTTCAGAAATGCTGAATCATTTGCTGTATGTGCTGATATTTGGATAATCGATTTACTGGAGTATCTAATAGATTTGGATCAGGAATAGTGGAAAAAGATCGTCCAATAAGGAAGTGGGCTGGAGTTAAAACTTCAACGTCATTTGGATCAGATGTTAGCTGAGTTAATGGCCTTGAATTTAAAATAGATTCGATTTGAGTTAACAAGGTTGCGAATTCTTCAAAAATTAATGGTCTATCTGTCAAGACTCTTTTTAAATGATGTTTGACACTTTTCACGCCTACCTCCCATAATCCCCCAAAATGTGGTGAGTTGGGTGGAATGAAGTACCAATCAATTCCCTCCGTTATCATGTTATTTTTAGTTATATTTTCATTATCTCTTAGGAACTTGTATAATCCTTGGAGTTCATTATTTGCACACTTAGTAAAATGATGTCTAGGCAAGAGAATTGGATGTTTTTTATAATAGTTGAATTTTGACAGTTTTAGACGGCCTCCTACTCGTAGTATGTCGTCTTTGTCTAAAAATGGCGATAAGGGTAAAATTTTACTTTTATTATGTATGGGTTTATTGTTTTTCAAATTATTTATTTCATTGTTAAAGCATTCCGATTGTATTATTTTTATTAGCCTTGTTTCAGCTTTGTTTAAATCCGAAATTGATAATGAAGTTTTATTTTGATCGTTACCCTTTTGTGAACAATTATTTATGAATTTAAAACACCATGCAGTTACTCGAATTAAACGATCATATGAAGAAAATGAATTTATTGGAAACTGATTTGTTAAGCAACACGCTAATGAATAATTTGCATTAATTTTTTGTTCAGAGTCATTTTCCAACTTAACCAGTGAATGTTGTGGATAATTAGCTTCCTCGGAATGTTCAGAAAGCCACTGAGGCACAGTCCACCATAATTTACAATTGGATAATAAATTTGGATAGGTTCCCCGTGAGACAACATCCGCTGGATTCTCTTCAGACTTGACATGTTGCCATTTATTCGAATCAGTCAACCTCTGTATTTCAGATATTCGATTTCCTACAAATGTTTTATATTTACTTGGCGAAGAGCGAACCCAACATAGGACGATTTGAGAGTCACTCCAATAATATTCACCAGCAATTTTTAAATTCAGTATGTCCTTGAACCTCTTTACTAGTTGTGCAGAGAGAACTGCAGCTGACAATTCGAGTCGAGGTAAAGTTACTTTTTTCAGTGGTGCGACCCTCGATTTCGCTGCTAGTAGGGTAACCTGGACTTCATTATTCTCGTCCATTGACCTGAGATAAATACAGGTTCCTAAGGCTTTTTCAGATGCATCGGAAAATGCATGAATTTCGATTCCCACAGGTTGTGATATTATAGCCTGGCGAGGAATACGAATATTTTCTACGTGCTTTAAATTGTCCTTGAATTTAAACCACTGTGTTTGTTAATCAGCTGGGATTGACTCATCCCAGCCTAGTTTTAGTTCCCATACCCTTTGTATTATTAATTTTGGAATAATTATAATCGGAGCTAATGATCCTAAAGGATCATATAATTTCGCAGTGGAAGCTAAAATGGTGCGTTTTGTTGTTCTTAACTTATCTGGAATAGTTAAGCAACATTTACATGAAAAAACATCGGTAATGGGTGTCCATTGGATCCTTGACGTTTTATGAGAGTTTTCTATTTCTTTTTCACCTAAATATACTGATTCATCAGGCCTTGTTATTTTGCTGTCATTTAGATGTGGAACATTACTTACAAATTTCCTAAGTTGAAAACCATAGGAATTTAATGTGTTTTGTAAATTATTTTTTAGTTCCATTTTAAATGGTATTTGTACTTCCATCGGAATTACGAACCGTGTTTTTTGAAAAATGATTTTCGCAAAATTCTTCTTCCTCGCTCAATTCCTTCTTAGAAGAAATTAATTCGTCTTGCTCCCAAAATCTTTCGATGTTTTTATTATTCATTTCATTCAATGATAAACATGCAACCGTGCTATTTGTAGCTGCATTACCTAAGGTACCTGATATTACCCAGCCTAGTTTAGTTTTTTGTATTATTGGGGAATCTTTATTGGAGATTTGCCCTACACAGAGCAACTCATAGAATAAGTTCGCACCTATCAACATATCAACTGGGCTCGATTTATTAAAGTTAGGATCTGCCAGCCGCAAATTTCCCGGCAAATACATTTTTTTTATATTAAACGTTTGGATAGGCAAGTTTTGGGTAATTTGGGGTAATAACAAACAAGATATAGTTTTAGAATAATTATTTAGTCTGGACTTTATTTCTACACTTACTTTGTGCGTAATGGTAGATGATGCCTGGTTTATTCCTAATACGTTAATCCGTACAGGCTCTTTTTTCAAATTTAAATTATCACATGCCTGTTCACTAATGAAGTTCGACTGCGACCCCGAGTCGAGGAGTACGCGTAATTCTTGGAAATTATTTTGAGAGTTTCTTACTTTGATTGTAGCCGTAGATAACAGAATCTGCGATTCAGTCGTACAGTTCATTACAACATTATATGAGGGTTCATTGTTCACATTACTGTTATAGCTAGATGATTGACCAGCTTGATTAATGTTACTTGATGTATTTTCTTAATTCGAGTGCATGATCGTGTTATGTTTTTGTTTGCAAATGTTGCACCGCCATTTCGAAAAACAATTTTTTACCTCATGATTATCTCTCAAACAATTCAAGCAAAGTCTCAAATTTTGAACCTTAGCATGTCTTTCTTTTAGGTTTAGTTTTAGAAATTCTTGACATTTGAAAATTAAATGATTTTTATTTTTACAAAATGTACAAAGTTGCGTTATAGCAACAAAAGACTTTACAGTTGATTTACTTTCATTGCGATCTATTGGTTTTCTCTGTACACTCTCTAACATTTTTTTGCCTAGAATTAAGGAAACTTAAAAACTCTTCGAAAGTGGGAAGTGTTTTTGAGTCTGATTTATTATTTATTTTTCTTCCCATGATTTTATTGTCTGTATATCTAATTTTGCAGTTATTATGGGAATTAGCAAAGCATCCCATTGTTTTACCGGCTGATTAAGTGACTCCAGACATTGTACATGATTTTGTAAAATATTTATGAGTCGCCGCAAAGACTTTTCAGATTCTTTTGCTATTATATCGATGTCAAGTATTGCTTGTACATGATTATTTATTATTCTTCTTTCATCGTTATACCTATTTTGTAATAACGACCATGCTATTTCATAGTTTGAGTTTGTGGTCTCCAAAGAACGTATTAAAGTGGCGGGTTCTCCTTTTAATGAAGCCTTCAAATATGACAGTTTTTGGACGCTATTTAAATCAATGTTGGAATGAATTAGTGCCTTAAATGAGTAAAAAAATTCCCTCCAAAGAGTAAACGTTCCGTCAAAGGTTGGCAACGATATTGTTGGTAACTTTACACATTTTTGAAGACTTTGGGAGGTGTCGTTAGCGCAATTTTTTACGTCATTGGAATTATTGGTCTCAGATGATGATTGCACTGATTGATGTTCTTTATTTTTTTGATTTGCTGAGAAAATGATATTTTTTGCTTCCCTGATGGCATTGAAATAATTACTTTCGAATGTTTCGCGTTCTTCAGAATCATCTTCGGTAGTGTCATCACCTTTTGTTACCAATAATGCAATTTCAAACTGAACCTTGTTAAATAAATCTAGAAGAGGCTCTATTCTCTCTAATATGATTTCAATGTTGATTAGATCTTGGTTAGATATTTTGCCAGTTTCTAATTTGCTTATATGTGTTTGAAAAGATGTTAATTGTCTTTTGAAATCTTCTGTTTTTGATTTAAGTTGTTTGACTTGTTTTTGTTTACTAGCCATTTTTTATTATTTTTTAATATTTATATTAATGTGATTATACAAATTAGAATTTGACGTTGAAGTTATAATAAAGAATTGGAAAGGACTTACAGTTTCGAGTTGGAGTTGTCTCGTGATTGAAACTTGATGTTAGTATTGTTTTCCAGCTTCTTTGACGTAAGTATCCACCAATAATCCGGCTCGAAGGACCAATATGAACGGGCTGATTCTTTCTCTTTCTTTAACTCCCTTTTTATTTATTAATTAATCAAATAACACACTTTAAATTTTTAATGTATTTTTATTGATATAATTATTGATGATTTGTGAAGTTAAAGATAAGGTAAGTAGTTATGTAAATTTAATTATTATGAAACGACGCGGACCAGTTTGTAAGGTTGTTCCGACGACCGTCCCTTTATTATGATTCTCTCGAATTCATATCTTCGACTGTTCGAATTCGACTGACTTGCTGATGTTGGTGCTGGTGCTGGCACTGGGGGAGGTTTTTCTTGCAATTATTATTGTCTCTTTCACCTTCACCCTTCCAGTCTGTCTTCAGGTGTGTGGTCAATCAATATTAGTAGAATTTTACTGCATGGTTGTCAGACGGTGTACAGATTCCCTAACAGCTATATTTATTTATTTATTATAAAAGACTAATCTAAATCAATTTTATAGAAATATTATAATAGCTCATATTCATTTATAATTAATACTCACCCAATAAACTACAGACATATTTCAAATAAATGTTCGTTGAACCAATTAAACTGGACACGTGACTTGATTCAAGTAATTCATCCATGTTGATGCGAATGATGCAAAGGAGTGATACAAGGTACTTTGTGGTCTTGATCATATCAAATTTAACATACTAACTAAACATCATTTATGCACTAGTAAAAAAATTAAATAAAATCATCTCAATCAATAATGAAAATCACATCATTATCCCTTTACGAATATTAAACCTCTAAATCCTACTTACGCTTAATTGGAATTAAAAATCCCAACGCAAAAACCGACTTTCTACTCAACGCAGACACCTTCTTTCCGCACTCTTGAATGGTGCACGTACTGAAAAATTACAAGATATGTGCACGACACAAGTTCACATACAAGATTTTATTCAGTATAAAAAAAGGGAAAAAACCGCAGGCAATTTTTACATGCTATAAAAAAATAATATTTTCTAAAAAGGTGGTAAGTGGGGGATGACTTTTGTAATGTTTACGATTTGTAATAGTGGTGTGCTATCAAATGTTTTTCGATAGTCTATGTATGCTGTGTTTAGGTTTCTGCGTTGTTTTTGTACCTGTCGCGGGATCACTGAGTCGATAACGAGTCGTTCCTTGCACCCCATATGATTCCTGCGGCAACCTTTTTGCTGTTCTGTAAGTAACTTATTGTTTCTAAGTGGGAGTATATTTTGTTTGTTATGCATGACATCAATATTTTGTAAACTGTGGAGACACACGTTATTGACCTGTACTGGGATGAATTTTTTGTCAGTGTTTTTGGGCATCGTGTATGTAATGTAATAAAAAGCACAAAGAGATCATTGCACAAAGTACACCCGACTCATCCGAGGTCGGTGAGATTATCTGATATAAGGAATGGCATATGTATTTACAGTGAACATACATCAGGAAAATATTAACTTATGACTTACCTATTGAACTAAAAGAGCTTTTTTAGATTTGGCTGGTCGCCCACAAATTGGAATTCTTCACTCCAATTGGAATGGCTTTTGCTTCAGGAGGTGGTGTGGTATTTTTAGCCGTATGGCTAATCCCACAGTGTGTTTACAAATCATCATTTTAAAAAATGCCGGACAATCGCATTCACCATTAATCCAATCGTTTTGGTCGTCGGGAATTGTTACCGACCATACACTAAACATAACAGTCTTATATTCGTCAAAACTATTGAAATCAAGATTCGTACACTTGTCAAGATCGCCCTGGTTCACCTCAGTCGTATTTTTTGAAGGAACGATGTAAACATTGCCCGATGATGTCGCTTTAGAAACTATTTTTTTCTCTGCTTTAGCCCACTGATAAGATTCTGTCCACAAATGTAGTTCAATAACCGGCTTCAAGTGCACTTCTTTTAATTTTGACGAATAGTTTTTAGACCAAGTGTCTACGTACTCCTTCAGCATCACACAGAATCGAGATAGAGGAAGCCGTTCTCTTTTTTTTTATTGAAAATGCACATGCACTGCAGGGAAATCCCTATGACGCTCTATAACGTTCCGTTCCACCCCGAGCAATTTTCTGGGAGGTTAGGAATGCTATTTAGCAGCCAGCTAGCTCAAAATGAAAAATTCACTGTTGTTATGGCAATGCACACAAATGAACAACGTCACAGGCAGAAGAAAATTCACAAGCAAATTTTAACAGTTTTTATTAAAGTAAAGTAATAAATGTAAATGAACAGTAAAATAGATAATAATTAATAAATTTAAATATCACAAAAAATAACAATTGAGTATCACAAAAGGGAGAAATTGCAATTATTGGTGAATTATAAATGATATCACAGGTAGGTACATAGTTAACAATAAAATATATCAAATGAAATATCAAATTCACAGAAATTATGAAATGATTATGAAAATGAAATAGGTGATAATTAAATGAGAAGGATAAAATAGCAACGCACCAAAAAGATTATATTGAAACCCACACGATGACGTGTGGGGGCGATATTAATAATAGAAAAAAAATTGCTTTATTGAATAAAATGAGAAATTACAAACTGCAAAAATTATGACATAATGAGGCACTAGAGCCCTGGAGGTGAAATTAAAAAGCAATGAATTGAAAAATGAAAACAGCAACCAGGCTAGGTATACCAGTGAAGTATTGAACCACTTATCTTCGCAAAGCAGGAGGTGATATTGCAACCAACAAAGTTGTTAAACGCAACCTATGAAGGCAATGTATAGTGTGCTCCAGAAATATACAGTTCTTCCTACAGGGAAAATGAATAAATTTTTTATTTATTTAATGAATGTAACGGTATCAAAAGAACCGTTACAGCTCTGGGAGCGGTGCATGAGCAGAGATGTCGATTCACATTGGCCTTGAATCGCTGTAGGTTGTATACTTCGTGAAACACGTCCTTTGGAATGCTATTCCAAAGTGATGCGGTTCTATATATAAAGGAAGTCTGAAATTGGGTAGTACGAGGTATAACGAGCTGAACCTGATACGGATGAGCGTCTACGGCTCGACGTGTATTTCTGCCCGGTATTGTTCTAGGTGAGATCAAGCGGGCCGCGTCTTTTGAACACTTTCCATTAAAATATCTGTAAAACAGACTCAGGTCAGCTACTACTCTTCTCCGATGTTCGAGAGTGTCTAAATTTTTTGTCAAATCTGGGTCCCCAATCAAGCGGATGGCTCTTTTCTGGATAGAGTCGAGTAGTCTCAGCGTATGTTTAGGAGCTGAGCTCCAAACATGTGAGCAGTACTCCAAGGATGGTCGAATTTGAGCCTTGTATAAGAGGAGAAGCTGTTGTGGTGTATAAAATTTCTTCGTGCGGAAGAGTGTTCCAAGTTTTTGAGAAGCACTCTTTGCCAGACCTGCAACATGATAATGACAAGACTTGTTCGCTCCGAGGCTCACTCCAAGTAAACGAAGAGATGACGCTGGAGTAAGAGAGTGTCCCGCCATCACCATATCTGGCTGCAAAACGACTGCTTGGGTTTTTCCAGCATTAAATTGAACTTGGTTTCTATCGCCGCAAGCTAGAATGTCTTGCAGGTAATTGTTAAGTATGCCAACTTCTTGCTCCCTGCGAGTCTGTGCGTCGATGGCAGCTGTTCGCGCATATAAGGTATAAGAAGATATGAGTGTACTGTCGTCGGCAAAACTGTATATTGGATTTTTTGTTGTTTCAAGAAAGTCGTTTATAAATATTAGAAAGAGAGTCGGAGATAAAATGGATCCCTGAGGCACACCGGCATTGATGGAAAAGGTCTCAGAAAGAACTCCATCGACTGCCACCTGTAATGAACGATTTCCGAGATAACTCGTAATCCACAAGCGGAATTTCTCGGGCATGCCATAAGCCTGCAGTTTTGCCAACAGTCCATCATGCCAGACACGGTCGAAAGTTCTAGAAATATCAAGCGCAACCCCTCGAGACTCCCCATGGTGCTCGATTGCGCTGTTCCACACCTCGGTGACATAGGTGAGGAGGTCACCAGTTTACCTCTGTTTACGAAATCCGTATTGGCGGTCGCTGATTATATTAGCTCCTTCCAAGTACATTAAAAGATGTTGGTTAATAGCTTTCTCCATAATCTTGGATATTACTGAAAGCAGTGCCACTGGTCGATAGTTATTTAGTATAGTCTTTTTGCCTTTCTTGGTAATAGGTTGGATCCATGCACACTTCAAGCAAGAAGGAAATATTCCCTCTTTATACGACAAGTTGAAAAGTCGGCAGAAAACAGATGACAGCTCAGTGGCGCATTTTTTTAGTACGATAACAGGTACGTCATCGGGCCCAGAAGCTTTGTTTGGGTCTAAGGCTAACATAATGCTCTTTATGACACGCTGTCGGAAAACAATGTCTGACATTTTGGACTCCACGGAAGGGATCATTGGCGGGCTCTTCCACGAAAGTCGACGGAAGAGTATGAAGAAAAGACTCCCGCCAACAAGTTCGCCCTCTCAGAAGCCGTAGATGCGATAGACCCATCTATCCGTGTAAGTGTGTAACGTTTACTTTAGAGATTTAATAGATAACTATTTTTAATTTAAATAAAGAAAATTAAATCATGAGTTTCCACCAGGGTCGTGGGCAAGTTACAGTGGGGAAAGGATATCAAGCAACCTGAAATCAACAAAAAAAAATAGTTTAATAACAAATATGGAAATAAATTTTACAAGGAAAAATTCATCCAATACACAGATATAAATTATGAAATAATAATAATGAAAAAAAACGCTGCCAATTACATTATAAGTATTGCTTCTGGTTTACACTACTTAAATTGAGTTATTAATTACATTAACGCAAGAGACATTAATAATTGAAATGCAAATTAAGGTGAAGAGGAAATAATGTTGAAAATGACGATCGAAACTATTGTTTGTAAGTTAGGTAGGTATGGTCCACTTATCTTGAAAATCCGATTTGGTTCGATTTGGTTCAGTAACGGAGCTCCAGCAGATGTAACAACGGAGATCGGGAATATATGTCCTCGGATTCAGAGGGAGTCTTCAAATTTTGCCAAAAGAAAAAACTTCTGAAGGGAGCGTATAGATATCTGCATGGTTTTTATTGAATTTCAGGCTCCTAGGGATCCGCTGTGGAAATTCAGGTGAATTAAACGGTGGTCTAATTATATAGAAAAACTCGCGATATCTGCCAAGATGATGCGTAGAATGTGATCAAAAAAAACGTACTGACTTTGTAACGTACATTTCGTACGTACCGGCTAGATGCCGGTAACACAGAGACGACGGCGGGCGCGCGCAGTGAGTGAGTGATGGTGGGTTTTAGTGCGACGCAAGCTGGCGGCCTCGAGTTTCGTAACATCGACTGTCGAGTTGAAATCAGGTGCGTTCATCTTCATACCGGCCTTTCACTTTCCTTTCTCTCCTGGAAATTCGCGGAGGAAGGTTCCGCAAACACCTTAAGTTTCCTGAAATGGCGTCGTGAACTTTCACGTTAATTATTATAAGAATCGACTACGTTTTTGGCTTGATTTTTCCCTGGAGTCAATTTTCCCTACGGATTGATTTTTCCCTGGAGGCAATCTTTTTCTTGGAGGCAACTTTTTTTTCCTGGAGGTCATCTTATTCGTACCGAGAAGAACTCCACGTACCAAGGCAGATTTTCTTGGATACCCAGTAAGAACTCCACGTACCAAGGCAGATTTTCTTGGATACCAAGTCACCCTTTCAAAGCAAGTTCCTGGAGCCCAGCCATACGAAGATAAGTGCCTTGTAAACTCTTAGCAACCGATCCATTCATTCGACTAGCACCGCACGCTCTTGTTTTTTTATTATCTGTTAACCGTGCTCAAGAGTGTAATATTAATCACTGTGATATTATTTTATATTTTAATAAAGAGTACCTGTTGTTCTGCTGACCCGCTTGTTATTGTTGACCCTCTTAGACTAGCGACTCAACCTACGACCCTTGTTTTTCGTGTCTCATGCTCTCAGCGACTATTTTTCCCCTCTAAGGGTTAAATAGTTCGTTTCAACTTTAATTTCTGAAGCTATATCTCTTGACCGAAAAGCAAAACCAACATGCAATAAGCAGTTTGTTTAAAGAGAAATTTTAATAAATTTGAGTAAAATTTTGATAGTTAAGACAAAGCGCCATCTTGAGCAGATAATCGTCTTCATTATACATTAACACCGGCACTCATAAGCTGAAATACTTGAGGCAAAGTTTTTATATTATGAATAATAATACGGGTTAAAAAATATAGATTAACAATTAATGAATTATAGAAACTTACCGGTTAAACCGCACATATTGAAATAATTTAAGAAAAAAAAATGAGCAAAATTACGGGAAACCAAGAATATAATTCGGCCGTCAGTCTTCTCGATGGTAGCGGTATATCGCGATGCCGACGTCGGATTCTGACCAGATAACGTTCCCTTCCCCGATAGCATTTTTGCTTCGATCGCGGAGAACGACATCGATTTATAAAATTAACAAGATTTTCCTTACGAAAATCGCTGCGCTTTCCGTAAGGAAAATCTTGGCCTGCCGGCGGCGTCGG